>JAODJU010000001.1:22456274-22466620 GCA_026776725.1 Gnathonemus echidnorhynchus
CCCTGGAGGATGGGCTCCCCCTTTGAGTCTGGTCCCTCCCAAGGTTTCTTCCTTCTAGGGAGTTTTTCCTTGCCACTATGGCTGACTCACTGGGGGCTTTGGGTGGGGATGCTGTGAAGCACTTAGAGACGATGTAATGTTGTGATAACGCGTTATACAAAAATAAATGTATTTGTCAAGTTCATAAAAATAGCAAAATTTCAGACTAGTGGACATAGTCTTTCATGTTAAAAAAAAAAATGAAATAGTCAATTCATGAAAAACCATGAAACAGAGTCAGGGAATTAACATGTCTGGCAAGACTAACTTCTTTTAATTTTGTGCTTTTGTTAATTTCACTGTATTGCTAAATGCATTGCATTTTTTGAGAAAATAAAAAAAATCTTGGGACTATAGGAGAACTCATTGGTCTCACATTAAGGGCTTCGTACATACAGTTAATATTTCTAAATCCCCCATAAGTTTGGGTTAATCATCCTCTGCATCGTGTCCTGAGCATGCTGGACCGAGCCCCAGGCTCTACACAACCCTGTTGGTTTATAAAATGAATGGATGTATGGCAGAAATTTTGATCACAATATTGCTTACAGTAGAACATTTGTAAAATATAAGGTTTTACCTGGAATGAACCGTTTACAAAAGCCTCCAGTGACGGTCATAAGTGGAAGTAAGTGCCAGTTAGCATTGTAGGTATTAGCATAGCATATAGCATAGCCCTTGGCAGCTGAAAAGTGAGTTTCGTGTTTTTTTTTCTTCTATGGCTGCTTACGGCACAATTGTAAACTGCATGTTCGCAAACTATATTTACCTTGGCGGCGCACCTCGCGGCAGAGTTCAGCAGAGTTCACGTTCGATAATAACAATAAAAAGCGTTTTAATATTCTTCCCGAGGCAGCAGAGAGCACAGCAGAGAGTGGCAGAGTAAGGGGAATAGAGCCAACACATAATAAAGGTGAAAGTTTCCAGCCAGTTTCAAAGAACTGAGTTTGTATGTATAGTTGATGCTTTGAATATTATATTTTTATCCATCCATGATTTTCTCCTGAACTCTTACAATCGTCATGTATAAAACAAGTACATTTATTATAATCCTACTAACTCAACAACTGGTACTTTTAACCAGCTATGTTTTATGCTAAATATCCTGCTTAACAAATGAACATCAGGCTTTCTCTGCCAGTCAGTCGTGCAGCATTACCTGAAATCATGAGAATACATTTCCTCGTCTTCCCAGACTACAGAAGGCGTTACCTGCCAGCATCCGCAGGTCAATACAGCTCATTGACCTCATGTTTACCTTGTTTAAGGTGAGTAAACACCTCTCACTATTTTACAAAGACACTAAACATTGGAAATTATTAGGAATATCAAGTCACGCCTGGGCAGCATGGTGGCACAGTGGTTAGTGCTGCTGCCTCCCAGTAGGTCCCAGGTGTGGTCCTGGGTCCTTACTGTGTGGAGTTTACATGCTCTCCCAGTTTTTGCCTGGGCCTCCAGTTTCCTCCCACAGTCCAAAAATGTGCAGGGTAGGTTAATTGGTGAGTCTAAATTGGCCCTGCAGTTGTGTGCGTGTGAGTGTGTGCACCCTGTGGTGTGCTGGTGACTGCCCAGGGTTGGTTCCGGCCTGTGCCCATTGTTCCCGGGATAGGCTCTGGTCCCCCCTGCGACCCCAGTTGGGATTAAGTGGTTTCAGAAAATGGCTGAATGAGAGTCACACCCATCATAACCCTCCATGAATCTCCACTGTATCATGGAGGAGGGGTTTGCATGCTTCTGTGATCTTACACTACATGGACAAAGGTACTGGGACACATTGAATTCAGGTATTTCATTCAGACCCTTTGCCACAGGTATATAAGATCAAGCACCTAGCCATGCAGTTAGGTTTACAAACATTTCTTAAAGGATGGGTCATTCTGAAGAGCTTAGTGGTACTGTCATACAACGCATCTTTGCAATAAGTCAGTTTGTGAAATGTCTTCCCTGCTAGACATTCCACAGTCGGCTGTAAGTGGTATGATTGCAAAGTGGTAGCGTTTAGGAGCAACAGAAACTCAGCCACAAAGTGGCAGACCATGCAAAGTAACTGAGTGGGGTCGCCGAGTTCTGAGGTTCATAGTGCGTAAAAGTCACCAAAGCTCTGTTGACTCAATAACTGCAGAGTTCCAAACTTCCTCTGGCATTAACTCCAGCACAAAAACTGTGCACTGAGAGCTTCAAGGTATGGGCTTCAATGGCTGAGCAGCTGCATGCAAGCCTCACATCACCAAGCACAATGCCAAGTGTCAGATGCAGTGGTGTGAAGCATGCTCCCACTGGACTCTGAAGCAGTGGAAACGTGTTCTGTGGAGTGACAAATCATGCCTCTCTTTCTGGCAGTCTGATGGGTAAATCTGGGTTTGGTGAATACCAAGAGAATTTCATCTGCCTGACTGTATTGTGCCAACTGTAAAGTTTGGTGGAGGAGGGATAATGGTGTGGGGTTGTTTTTCAGGGGTTGGGCTATGCCTCTTAGTTCCAGTGAAGGGAACTCTTAATGCTTCAGCATACCAAGGCGTTTTGGACAATTCTATGCTTCTAACTTCGTGGGAGCAGTTTGTTGAAGGACCTTTTCTGTTCCAGCATGATTGTGCCCCAGTGCACATAGCAAGGTTTATAAAGACGTGGTTGGGTGAGTTTGGTGTGGAAGAACTTGACTGGCCTGCACAGAGCCCTGACCTGAACTTCATTGAACACCTTTGTGATGAACTAGCCCAGAGATTGTGAGCCAGGCCTTCATGTTCAACATCAGTGCCTGACCTCACAAATGCTCTTCTGGATGAATGAGCAAAACCTCCCACAGACACACTCCATAAACTTGTGTAAATCCTTCGCAGTAGAGTGGCAGCTGTTATAACTGCAAAGGGGTCCAACTCCATATTGATGCCTATGGATTGATGCCCCAGAATGGAATGTCATAAAAGCTCCTGTAGGTGTAATGTTCAGGTGTCTCAGTACTTTTGTTCATATAGCGTATGTTATAGGGGACTATTGCCCCTGGTAGTGTCTCTCAAGGCAAATTAGCCCTAGGTGAATGGCCAGAGAAAGTGTGATTCACATGGACCACCTACCCTCCACTCTAACATCCTTGTAGAATGCTTAATAAAAAATCCACCCATCCATCCATCCATCCATCCATCCATCCATCCATCCATCCATCCATCCATCGTCTTTAAACCACTTATCTTATAGTTAGGCTTGCAGAGGTACCTGGAGCCCTGGGAAAATCAGCTTAATCAAATCAAATGACCTTTTGAACAACCTCCTTTTGAATGTTTCAGTTATTACTTTCCCATAAAATTACACAAATGTAGCATATTTAATGCTTGGCAAGATGGCAGTGAGGTCATAGTGATAGACTCATTAAACAACTGTGTTCTGTATGTGTCATTTATTACCTCTGTTAGGGAAGCAATTCTGGCTGGCGTTACCGGTGTTAGTCCCATTCTGGGCTCAGCTGTTGGACCTTTGGTCAGGGTTCTCACCAGGATGCTATTCCAGGGTGGGTATTTGGGTATGCTGGGTGGGCACCAGTGCTTGAATTGTGAGGTCTTGGAGGGCCCCTGGTGGGGGGGGCGATATGAAAGTGCATAAGTGTAGGACTGGGGTCTCCACCTGTGTTGAGAGATACATTAACAACGAAAATCGAATATATCATAATTAAATCACTAATGACTGATGATTGGTTCAATTTGATCTGTCTCTGTTTGGGATAAAAAAAGGGACTGAGCAAATAAATTATGTTAATTCAGTGCACAAAAAAATCATTATTATGTTATGAAATCCAAATAGAGCCTTTAACTGCAAAAGAACAAAGGATTTAATGGATTGTAACAAGACTACTCGACACCCTAAGCTCAGGACATATTTAAATATATTTCCAAGTTAATACTGTTCTTTAAAGTCCAGACCTAAAGCGACATATTAATTAGGAGTAATCAAACTTGATTTCTCTCCTGTCCATGTTTAAGTGCGGTGAATCATTTTGAGTGCTTTTAAATCATATGGATATTTTACTTTTTATTGGTTTTGTACAGCTTGACATCACACAGTTATCTCGAAGGCATAGTACATTCATGACCAGATTCAACTTTTATAATTTAAAAAAGTATATTAAGATGTTTTTTCCTGCGATGGGCTGGCCCCCTGTCCAGGGTTGTTCCCTGCCTCGTGCCCGTTGCTTCCGGGATAGGCTCCGGACCCCCGCGACCCAGTAGGATAAGCGGCTTGGACAATGGATGGATGGAAGATGTTTTTTCCATTGCATTCCAGCTATTTTTCTTTCCATCCATCTTCTCTAACTGCTTACCCAGTACAGGGTCACAGTGGGCTTAGAGCCTATCCCAGAATGCACAGGGCACACGGCAGGGGACACTGACACACACACAAAGGGCAATTTATAGATAGAAATTCACATAAATGCCTGCTGTTGGACTGTGGGAGGAAGCTGGAGTACTTGGGAAAAACCAAACAAACACAGGGAACTCCAGGGGCGGGGCTAGGGTCTCACCGTGGGGTGGGGAGGATGGTGGTCCCCCTACTGTGATGAGCCCGGGGGTGGATGCCCCTCTGCCCCCCCTTCCTCTGCTACTGGTGGGAATTGAGCTCCCATCAATGAAGGTCACAGCACATTTATTCCCCAAACATAGATCCATTGACATGTTCTGTGTCCAATGCCACGTGTCAGACTAATCCGAGTCATGTTCATCTGCCTGAGTCATGTTCATCTGCCCGAGTCATGTTCACCTGGCCGAGTCATGTTCATCTGCCTGGGTATGTTCACTGGTTGTCAGTGCCTAACATACATACAGCAGATCCATACACTGTTGCCATAAGACAAGACAGGTGTCACAAAACAAATTTCATGTGATATTTACAATGTGGATGTATTGTATGATACATGTGATGTATGATAAATGTATAAAGAAAAGAGCAGGAGTCCATGGCAGGACTGCTGCAATAACCGGGCTCTCAGACACAAGTCAAGCTGCCTTTGTTATCACTCCATCCATATACAGATTGACAGTGGTACAAAATGGCGTCCTCCTAGGAACAGCACAACACGGCAAGTGATGTCGGAGGATTTTCAGAATGCTTAAAGTACAAAACACAGGAGGGGCTGGACACCTGTGTTTAATTACATAGTGCAATAAATACAGCAGCATAAAAGGGTGGCATAAATATAGTGATTAACAATAAATCGATCAATAATAAATTATATTTCCATATTTAGTTAATGGTTTTGTTCAAAGTGAAGTACAAATGAGGCAAATAGCATATAATTTATCTATTTATCGTTGGTGAGTATGTTTGTGGTAGCACCTGGCATGCAGGTAACACTCGAGAGGCCGGTTTCCATCCCTTACATTAATGCATTAACACCGCTGAGACAGGGGCACCTCACTCGAGTCACATGACTTGAGTCGGACTTGAGTCTCAGTTTGTATGACTTGTTTGTATAACCAATTCATGAAAAAGATTCAACTTGATTTATACTTGGATATTGTTCACTTGAGACTGATTTTATTTCTACTTATTTTATTTTATATTATTTCTCCTTATTTAAAATGCTTACGGGCGGGGGCAGTGGTTAGCACTGTTGTCTCACACCTCTGGGACCAAGGTTTGAGTCTCCACCATGGCTCTGTGTGCATGGAGTTTGGATGTTCTCCTCATGTTGTTGTAGGGTACTCTTGTTCCTAATGCAACAGCAGTCATCCTGCACCAGTGCGCTCACCACACAGTGGCTAAGGTGGCGAAGGGGCAGGAGAGAATGCACCAGTTAGATATAGGGAATGAATATGAGCCCAGATTTGAAACGGCCACAATGGGCAATTTTAGCCAGGACATCAGGGTACCACCCCCCCCCCCCTACATTTTTGAAAGATGCCCAGGGATCTTTTTAACCAGGACCGCAGTTTTAGTGGCACTGGTGGCTTAATGGTTTGGGAAGCACACCTGTAACTGAAAGATTTCTGGTTCAAATCCCCAAACAGCAAGGTACTGCCCCCAAGCACTGAATTAGCTGCCCCCTGCTATGTCACGATGTCACATATGGGTTAAATGCAGAGGACACATTTTGTTGTTGTGCACTGTGGTGTGTCAACAATGACCACTGATCACCAAATTCTAATTTACGTCCCATCCAAAGGATGCACCATTTTACAGCACAGCATCCCCATCACTACACTGGGATCCACACAGACCACAGGATGGGCTTCCCTGTTGGCCACAGTGTCCCCGTCACTGCATCACTACACTGGGATCCACACAGACCACAGGATGGGCTTCCCTGGTGGCCACAGTGTCCCCGTCACTGCATCACTACATTGGGATCCACACAGACCACAGGATGGGCTTCCCTGTTGGCCACGCCAACACCTCTTTCAGCAGCAACCCAGCTTTCATAGCTAGTCTCCAATTTAAGTACCAATCAGGCCCAAACACGCTCAGCTTCAGATGGATTACCTAGCCTGAACCGCAGGTGGTATGCCTGCTGACACACAGGCTCACAGTGAGGAAGCACCTTTGCTTTTCTTTCGGTTTAATTTGCCAGGATTTACGGCACTGTAGAGCCGAGCGTTTCAATACAGGGGATTGATCTATTTACGGATGCTACTCCTCCGTCAAGGAGAATGATGCAATTAAAGAATATGAAAACGTCCACTCTCATTTTCTTTGGCAAAACCGTATTGCGGCCAACCTTAAATGGTGAAGCAAGAAAAAGAAATCTGGCCCCTAATGTTATCAAGGGTAATGCTGCTCCAAACTGTACAGGCAATCGATAGGTGATGAAATTTACGCAGACTTTAAACGTTCAATAGCTCCCTGTATCTCAGTATCAGTGCCAGGGCCATGTGTTTTCGGGCCTCTTCTGTTAGTTGATAATATGTTTTAAAATTGTATGTGATATTTATAATAGAAGAGAATTTTTCACTGATATCCCCTTCAGGGTGAGCCCTGCCTTGTGCTCTATGCTGCCTGGGCTAGGCTCCAGACCACCACTGATCCTGATCATAATGAGCATTATTAAGAGGGATGGATGGATGGATGGGTGCATGGTTGGAAGGTAGAGAATTTTTCCACCTGCCCGTCTGGTTTCTGACCTCTAGTTTCGCATAAATCCTTGCCGTTACAGGGTAGTATGAGTGATGGTGAATTGTTCTTTGGGAATTATGCAAAACTGCAAACCGCCAGGCATGTCCAGGCCTGGGAAACAAGACATACAAATGCAAATTAATATACATTATGGTGTCACGATGCGGGAAGGACTGAGGCAAAGGCAGGCGTTGGGGAAAGACCAAGGGGCTTTATTAAAGCAAAACCCAACTGGTAAGGCTAAAGGAAATGGACCATGTGGGGTCAAAACTAGGCAGGGAAAGCAGGGGAGAAACACAGGGCGCAGGGTAACCGGAGGGGTACATGCAGTCAGCAACACAACAATGACCAGACTGGGGAGCTCAGGACGAGGAGGCACTATATACCACACAGATGAGGGAGCAGATGAGAGGCACCTGGGGTCATCCACACGAGGGCTGAAATGAGGGGCATTTGGGATCATCCACATGAGGGCTGAAACGAGAGGCACCTGCGTTTCATGTAGAAGACTTGGAACATATATATTCTGTACTTTAACTAAGCATTACCTCAAAACAGTGGTATCACAGAATTGGGAACATGCATTAGTTTCTTATTTCTATGTTTCAGTGATCTGTCCAAATGGCTTTGATTTTATAATAATGTTTTATCCTATGCTTGAAGGGCTGGAATTGAATGCCAACAGATCGACTGAAAAAGATTCTGAAATGCAAGGACACCTAAGCGTCACTGTATTTGGCATCTAATTAAAATATCATGCAAGCATTTGACTGTGTTTCATTGTGTGCTTGTGGTTCTATTGCACAGCATGCATTTTTTATAAAGCTCACAAACAGAGACTAAATTGGTTCTCGGGTCATGTGACATCAACGGCAAGCCTTGATTGAATGCCTGCCCCTCGGCTGACTCTTACGTATCTATTGCTTTATACGGAAATCAATACGCACTCACGGCCACCCCCGATAATGGGAGACCTCAGGCCCTTTTCTGAAGTGCTGTGGGTCAGCTTGGGTTGCTGCGAAATGAGGGGCAGGCCGCCTCACGCTAAGGGTCACGGATTTGAGAAGCTTCTTCGGAAGTGTAAGATTCAGCGAGGGGGATGTGATGGTACCATGATGATGAGTTCTGGCCCTGTGGGATTGGCTTCTCCTCCATTTAGTCAGTTGCCAGGCTAGACCTGTCATCCACGAACCCATCACCTGGCCATTTTCACTACACCAAAATTATGTTGTCATTTAGTGCCATTTATGGTAAAACAGATGTGCCTGGATATATTTAAATACAGCATAAAATCAAAAATCCAGGGGTTTCAGTCACAAATTCCAGGGACGTCCGAGCCCTGTCAGACACACTCACGGATACAGACACTAAGATAGATCCCTGGAAATGCTGGGAACACTAGAGAAGGATTCTGGGAAACCATCCCATAAATACTGCGGAGGTAATAACAACGGGAGAGAGACAGCAGGTTTCTTTACATGGATACCCCATTGAGTTCATGACCAGAGGGCAGAAAATTATCAAAGCCGTTATGATTAAAAAAAAAACACCAAAAAACGATAAGCCAATCAGAAAACTGTTCTACTGTTGCTCCTTCATGCAAGCGTTTCACCATGTAGAGCATGACACTGAAAATATTTTGAAGATTTAATAAAAAAAATAATAGTGTAAGGGCCCAATGTCATCCATTAAGATCATGTTCATTTCTTCCTGACCTGCAGTCATTATGTGTTGGATTTGAAACTGAAGCTGCAAGGTCAGAGCTGACTCTATTCCGGAAGGCCATGCATCAGTTTAAAAGGCTTTTGTGTTCCCTCCCCAAATAAAAACATACATGGCTGCCATTATATTTCAGTGCAGTCCACCATCTAAGTGTACCGACACTGTAATATATTGTATACCCAAGCACCTACGCTAAAACAAGAAAATTCAATGGTCAGATAGCTCAGCGGCTAGCAGCTATGCTAAACCCTATAATGAGAATGCTATTGGCTCGGAAGATGCCAAATAAGTCACTAATGTGCACTTTTTCTTTCACTTAACTAATTGGAGTTGTATACAAAGTATACATTCATCTATTTTTCATTACCAGTGGCTGGATGCTCTGGAGACGCTTCTAAAAGGTCTGTGCTCTATGTTCCATCATCTTTATACGGACTCCCTTAAGGAATCTGAAAAGTAGTCTGTCACAATTATATATCAACTACATACCAATTTATCCATCCATTCGGCCATCTTTCCATCTATCTTCCAACTATCAGCCCAGTACTAGCCATGGGATCAATCTATCAAGAATCCTATATTTGGATGTTTTATCTATTCCATTAAATTTAGAATCCGTCATGGCTTTGGAGTCTGGAGCCTCAATAAACACCTGATGAATACACAAATTTAATTTAGACACGCACCTTAATCGAGATGTTATCAGATCTGCCTGATAGAATTAAGAAGTATGGATCAATCCAGCCAGGATAGATACCATATCTACTGTGGGGTTTCCTCCAGTTCATCCTAAGCTTAAATAGAGTTACTAAGTTACCTGTGAGTCTGTTCTGTGACGGGTTGGCATCCCATCCTGAGTTGTTTGCTGCCTTGTACCTTTAGGCTCCAGACCACCTGCAACCCTGAATTGAGCAAGGGGGTATGGAAAATTGATGGAAAATATAGCCAAATAGAATATATTATCTACCGACAGTGTGAGTCGATTAAGTTGGTGGTGTTGTCAACAGACAAAAGCAGTAGCGACGAATGCAGTGTGGTTATTGATGATGACGCCATGCAGCCCTTGGTATTATTTTATTATTATAGAGTGTAGAATCGGCAGAGAAAGCACACAGGGTTTTCTTGAACATGTATTGTAAGAAGAAAGATATTCTATTGAATTCATATGGACATCTGTGAATATAAAATATGTGAAATATGAAGGTTTGTGAAGGATCCGGGCAAAACATCAAACAATGAGCCACTAAGGGACTGAACTCAGGCAGGGACTTAAATACTAAGGGGTAACGAGCCTAACACAGGGCAGGTGAGGCTAATTAACAAGGGTTGGGAAAACAGGTCACAGATGCAACTAATAATTAAATCAAGGTACTGGGAGGGGAAAACTCATGCCTTGTCCACACATACACAGTATATTTTAAAACGTACCTTTTTCTATATGTCTTGGGCTTTTGTCCACACGTAAACGGCGTCTCAGGTCACTGAAA
>JAODJU010000001.1:22466720-22490471 GCA_026776725.1 Gnathonemus echidnorhynchus
TGACAGGACTTCTTACATGTGTACAGATAAATGTTGAGTCACTCTCGCATTATATTGATCAACACAGGCGTCGGAATATGCGCCATGGTTTTCAGCTTAACAGGACTGGCAATTAGGCTTCTGATTGGCTAACATGGCAGTACGGTTTGAGTTATAATGCCGCCTGTTGTTTGGCATGCACTTGACAGCGCATTTTAGCGGTTTCATGTGGACGGATATTTTTTAGAAGACAATGTTCGCGTGGATTGGGATTTTTATTTATTTTTTATTTTTTTAAACGGAGGAGGAAAAACTTTAAAGGAAAATTTTAAAATATACCCGTGTACGTGTGGACAAGATATGACACTGACAGAAACAAGGAAACAGAATCTAACAAGGGGAATAAGAAACACAGTTAAAACACAACCAAAGCACAAAGCAAGAAACCAAAACAGAAAACAAACCACTAACTCACAGTAACTAGAAAATCTGATGAAACCAATGAAATACTAGGGAACAAAATACAAAAAACAGAGGGGGCAGGATTCGATTACATGACATGCTGAGCCATGCGGCTGACTGGGAGCTGGGGAAAACACAAAGACTGACAGGAGGGACAGAATGGCCAGCGACACCTGCTGGCCAAATGGGGAAGTACCGCTATAACGTGTCCCGCTATACTCCACATGGATTATGTGTTTATCTCGCAGCTGCTTCACACCTTTTGTGATGAGCATTTGCTAAAGTCCATCCTTCGTCTTTGACGTTAAGCTGAAGTACACATCAGTGAAAGGTATTCAGAGAGCTTACAAGGTTACTCTTCTGTCTGAGGTCAAAAGCAAACTTTGACTCAAACCCCAGAAGACAAACCACAAAGAATTACATGCTGTAAGCTTAATTTAAAAAGCACTACAGTCATTTAAACTCGTGCGTGAAGTATTCTCTCAACAGCTGTGAGGTGACAGGGTCCCACTCTCTTGACAGGCATTTCATTTTTTTTTCAAGGAGATGTTTTATGAATGCCATCAATGCACTCTTCACATCATTAGGCTTTAATATCTTGTGGTGTGTGCTACAGAAGATTTGGTCTCTGTGTCCATGATCAGAAGGTTGCTGGTTCCAATTCCATGGTTAGTTGAGTGATTTCACCACTGGGCCCTTGAGCAAAGCCCTTAAACCCCCAACTGCTCTAGGGACCGACTGACCCAGCTTCCTCATTTGCATGTCACTTTGGATAAAAGCCTCTGCTAAATTTGTAAATCAGAATCGGAAAACTTTTATTACCCTGATGGAAATTTGTCATAAGTTTTCATTTTATTTTGAGAAGGGTATGTACCGTAATAAGGTCTCTGAGCACCTCCGAAGTCACTGACATGCTGTTCCCACCTCATCTGTCCTTCAGAAATCACCACCAATGTCAATGGTGACCCATCAAGCATCTCACATTGGTTGACCAGTCGGTTGCTTAGTGCACATCAGTTCATATTTGATTCCTGTGTCAGAAAGGAACAACAAAACAACCAAGGACAACCAAAACTCACCACAGAGTTGCTGTTGTGTGCAAAGAGGGGGTTCTGGGTGAAAATGTGATTTTTGTTATACAACAAAAAAAAATGGAGGCAAGATTGTAATTGAAATGCTCTTGCGGAATACCTACAGAACCAGAGCTCAAAACAAAAATGATCAAAAAACCTCATGCCAGTTTAGTGACCAGATTATCTGGCTACCATCTACAGTACCGTTGGACTTCTTGCCATTTGTTCCTCTACACCAAACTGTTCCCAGTTTAGGGGAGTGATAGGTATGTCTGTGTAGTTCAGACAGTAGTTTCGGAGGACGAAAGGCAGGGGACACCCTGGGTAGGATTGCCAGTCTCCTTGGGATCTGATAAATTAATTCTGTAAGAATTGATTCAATAATTTGTATCCGGAGGACAGTATTTTGCTCAGTCATCCATGCTGGACAGACAGGATGAGAATGAGACGTCCACTCTGCTGTCATTTTGAAGTTACACCTGAATGAATGTTTGTCTATTTTCCTTACGGAAGCATTTGGTTTGTCCATGCCTGTGAAAAAAGCTGAAATATAACCAGTTATTGACCTCAGTATTTGCCTTGAAATTGCATACTTCTTTACCCTTTGCCTGGGGAGTTCTGTTTTTAAGCACAACCGGGACACTGAGCTTGAAGAAAACAGTTTAAACGTTGGGAATTAAAATATTTATAACATATTCCTTGCAGGCAGGAAGGAATATTACTTCTGCTTGGGTTTAGTGTTAGGAATTGGGTCACATGTCTCTCAGAACACTGCTGACATGTGAGCATAGACTGTGTCTGTGTGTCTGTGTGTGTGTGTGCGTTTGTGTGTTATGTAAGGACTCTGGGAAATGGCAGTGTGGGTGGTGAGGAAGAGGGATACAGAGAGTTACAGGGTTATGGAAACGGGCAAGAATGAGATCAGCGTGATGGCAAATGTGAGGAAATGCAGACGGGCGGCTCCGGCGTGAGACGGGGGAAAACGAAACCGCGGCAGGGGGGCAAAGCAAGGATAATGCAGGTGGCCAGATCGTGTAAACAATATTCATGCTTTGAGGTGTTTATTGGTCATGTGAGACAAGTGCACGGGGATGCCTGTTTTGCACTTCGTAACCACACTTGGTTATAAAGAGAATAAAGTGTAATGCAATGCAACACAGCACTAAACAATACAAACTGTGCAAAACAATACAAGGGATTGCTAAACAATGCAAAACAATACTAGGAAAATAAAACACAAGGCAATGCAATATTGTAGAGAGTCCAAAACAGTGCAAAAACTAGATAATATGATGATGCAGTGCCAGATGCCATGGATGTGACTGTCACAGGAAATGTGGCTGTTGAAAATGTGAATGGCTTCAGGAAAGAAGCTGTTCTTGAATATGATACTGAGGGTTGTGATGCTGTGACAAGCAACCCATTTAGATTGGCCCGCCTGACTAAGAATGGGTTGGTTAACTCGATATAAGCATTCACATCTCCTAACTCCCATTTTACACACATGCAGGCATTGAAACCACAAAATTACTTTGCTTGATAAAGCAATTCAAGTGCCTTTGAGTGATGATCGATCAGTGGCAACTCCTCAACCACTTCCCCCTCTGCTGGCCATCAGTGGGAAGGTCAAGAGCTGGGAATAGTGCCTGAACTGTACTGTGCTTTATGTGTTCCACCAGTGAACGATGACTGTGTCTCCAACCAACCGGCACATAGAAGCGTGAAAATGAGTTTATGGTGTATTTCACTGGCCTCGCCACAGTAATTAGGAGGCACAGATTCAGTCGGAACAGAAAGACACCAGCGTTCTCTGCATGCATCCTGCACATTCATCAAATCGACGAGGGCTTAAAAATAAGCCATACGGTTTGAAGGTCCCTCAAGTGTTTCTTTACTGTTCTCAAAGCGGGTCGACATATCTATTATGGATTAAGGGCCGTTTCATTCAGTGCTTCTTTAGGAGCTACTTACTGGAGAATCAGCGCCTTTGTCTTCCCATAACAGGAGAAAGATTACCTCCCGGCAGGCATTCACTGCAAAAGAGAGACCCCTTTTGATAGTAGGATTTCTGGGAATGCAGTTTCATGTGCTGATGCCAAGAAGAAAACAAAGGAAGCTTAAGATTTCTTAGGGAATTTTCTGTGGAAATGTGCCATTTCGTGACGGGCTGGCCGTGTTAAATATTGTACCCGTCTCTTATAACTCCCTTTTATGTGCAGGTTGGATGGAGACTCAGTCACCGTTCACCAGTGGAACACATAAAACACAGTAGAGTTCAGCTGCTATTCCCAGCTCTTGGTCGAAGATAAGTGACTCATACTCAGAAGGGCTGGCATATAAGAGGCCATTAAGTGTATAGATGTGCGTTCATGGAGGTTTCTTCTGCTCACCACGATAAAATTGTGGAGGTATGACACATCTTGTGACCTCACACCTCATGGGCAGGGGTGTATACAGGGGCGGGGCCACAGGGGCACTGGCTCTGGCTGAAAGCTGATTGGTCCTTGGAGTACCCCCTCTCCTGTCGCCCAGGAGATCAGCCCCTCTGTGTGAACTATGGTCCCCCCCACCTTAAATAATCCTAGAATCATCCCTGTTCATGAGATGTGGGTTTGGATCCAACCCTGGCTCTTTTCTCCTAGACCAGTGTTTCCCAATCCGGTCCTCATTGACCCTCAGTCAGTGAATGTTTTTGCTCCCTCTGAACGTCCTGCCAGACAGTCCATGTTTTTGCTCCCTCCCAGCTCCCAAGCAAAAACGTGGACTATCTGAGGGTCCCCGAGGTCCAGATTGGGAAACACTGTCCTAGACATTTCCCAGTGTTTTCCAGCTTCAGTGGTGACTGCCCTTGCTGTATTAGTGAGCGCATATTATAGCTGAACCATGGGTGTAAATTAAACATCTAAATCAGCCAGTACAACCCCCTGGACCTCCTTAAATGGGTGGAGACCTCAACCCCCCCCCCCCCCCCCCCCCAAAGCTCAACACAAAGTCATACCCCTGAGCTGAACCAAGGAAATCCTGCCTCAGGCATACTCTAGGATACACCAGATCACTTTAACTCTCACTCAATAAGTGGATGTCGAACATGGATGGATGAATGGATTATATCTACCATCCTTGCCCTTTTAGACATGAAATAGTTGTGTGGAGATATAGGGACGTATATGGGTCGGATAATCAGGTAATTCCTGATTTGTAATGATGTTGATGCAGTGACTTGTTGATTGCTACTATTGCAAGCCAGAGTAAGTGAGCATCTAAATCTACACTGTAGACCTTCTCCTTCAGTTTAAGATAAACAAACCTATTTTAGTCCAGCTAATTACAGCAGCTTCCGCTAGTGTTGCAGTACATGCTGCCATCTGCATAGGATTATGTGTGTCTGTATTATTTACTGCACATTCTTTATTATGTCCTCACACTGGGTGCTTCTTACACACATACTGGGGGGGGGATTGGCCTTGGACCATGTTTTTACTGCAGTAAGAGGAACCAATCTTACATCTCCTTTCTTGTGTTCTGGCATTTTTTGCTCAGAGTTTAGTCATTTAAACTGTAGGATACTAGGACTCTATGCCGTGATCGGAAGGTCGACAGTTCAGATCCCATGATTCCACTATTGGGCCCTTAACCCTAATTGCTCCAGGGGTGTTCAGTGCTGACCAACACCATGCAGTGACCCCCAAGCTTGCTCTCACCTCTATATGCGTCTGTGTCTCATGGGAAGCAAGACACGATATGTTAAAAGACTATTTCCCCACAGGAATGAATATATAAAATGAAGTATCACTATTATTAATTACTGCTTTGTCCACAGATTAAGATTAAGATTAAGATTAACTTTATTGATCCCAGGGGGGAATTTTTGTGCATACAGCAGCAAATATGTAGAGTACATATGAATATACATATAGTGCAACACAAAGTGCGAAGATATTATATTTACTACACACAGTGCAAACATACTAAAAGTTAAAACATAACTAAAATGAACAATATGCAGACTCCATTTCAAACTGCACTTAAGAGCAGCCACAGTAATATTAAGTGGTATAATTTTACAGATGAAATGTTGCATCTGAAAGACAACAAGGACCATGATTTAATTAGAAAAGAATTATTTTCCAGTGTAATCGACAATATTAATTACTTAGTAAAACAGCTATTTTATTTTGCTGTGAAGGATGAAACTATCATGGAAATAATAGCTAATTATGCATATAAAAAGAACTACAGACCAACTGATAATCAGTCTTTTAAATGGAACACATTAACAGTCCATTAATATCACTATGATTAACACAATGGAATAAGTGGACAGTTTAAGTTGATTTATGATGATTCCTCTATTCTTAATGAGTGATAGGCCTCAAGGGGGCAGTGTTGTTTTTTCAATTTTATATTTAATTATCCAAATTTTACACTATCACCTTGTCCTGGATAAGTGTTTGAAAGTTGGCTGGTTAGATGGATTATGTTGTTGAATTATTTAATTTTTATTGCATATTTACCTATTGATTTGTGGATGGGAAATGACGTTGTCTATTTCCCCTGAAGATGCAAATACCTTTCAAGTGTTTTCTGGGTAAGAAATGGTTCATGATCCTGAGTTTGTCGCACTTGACTAGTAAGTCTAGTGAGGTTAAACTAATGATCCATTCTGCCATTTTCTAACCACTGATCCTGTTCAGGGGTGTTGAGGGGAGATTGTAGCCTATCCCAGGCAGCATAGAGCTCAGGGAGGGGACACCCTGGGTGGGATGCCAGTCCATGGCGGGGGCACGCACACACGATCATATGTTACAGGTAATTTCTCAGACAGAGGGCGCCATGTGGGCTTTGGCCAGTACTATGCGTGTCTTTGGACTGCAGGAGGAAACCCAAACAGTACTGGAGGAATACGAAAACCTCACACACAGCAGGGGCAGCATCTGAATAACAAACCCCCCCCCCCCCCCCCCCCCCCACGAGGTTATAGTAGTACTGACAGAACCATTATGCTGCTACGCAATAATTTATTGGTTTTGTTTATTTAGACCCTGGATAGGTCTGCTCACTTAATAAACCTTAATTTTCCAGTTTATTAAATTATGAAGCCTCAGAAACATAAAAGGGATGAGCCCCGGGAGTAAAAACCGAACAATATTTACAAGCAATATTAATAAAATTACAGATATTGTGTACACCAGTAATTCAGTTAATTGCAAATAAATCTGTGTGGTTCGTAAACCGTATAGGTCTACACCAATAATATGATATAATTGCGTTCTTGCCCTGCCGACACAAATGTAAGCATAAAACGGGAGAATAGTGACAAATTGAAGACGTTTATCACCCCGTTCAAGTTTCCCAGTCGACTGTGTCTCCTTGTTGCTTGCCGATGAAAAAGGCAGCGAAAATCCATTTACCCCGCAGTCACACCGCGCTGGCTTACGCGGAGCCGCACGCTTCGGGTAAAACCGTGATTCACAATAAGCAGAACAGATGGGCGAAGGTATGAAGCGACCAGCTATACAATGCATCCCTTTTTAAGTGACAGCCTCTTGGTGTGTCGTTAGACTGCCTAAATTTACTTTTCCTTCTTTTATTATGCTGAATGAGCTTTTTTTTGCCTTTGAGCACAGGGACACGGGAAGCAGAAACTTCGGAGGAGCAAGATTTAAGGCAGGGACCCCTGTGAATATGCAGGATTTCGTCACTCCGATGGGAAGTCAGACACGGACTGTCTTCAAAAGAAGCAGACGTGGTGGTTTGTTTCGCAAGCTGATTGCATTTATATGGCAACCCATCTTCGGAAGCCGGGATTTTACCCAAAAATATATACAAAGGATATAGCAGGGTTAGCCCATCTGACAACATATGCAGCTGCCTAGGTTGATGATTTTGTAGTGAAGCTGGCCACATGGGCTTCAACGTGTACTGCTCAGACCTTTAGAGCTCGTTGTTCAAATCCACCATCCCAAGACATGCGGTTTGGATCATTGGTATATATAAACTGCCCATAGCACAAGGCAGAGAACAACCCAGGATGGGGTACCAAACCATCACAGGACACACTCATACCTATGGGGAATTTAATAACTCCAATTATCCTCTGCATGTTTTTGGACTGGGGAGGGGAACCAGAGCCCCCAGAGGAAGCCCCACGATGACACAGGGAGAGCATACAAACTCCACACACATGGAGCCAGGGCTACGGTTCAAGCGCTGCTCTCAGACGTGTGAGGCAACAGCGCTAACTGCTGCACCACTGAACCGCCATGTCAACTTACGGCCAAAAAAAATCTAATTTACCACCTTGATATGCAATATGAAGGTTAGAGCTCATGACGTTGCCGGGTCAGTGATAGAATCGAAATCGCTGTGACCATGAGATGCTCACCTCACACTGCTGGGAAGCGTAGCACATGAAAGCGATGGATTTACTTTGATTCCCTTGTAAATTACGAAGATGTGCAGCTTGTTTAAGACAAAAACCCTTGTACAGAGTTACAGCGCCAGGACACAACCTCCCACAAAGTTGCAGTACTACTCACAGCCTGCACAACATCCCTCCACTAACGTAGGCATGACACAACAAGTACTAAACAGCTTAAACTCCAGGGACATTTACAGGGGTGGGACCACTAACCCCAGCTCAAATTTGATTGGCCCCAGGAGTGCCAGCTCCCTGTCACTCACCAATTAAAAACATATCATTGGCTAATGATAAGATTGGCCCCTCCATATGAATTATAGGCCCTCTTAAAACCCCCACAAAAAAATCCTAGAATCACCCCTGCTCAACTCCAATAAAGCTATGGTAGGGAAGCTGTATAAGGTAATGTATAGCAGCTATAGCCCAATACAGCAGAAAAAAAGCTCTCGGATAATTAATTTCCATTTTACCATCTGTGAAAGATAATCAGTATTATATAAAGTAGTACTTTACCTTATATGACCTTCTAGCTCATTTAATAAAGCAAAATGTGTATTACGTTTATATAATGAAGATGAAAAGTAATCAAATCAAAACCATATTCCATTGATACCATATAGAGTAGAACTTCTTGTGACCAACCTTCTATATAACATGGATCCATTCTCATTAACTGGGAGACTTCTTGCTTTAGTGTCAAGAATCAGTCTAGGATAGCGCATTGAACATGCATAAAAATTACGTTTTCACTGGATTTATTACGTGGTGATAGATTAGTTTTTTTGCAATTTTTTGTGTCCAAAAAAATTCAGTTTCCTTTTGAGGCAATATCTGTAGTTTAGGCTCAGTTGTATTGTTTGTGGATCAGTACTTAAATTGTTTTATGTTGTTTAAATGTTTCTGTGAAGAGATTCATAATTAGTATTCCCACCTGGCAGAATTATTGCGGGTACAGGTGTGTGAGTCAACGGGGTTTATATGCTGTCAGTTACACCTAGTCAGCCCCTGACTGTTTTTAAATGAACCCACAGATGTTTGATGACTCTCACCGAGTAGGTGGTGGGATTGTTTGTCCGTGCAGGCGAGGTTATGTAGGAAAGAGCACAAGACCACTGCGTATTGGTGTAAGTGAACATAAGAGTGCAGTGAGGTGGAAGGACCCGAATTCACCAGCAGCAAGATATTCCAGTGAACACAAACACACTGTACAAGGGCATTGAAAAAGTCACATTGAGTAGGAGGGGTGGTGATCTTAACACAAAAATACACACAAAAAAGAAGGGAAGCATTTTGGCAATATACTCCAGACACATATCAAACTGGCCTAAATTAGGATTTTGAGTTATTTTTTTCATAACAGGATTGAAAATGTATTGTATTATATTGATGGCATTATTTGACTCGTGTGTTTCTGTGTTTGATCTAGATGGCGGTTTTGTTGAATCACCTGTTGACAATTAATTAAGGTAATTTAATGTAGCTAATAGTCTAAGACTATGTGTAATTGCAGTGATTGGGGACAGGTGACTGAATTCCCTTCCGCTATAGAAAAGATGGTTTTTGATCACTTGGCTAACAGACACTGAGGAAGACAAGTTGTCGAAACATAAAAAATTATTATACATAAAAATTATTATAAAATAGACTAAATCCTAGAAGGAAAACAAATCAGTAACACGGTGAAAACACAATGGTGCAGGAGATAACTGTCAATTATTCTATTTCTAACCAATACTATCATGAACAATTAATATTAGCATTCAGAGCTATTAATTAAGCATAAATAGAAAGTCACCAATAGAACTGTTTACCATAAATGGAAAATCACCCCACCCCACCAATCATAATACTCAGTTGTCACTGTTTTTTTTTTTAAACTTCACCTCTAGGGGTGTATAAAGGGGTGGGGCCTCAGGGGCACTGGCCCCAGCTGTAACCTGATTGGGCCCTGCAGTGACCCGCCCCTGTCACCTACCAGTTCAATACATATCATCAATCTTTTGTTACCTTCAGCTGGTTTTCTGTGGGTGAGACCTTGCCCCTCATGATCCTTAGAGACTCTTCCTGTTTCACTCTTCCCCGTCGTCCTCAAATCCAGGACACCATGTCCACACTCAGTTTGAGGGAACTCTTAACGTTGTTGTTCCATTCAGGCTGGAGAAATGCACCCTTTATGTTGAGTTTACGATATTGTCTCTTGTCTTTAGTTTTATACTTCAGTGACAGTTAAGTCTTTTTCAGGTCTAGCAGCACAAATGTTGAGCTCACGTCCCGAGCCTCCCCAATGTCCCAAAAGGATGGAGGAAGTATCGTTATCAGCGCATAAAGCCGGAAAGAGCCAATGAACCTGAGATCGTGACAGTCATAAAATTATCCTAATGTCCTATATCATAAGAAAACTCATTAGTGTTTAAATGATGACCCTTTTGTCTTAGAAGAATTTTCCTTCACATTGATAATTACGATCATATTTCTAAATCTACCATTTAGTCAGAATAAAGCATTAACCTTAATATTCATTCAAAGTACATTTGTTTTGTAGATAATAAATGTTTACATTAGCAGATAATGATCTGCATAATGTAAGCTATAGTAAATGGTTCAAGCTGACACACTGGAAACACACAAATGCGTACAGTTTACGTAAGTGATTGTGTATTGAGATGTATTTGTTTTCGCTAATAATGAAACTGCAACAAAACCTTGGAATGAAGATTGGTAGAGCAGCTTGCAGGGGATATTGATTAATTTGATAAGACAGATGTGGTGTCTCACCCTGCATTCCTTATCGTTCATCTGGGTTTCAGAGAAAACAGAAATGTGCATGATTGGAGATAAAGAGACTGTATTTTTTGCAGATTTAAGGTTTTTTTTTGTGACAAAGCCAAGAGATCTGCAGCCAGATTCTGTCGCTAAGCGGAAGTGAGTTTCCTGTCTGTAAGGAGAGGAGATCGCAATTAATCAAGACCAGCTGACAAGGTGGCCACAGGCTCCAGTAGCAGCAGAAGGTGGAGATCATACTCACATGGGTTCTGTGTGTCCCAGGTGATGAAAGGAACCAGGACCCTGTTTGAGATTACAGAAGAGGGAGAGATACAGTAGCGTTCTTGGACTTGCTCCGGGGTCCAAGAGTGACATCACTCTGCTGACCCTGGGACTCAAATCAGCAACCTTCTGTTCACCGACACCTGAGCATCCTCATCCTTACCTGCTGAGCCACACAGCACTCCCACGAGTTTGGAAGTAGGCAATTTCCAGGGAGTAAGATTATGGGTTCATGTATGATGCCACAGGAGTGCTTTGTGTTTTTGTGTGATCCACGTACAGTTTGTGGCCTCATAACCCTGGATGAGTGATGGTGGTAAGCAGCGATGTGACCGACCTCCTCGTTACAGAGCCTAATTAGAGAGGAAACCTAATAACCATGCAGGCAAAATCCATAGTTTCTCACCATGCTTCTATCAGTAAACATACATTTTCCTGAGTTACACTACGCCTCCCAAAGCCACTGTGTAACTGAGGAAAATGTAAAGAATAAAACTGTCATACTGCTTGACTGCAGGCGCCACAATAACATTATATATACCTGCCTTAGCTTTCATTTCTGTCATTATAGAAAATGGAAAGTCAGCCACGTATAAACCTTATATAAAAGATGACACCTTGTCACTCGATTATTGCTGCATTGCATTGTTCAGCACAAATTTTGAAAAAAAAATGTTTAAATAGTAGCTTTCATAATTCTATCAGTAATTTTAACAGCAGTGATGGTGAGTTACTTCTGCTGTTCAATGTGTTACATGCCCATCTGTCTTATCCAGTGCAGGGCTGTGGGGGGGTTGGAACCCATCCCAGGAAGGACAGGATGCCAGTCCATCACAAGGCACACTTAGAGATGCCAACTTGCCTGACTACATGTCTTTGAATGGCAGGAAGAAACAGAGGTGTCCAGAGAAAGCCCACGCAAGCTGGACAGAACTCCACACGCCGGTTGGGGGTAGAATCTGAACCCCCAGGCCTGTAAACATGAGGCAGCGGTACCACCCAGTGAGCTACCCAGGTTTTAACAATTATTATGGCATGTAATTGGTGATACAATTGGGAAAGCACTTGGTTTAAAATATGGCGGTCGTCAACAGAGCGATCATATTTTTTGATGCGGCTTAATTTCCGTTGCCCATGTTGCAGCATGCAGGCATCAAAAAGCGCAGGAAATAGCATAATTGGCCTTTAGTAGCCACTGGCAGATGTTTGTAGTCCTCTTGTGCTGTGTAAGTTTCCTCCCACAGGAAGGCTGACTGGCATCCTTCTCAGTTTTCTCATATCCCATTTTTAACACCATCTCATAATATAAACTGAACTCCTGATATGGAATTATCTGCAGACACTCACTCACTAGCTTCAGACTAAGATTCAGAACACAACACAATTGTACACTGCACTTTAATATACACAGATTACTGTACTTATATACAGATATACTGTACTACTTGTATAATAAGGTATACTATTACTTACACACATGCACACTGTATAATAAGGTATACTATTACTTACACATATGCACATTGTATAAGGTATACTATTACACATATGTACACTGTATAATAAGGTATAATATTACTTACACACATGCACACTGTATAATAAGGTATACTATTACTTACACACATGCACACTGTATAATAAGGTATACTATTCCTTAAACATATGCACATTGTATAAGGTATACTATTACTTACACATATGCACATTGTATAAGGTATACTATTACACATATGTACACTGTATAATAAGGTATACTATTACTTACACACATGCACACTATAATAAGGCATACTATTACTTAATCATATGCACACTGTATAATAAGGTATACTATTACTTAAACATATGCACACTGTGTGCCTTCTGTATTTTCTACATTTATCTTCAGAGTGACAAGGTGAATATTCCACCATGGGCATCACTAGACCCCCATATTCCCCCACCCACCCACACACACACACAGCTCTGCACTTGATATGAGTTTAGAAGATAGACGGATAATTATTATTATTAATGACATGATGTTTCACTTGCCATTCATACAAGTACAGATACACAGGAATTCTTTAGTTTTCTCACATCCCATCTTGCTCTCCTTTGAGACACACACATGTGTATAGATGTGAGCGAAGCGTAGGCCCGGAGCGGAAGGGGAGGGCATTTACCCAGCAGGCCTGGAGCATTTTTAGCAAGTTAGGGGACCATTGTGACTATTCTGCCAATAATACTAAATTAGTGTACATTTTTATTATAATTAATAGAATACTTAAAATATCTATTTTTTTAGTATTTAAATATTAATAAATAATCAGTCTCTCAACATACATGAGTATATTTCCACACACAGACAATGCCGGAAAATGGCCTCGTCACTCTCGTCTCTGCGTTCAGCTGAGACGGGCCACATTTGTGCTTTTCTCCAGCGTATTACAAATCAAACTGTGTAAGTGTGCTCTGGATGCTTCCAGCTCCAATGATGAACTAAAAGTCACAGGCACAGGTTTTTTTTTTTTATCTCATAAAGGATGAGTTAAACAGCCGTCGTCTTGTTAAAGAATAATGGCACCTGCTGACATTTGAAGGAAATCGATGATATTGACCCATCAGAGGGTTATTTGAGTAACACAAAGGCTTTGCTGTGCAGGCGTTTTGTAACACTTGCTCTTCCTTTCTAACTGTACTCTGGCCTTTGGGGCTTCACCTATCTGCCGGAGGGTCCTTTTCATTGAGACCTCATTCTTTTGAACCCTAAGCTATACCGACGTGCTCACTCCTCTCGTTGCCACAGCAACCATTCTTGAACATCAGTCCTTTCGCCTGCTCCTCCGTAATCGATCCAGCGAGGCCCGAATATGGGGGTTTAGCCAAGGCGTTGGTTCTCAGCCCTGCCACTTCATACGCAGAAGATGCTGGCCAGATGAGGCCCAAGACACAGCATCTGCAAATATCAGGAATGTCACCACTAACCCCCTTTCCAGGACGTCACTTGATATCCTGTCCATGTAAACGACAAACAGGAGTGGAGACGAGACTGATACTCAATCCTGGCTAAACAGCAGCACCCTCTCTAAACTTTGGTGCCAAGACCAAAGTTTGGTTCCAATTATTTAACTTAAGATGTTTGTGTGTGTGTGCACGTGCATGTGTGTGTGTGTGTGTGTGTGTATGTGTGTGAGCAGGTATACCTTACCTTATGGGGACACAATGTCCCCACAACGTGATAAATACCCGCCATAAGGGAAAAGTCAATTTAATAAAATCAGTGTCTGCAATAAAAAAAAACTAAAAATGCAAAAACTCTTGTATTTTGCTGGGTTACTTATGGTTATGGTTAGGGCTGGGTAGGGGTTAAGGTTGTCATAGTTAGCATTAGCATTTTTCCCTTGGAAATGAATGAGCGTGAGCGGTCCCCATAAAGATATGTTTACCCGACATGCATGCATGCGTGCGTGCGTGCGTGCGTGCGTGCGTGTGTGCGTGTGTGTGTGTGTGTGTGTGTGTGTGTGTTCACACACAGGACTGGCATCCCACCCAGGGTGTCCCCCGCCTTGCTCCTTATGCCTCCTGGGATCGGCTCCAGTCTCTCCATAATCATTTTCTGGATAAGTTCTTAAGGAAGATGGATGGATTGACAAAACTGGTTTATGCAACTCTACTGAATCCAAAACCTGATATCGTCAACTGTCACTGAGATCGCATACAATCAGGCTGGCCTAATTTAAGGAAGTTATTCTATATTCTGTATATCTTTGATTAGTTTCTGCTCAGGCAGGGTGAAGTAATTTTCAATTTAATACCCATTTGCACCTGTCATATTTGTTTGCCAATAAAGACTTTATCATTGAATTACTTAATTTAAATTACCATTTAATTGAATTATTTAATGTGCTCTGTATCTTTGGGCTTAAATGTTTTACTGAGCACTACAGGGCAATAAAATAAATTCTCATTATACTGATACAATCTCTACCTGCACAGGTTAGGGGTCTTAATTATATGTTTGATTATACCTGCTTTGCTGGAAGAACAAGACCCCAACTTACCCATGTAACCTCTTCCGGCAGCCTGCAGGGGTCGATGTTATATATTCATATTCCTAGATATTAATCCTACTCTAAACTGTTCTCCAAAGTGAAGATTAAAGCACTGAAGAAAATTGGCATGCTGATTTTAATTTTATTCATGATAAAACGTCGACCCACTATTCCTTTCATTAAGATTTTTTATGAAGTTTTCATTGCAATGAAATCCTTTGAAATGTATCGTTTGTGATACCAGTAAGGAGGCCAAAGTGACTAATATTCCTGCTTTACAGCAAGCAACAAATGGGACGAAAGAGAAAACAGCTTTTTCTAGATTCTGATTCGAGATTAATTACTTCTCGTGCTGAAAATGAAAACTTAGAGCAACACATAGGAATGCAGAAGAAAAACAGTGACCATTTATGCATCTGTTTTGCATAAATGCTTATGAGATGCAAGGTCATGGTGATCCTGGAGGATATCCCAGAATGCAAAGGGTACCAAGGCAGGATGGGACGGCACAGACCATGAGCAATTCATCTAACATTCACCTCTGGTCCATGCGAGGAAACACAGCAGCAGAGTAAGCTCACATGGATACTGGGAGGGCTAATGAAGACTAACCATTGACCTGACATTGATTGCTGTGTCATTTACCCATTAAGCAAGGAAGAGTCCTTCCAATTAGCAAGGAACCACCTAGCTTCACCTACCTTCAGTGTAAATTCCTCAATTAATTCTGATCACCATTTACCTGATTGTGTGGCAATGAAGAATCTTGCATAAAAATGCTGAGTGATTAAACAGTAACTTAATGCCCACACTGCAGAGGATACACAGTAATAGATTTCAGAAATTTAGAAGTACATATAAAGTATACATTTTAGCACTGGGAAATATTTTGCGACATTGTGCTAAATAGGATAAAAAAATATATGTCAAAATGTCTAACTTTTTTCCTGGTTGCCATAGCAATCACTCCTATAGCATCCATTGTTCCCGTTTTCACCTGGTATAATTCCACTAGCGCTCGACTGCAGTCGGGTTGTAGCAAGTTGTGATATTTATGACCTTTTGACCTGTTGCACAACACATGCAGCTTGGTGGTCAGAAGGTCGGATGTGGGTTCCTCCCTGCTGCTGTTGGGGCGAAACCTCTTACGTTATTCATTAACTAACCTGTGTTATATTTAAAATCAGCAAGGTTTATCAGGTCGTGAGGCTTCTGATAACAGAAGGCAGAATTTCTTTCTCAGCTTATGCTGTCAAAGCACATAATCCTTCTTTCTATAGGGAAAAGATCGTTTGACCTTTCCTCTGCGTGGACACACTGAGAGAGCAGAGAGACGTCCCTCTACTACTGGTGAGTCAAGCTATACGTGCCTTTGTGTTACTTAGAAAATGTCGTGTCGTAGCGGGGGGCACGGACTGGGGAAGCAGGAGAAGAACATGTAGGATCAGGCATTTAATGGGGAATTGGAGCAAGAACATGGAGCAAGCAGACAGCATGCAATAACGCTTCACAAGACTTCACTGACTTCAATGACAGACCTAGGGAAACATACTCTGATGTAGACTTAAATACACCGGACTTAATCGAAATAACAAGAAACAGCTGGTAAACGTGAGGATTCCACACGAGATTAATGAGGAGGCGTGGCACACAGGAGGATCGGACGAGTAGGGCATGACAGAAAATTCCAATTCATTTGTGCTTATAGGAATATAAAACATAAGCTGCAACCAGTGGACAGACCCAAGGTTTTCGTGGGGCAATAATTTTCATTACTGCAAAATAAGTCTCAAAATAAAAACAAAATAAATTATGCCTAGACCTATATCTGTCTTGCGGGAGGCCAATAAAGTCTCTTAAAATAGATGGTGAATGTTTATGAACAAAAAAAAAACTCTAAATCTAAAACCTATTCAGCAAATGGCTCTACAAACAGAATCTGACAACCATTTAAAGTGTGCTTAATAACTGGAAAGATCATCATTAAGTAATAATCTTACTATTGCAAATGACAATATTTCTAACCTGTGAACCATTTCAAACTAAATGAACCTCCATCGAATTCCCAGTCAGATGCTAACAGATTTGATTTTCGCTGTGGATTCTGGGAGTCGGCACAACATCATGAATGCAGCTCTAGAATTGTTTACAGTCAGGAAGGGATACTATTGGTTTTAATTAACTTTAAAATCATTAAGAGCCCTAATTTTAATATGCAGTAAAATTATATCGAAATAAAGGGTATTGCATTATCCTATATCTCGTTTTGAAAATATATCGATATATCGTAAAAATTCTATATAGCTCCCAGCCCCAGACAGGAGTAAATGTTCATGGGAGGGGGGTGGCAAAGTGTAGAATATGCAGATGATCCATATCCACGCCCCTGGGAGAGATCGGCAGATCAGCTTGTTTTAGGACAAATGACTTTATAAAAACATTAAATTGAAATAAAATAAAAGACGGTGTCCTTATTGGCTGGTACTGGAAGGACACAATGGCCCATTTGGTGGGGGTATGCCCACAAATGCCCCCCCACCCCCCCAGGAGGCTAACCCTGCCTAAAAACCTGTGTTGAAATCATACAAACCCACTTGCTGTTTGGAGGTCACCTCTGATTTTTGGATTCCGAGTCATTCTTGCTTTCCCTGAAGAAGTACCCCCTCCTCCCAGTGAAGGTTAATCATCTTATGAAGCAGAACGTCATCGCCACACGTAGGGTCACCAAGAATTGCATTCGGTCAGAGGACGTCAGATTTTGTCGAAGTACAAATACTCATCCTTCATTTTGTCAGATGTGTAAATGACATTCGGCAGGAAGTGGGGACCACAGAAGGAACCTGCAGTGTCAGGTGAGGGTATTTAGCCTTGTAATATCAGTGCAGTTGACCAGGTAAGCTTAACCAAAACTGCTGCATCCCCTGAATCTTTGTCAAGCTCTGTGCAATGAACACACCTGAATATAAATCTGAACATGGTGTCAGAGGTTCACAGTAAGGTCATAACCCCTCCACAGGCCAAAGACCGAGGTAAATATTACAAAGTTAGAAAATAATATACAAAGGGAGAGAATATATGAATACAACTATAATTGAATTTATTACTAATTTTATCTACAGTATTACTTGCTTGGTGTCTTCAAGTTCCAGTTTTCAAAAGATGAATATCTTTGTAATATAGAGTGTGGTATCTGACAAACAGACAGACAGACATTCCATCCTTCCCTCCACTTCCAGTGTTTATCCTTCTCCTTTAATTCAGCGCAGGTGGACCAATTTAGTGAGTCTACTGGTCTCCCTAACTGGGGCCAGATGCGTTTCATTAATTAAGCGTCTGAGTCACATGGAGTTGGAGCTCGACGTCACCCCTCCTCATGCAAACGAGGCTGCCTCCTGTGGCTGTAGGCAGTAGAAATCAGTCACAAGTCGCAATCTGGAGTACTCACCATGTGATTGATGTGAAATCCCACGTGTGCCATATAGCCATGTTTTAAAAGCAATTGCGAGTTGGTCATTTTTTTATATCCATCCATCAATCAAACAATCAATCAACCAATCAGTAATTCAATCAATCAATCCATCCACCCAACTGCTTATCCAGTACACAGTGAGCCTAGTGTCTGTCCCAGGAAGCACAGGGCATGTGGGGGGGGCACCCTCCATGAGGTGTCAGTTCATTCCCAGCTATATTGTAAGTAATTTAAATTCCCATCCCTAATCAAAATTTATGTTTTACTATGAGAAGATTAATGCAGAATTTTGATATCAGCTAATTCTCTATCTCTGCCTTTCTTTGTATGACACACATAACCATTTTAAAACCTGTTACTAGTTACTAGGCTACAAATTGCTGCTGCATAAAATGTTATTAAATGGGTAAAGTCTAATATATCCATATTTTATTACCTTAATTGCTTTATTGAGTGAAATTACAGGTAGGTTTATGGGGCATTACAAACTTATTTTTCTTAATTTCTTTATAATCATATAGTGGCTGCCTTGATATGTGTCTTCTATAAGAAAATGTTGTATAGGTTGCACAAGAGTAGAAAAATGATGGCGTCTCTCTTTAATTAAAATGTTCCACTATTGAACTGGTCATCGCATTCACCATTGATACACAAGGATATTTAGCTGTCAATATGATAATGAAATTATATGATTAAATAATCACAACACCATGCTTTTCCAAAATATAAGGGATTCCTAAAAATGTTTATGTACTATAAAGAAATTAATAATCTTGGCAGAAGGGGAAGGAATTCACTACCTACAAGTTTTACAGCTTTGAGTGTTTGTTGCTTGTTAGCGCTTTTGTGCTAGGGTACATTAAAGACAATGAAACAGCCATCATCCGTCTGACATCAAATCCCACATAGGAGACCAAAAAGGGTTGAAATGGGAGGTAACGGCGAGCCTGTGGGGGGGGGCACATAGCATGAGATCTGTGTGACTAGGGTATTTATGAGTAATCATTCGGAGCAGCATTATTTTAAAAAATTCACTCTCAAGCCTCCGTCGCAGATCTCATTAAACAGTCTCCAGGTGAAGTTACCGGAAGACATCTTAATGCAGATTGCCTATATGTACGTCAGTGTTTCATACACGGCTGAAAGCTTTCCCATTAAACCTGTCCAGAATTCCTTTATGCATAAAAATTCAAATACACAAGACCACTGGTTACTACACTAATGTGCAATTGAGTTTGGCTTGTTGAGTTTTAAAGCATCTTTACTGGTGTTTTTTTGTGCCGCAAGTGTTCAGAACACTTTAGTGTCCATCTTCTAAACACTCATCCAAAAGCAGGGTAACAGCTTGCAGGAGCCACCGGGGCTGGAGCTTATCCCATAACTCACTGGTAAACCCCTGGATGGGATGGCAGTCCAGTCCAGTCCAGGAGAAACGAGCACAGAGGTCACATGAAAACCCTGGAAGTATGAGACAACCGTGTCACCTTCCGAGTCAGCTTGGCATCCTCAGTCACTTTATCTTCCTAATCCTCATCAGGGTGTGCTGTCTCTATTTTCCCCTTCATTTACCAAAAAGTCTGACCCCACACCTTTAATCAGCCTCTGCCCCCTTTCCATTTATTTTGCATCTCCCCCAGGACTGACATCCATTTGATTCATCTTGACGCACATTGTAATCACATCAAACCATTAAACTGCGATGGTGATCTGACAGAGCACAAACAGGTGGTGGGCAAAATAATGGAAACTACACATTAAAAAAACCCTTTAACTTTAAAGTAGATAAATAACAGTCAGAAACGCAGCTGCAGAGGTAAGTCATGTTAGACTGAATGCCAGTTAGGTATATGTTTTAGTTATAAAAGAGGTCAATCACCACTTTTGAGTTTTCATAGCAATGTAAGTCCCAAAGAGGCCACACAGTTGGTGTCTGAATTGCAGATGCAAATTTCTCTAAGGAAAGGGTCTCAAAGATTAACACATGCCCGGCAGATCATCAAGTCAAAGCTCACTAACAGGGATAAACAGATACTTAATGAGATAATTGCTAAACAGCTGAAAAGTATGGCCTGGAAAAAAGGCCACAGAACTTGAATCAGCAGCCGTGTGACCCAGTGTCTAAAGAAACTCTATGTCGTGAGCTACAGAAAGCTGCCTTTTAAGGCAAGGCAAGGCTGCCTGCATTCAAGGTTAAAGCACAAAGATGTATAACCTGGATGAGAAAGCTTGAAATCCTGAACAATGGTCTGATGAGTCATATGTCACTCTTTCTTAGTGCCGGTTCATGGGGGAGGGAGGGCACGGGATGCCAACCCTGCCCTTTTTGAGTTGGCATCGTGGATTTGAATGCGTTTAATCCACAATCTCTTGTATGGACTCATAAGCGTGATTAGACTGGATGTTTGCTCTGAATGGTCATGTAATGTACAAGAATATAAAGCTGTTTTATGCTACTAGATTCACCCATAATGTTCCCATATTCCTGGATGATTATGCCCATGCAGCTTTGATAAACAGAGTGGGTTCAGGAAAAGGAGGACTATGTCATCAGCCTTCCACGCCCTCCTCAATCACCAACTCTAAGTATCCCTGAAACTCTATGACAAGTTCTGGAGCCCAGAATACAAAGCAGATTCCCACCATTTTCATCCCTCAAAGAAATGGAGGCTTTCCTCGTGAAGAATTCTCCAATATGCTACTACACACAGTCCAGGATTTGTGTGACAGCGTTCCAAAAAGAACTGAAGTTGCTCCATATGTAAAGGGCCCTGCCCCTTATTAAACGTAGAATGAACTTCACAGATCCCAGAAAGAAAATCTAGATAGTAAAAAGTTGCTTAATATTAATATATTGCACAGATTTCATGTTATTTTGTCTATCCCTTGTATTTAACACATACAGTCTAGACCATAAATATTTGGACAGAGACAAAGTTTTTCAATTTTTCAGTTCTGTACATTACCACTGTCCATCGTCTGTGGACGTCCAGGCCTTTTGGCGTTGCTGAGTTCACCAATGCTTTCTTTCTTTCTCAGGATGTACCAAACTGTGGATTTTGCCAATCCTAATGTTGTGGCAATTTCTCAAATTGTTTTTTTCTGTTTTCGCAGCCTAAGGATGGCCTGTTTCACCTGCATACTGAGTTCCCTTGACCGCATGTTGTATGTTCACACCTCAATCTTCCAAATGCAAACAAGACACCTCAAATCGACTCCAGGCCTTTTATCTGCTTAATTGATAATGAAAGAACGAAGGAATTGCCCACACCTGTCCATGAAATAGCTTTTAAGTGAATTGTCCAATTACTTTTGGCCCCTTTAAAAAGAGGGTGGCACATGTTAACGAGCTGAAACTCCTAAACCTTTCATCCAATTTGAATGTGGATACCCTAAAATGAAATCTGAGAGTCTGCACTTTATGTCCATGCCCATTGTATAACTTCAATTGGAATCTATTTCAGTAAACAGGTAAAATAGTAAAACTTGTGTCGGTGTCCAAATATATATGGACCTAACTGCAAACTGACTGCAGCTTTAACAGTGAGTGCCCACCCAGCCATGCTCTGCAAGGGACTCCCACTGCTGTCGCACTGCATAGAGTTGTATGGTGCTGTTGTTGGATAGAACTTTGATTGGTTTGATTCTTAGCTCTCACTACCAGAATGGCTACAACAGTATTGGAGGTACTTGGGCACCACTAAGGTTCAGCATAATTCAGACAACTGTATTTGTGAATATACTGAGATAATTAAGTCATGATGTTGTAAGTGATTTAAGAGCAAACTGACAGTCTTGTAAATTTATGTTGTCTGTCACACTATCAGCTGGTCACATGCAATGGATTTTTGGTTGGAAAAAATATATTTGTCATTGAAATTTCATTTTGTTTTGTTTTCTACCCTCTACAGGAAGCTTCTGTAACCTTAAAGAATCATCACTATGCAATACACTAAAACAGCTAGCACGTAGCATGTACAGTGTCCACAATTAATTTGGGTTAATAAACATTAAACAAACATAAAATATGACCACTTGAGCTTCAATTAATGCCAAACGACTTTTATTTAAAAAGTAGCTTTTATATTTTACTTTGAAATTATAAACTGGTGACTAAAAGATCGTGACATTTGATGAGATGAAAAGTTGCCATGGCAATCGTTCATTTAGCCTCCAAATGTTTCTGACTTCACAATGTTTTTGTTTTTCATTTTGAGTGGTGACTCAGGGGCAACTCTGTGACCTTTGCCAAGGTTGTGGGTTCGGCAGAGGGCGCGAGGCTGGGGTACACCGCGGACGGTGGCCAGTGTGACAGTGATATGAGGAATAAATGTTATTTTGGTGGAACACATTTGCAGTAAAGGTCTGTCTCTGTCTATCAGGCAAAGCACCTCTCACATTTATCCATCCTATGATTGTTTACGGAGGTCTCATTTGAAATTAAATGCATATTCATATTGGATATATACATGCATTATTGCACACAATGAGGTGAAGCTGCCGCTCTGAATGAACTGTCTGAATAGCTGCTTTTCAAATGCACTAATCAGTTCTGGGTTTCTTGGAAGCGTAGGCCTGAATCCATGGAACGAGAAATATTCGCGTTTCAGAAGCAGCAGCAGTCCGCGTGTTCTGGGTGTGCAATCCGTCTATGGCGGTCGGTGTGAAGAGCATGCATGGAACTGGATCCCTGAACACACAGCTGCTACCGCGAACCATGGGTTCCCAAAGTGACATGAATGAGTAAAGGTTGGGGTCGGAGAGCAGGCTCAGGCGGCATCAAGGCCCCCTGGAGCAGTCGATGTTGAGGGCCTTGCTCAAGGGCGCAACGGTGATATGATCACTTTGCGAGACACTGCCCCCAACTGTTCTTAAGACAGTAATGCAGTCCCTTTGAAACAATAAATATTTGCAATAATACAAGAAACAGGTATGGAATTCAATTCATGGTGTCCCCTGCCTTGTGCCCTGTGTTTCCAGAGATAGGCCCCAGGCTCACTGTGACCCTGTACTACATAAGGGACTATGTAAGAGATAGGATGGATGAATGGATGAATGGATGGATGGATGAGCCGGTTGATCAGTCAATAAAAGAGAGGGTGCATTCATTGACTCCAATGATTATTGCAAGTTATAGAGCAGCTGCTTGAAGCTCTCAGTCTTTCACATCAGCCCCTGTTTGGGCTTAGCCCATATGAGTACAGAGGCAGTGGCTTATCCTGGGAAAGTTGCAGAAAGCCCCCCCCCCCCCCCCCCCCCCCCCCCCAC
>JAODJU010000001.1:22498808-22514115 GCA_026776725.1 Gnathonemus echidnorhynchus
AACATAACTAACACTGCATAAAATTGAACCGAGTTCAACATTAGACAAGCTTAAAAATAGGGGAGTAGTTGTGAGTTAAGAGCCATGCTCATTGTTCACACTTTGAAATCACTGTACTGAGCTTGGGATCTGAACCAATGACCTTCTGATTGCAGGTATAACATCTTCACCTGCTGAGCCACACACTGCCCCCAAAGTTTCTATGTCATGTACTTTTAATGGTCTGTAAAAGGGTGCAAAACATAGTTATGAGATGTTCCTTCTGATTCCCTGGTAGGTCTGTTAGGAAAGAGAAATGAATTTATTGGTCACCTCAAAACCAGTTCTGATTCATATTAAATTGTAGTCAGTCTCATCTGACACATTTGCCACCATGTGACAACTGCTATGTTTTCTGTTTTTGCACAGTAAGTGAGAAAAAGTTTTACTGTAGCATTTTTTTCTATTGTGATTTGCAAGCTGTTTATTGCACTGCAACTAAAAGGTTCAGGACAACTGCGACACTGCATTTGACTGGAGATTCACCTGTCATTGGCATCATAAGAAAATGGATTTAAAATGTCATTTTTCACCACATGTGAAAAGGTCAGAATGATGCATCATGGGATACCTTTTCAGTGACAATTAAGACTTTTAAATTTTACTCAAAATAACAATTTGACAATGTGCCAGTTCCTAAGTAGAAAGTTTAAATAATAATCCTAAAATAAAAATGCAAGACTCAGGCAACTGACACATTTGCTGACTACAGTTAATGATTCCAGGTGAACTCCACTGACTGTACGGATGTGTATTTTAGTCAATATATGACAGATTCAGAATACCAATTTCAGGCATATGTTACATTTAATGCATGTAGTTGCTGGGGGGAGAAAATTGAATCATCTCTTGTAAGTGAATTTCAGGGAATAGTATCCATTATGCGATTCAGCTGTTAATGCTTTTGAACTGGTTTTGGCTGGTTGTTTTGTGTTTTGTTATTTCTCTATTTATAAAATCACATAATAGAAAATAACAAATGCATCCTTTGTTGAAAGCTGAGCTTTCCTGTGGTCTAGGCACTATGGTACACTAAATGTAATTCCATAAATTCCCCATGGGACGGGGGTCTTTCCAGTGTTCACTCAATAATGTTCTGTAAGACAGACCTCAATATTCTTCAGCAGCATGAGGATTATAGGTGATTGCTGGGTAACAATGATGGTCCTCAGCCTTCCTTGCAGATGTCCCTGATCTTCCACTGGCTTGATGATGTACATCATCTAGGTCAGAGGTTCCAAACCCCCAGTCTGTTGAACGCTGGGGGTTTGGGGGAAGGTTTAGTTAATTTCCAAAATTCAATATAAGCCACAGTACTATTTTGTTTTTGTTTTGTTTTAAACGGAAGATGGAAATGGGTAATTTATTAAATCTGGCTCGTCAATCAATCAAAAAATTGGGAACCCCCACTGCAGGTGGGCTATGGATGACATCCTTAATGGTTACCAAGACGATACCAAGAAGTCACCAAGGCCCAAGATGCACTGACAATTCAGAATAACGGCGCATGTTCATATGTCCAATCCGCCATAAGGTTAATACTGCTAGTCTTCTTATTTGTATAGCACTGTATGGTTCATCCCAGTATGACCCAGTGATGACTGAAAAATGGTCCCCCCCCCCACCCCCCACTAATCATGGAGGATTATGGTAGGCTTAAATCTTTGTGGAAATATGAACAGGCTTTTAACCTCCCACTCATTTCATGACAGTAGTAGAGTAAAATGGACCACGTGGCTCTGACAAAGTGGAAGACCTTCTCTCCCTCGGTCAGTAGTAATGGAGGACTGGAAAGTCATTTTTTCTCAGTCAGGATCTTACCCTCTGTGGGCAGGGGTCTGTGTGCTACATCCAGGTATGTTTCGATTAATACTGGGAAACGGCATGTGGGTGGCGTAGAGGCAAGAAGGCCGTAATGTTACGAAGTAAAAATAGACTTAAATCATTACATAACACACATAACGCTCTCTTCAAAGGAAGACGGGAGCGCCAATAAATCGCGACAGTACATAAACAAATGCATATTCCTCACAAATGCTTAAAGTCAGCCGTGACCTTGTCGTCTTACCAAAATTAAAGGCGGGAAAAGATAAACAAGTAACCATACAAGACTAAGTAATTACAGAAAAATGATAACTGGTGAAATGCATTTGATCGTCGCCTTTTCCTCGCTCGATGTGACCGACGTTCATTTTTTTGCGTGCCGTCTCGGTTCTCCCACCATGTTTTTACCTCGTTTTCACTTCAGTTTAGCCGCCTCCAGGCACGCATCGAGCTGCCGCGTCTGTAGCGCTTATTTTGGGAAGCAGAGGGTCCGCGAATCGCTCCATTCATTCACACCCCACTGGCACATTTTCGGACTTCATACTAAGTCACACCACACCGATACCACAGGCGGCGGGGCGCTGCCTTTCAAAGACAAATAAGGGAGTTTGACGGTGGTGGGTACATTTTTTGGTTATTTTAATATCGTGCTGAATAGTGATTTTATTTCTTCGAGATCAACGGTGAGACGATAAACGCAAAGTGGCCCACAATACAAAATAGTGAGAAGGATAATAAAATTACACATATGTGTTCCCTCAGAATAAACGAGGGGTGAAGAAATAAACTTACCGTATATGAGAACATGGGCTACAAATGTGGACAGTACAAATGTGCATACATGCATGCAGTACATATTCTAAACCGTTTTTGCGGGGTACTTTCAATCTAACAGGGAGTATAGAAAAGAATCATTGATATTTTTATCGTTATTTATTATTTTCATGACTTCTACAGATTATAAGTCACCAATGGATATCGACAAACCTTATCCCTTACCCTGGGTGTCGGATCTTTCCCGGGAGAGATCACATATTTTATGGACCCTTCAGAATCGCAAACGTTCCCTGTCCTTCTCGATCGCCTCATGTGAACTCTGTCATACATGTAACGAATTTGCTATTTGGCAACATCAACGCCTCTTGGAATTCAAACCCCTCGGAATGAGAAACCTCAAAAATATCTACCCATCCATCACCCATAAGCACTCATCCAGTACAGGATGAGGTTGGAGCCTATCCCAGGAAACACAGGACACACGGAAGGAGACCCCCTAGATAGGGTATCAGTCTGTCGCCTGGCAACATTCAATATAAACATTCCTCCAAGAAGGCAGTTTATTGACGTATAAGACTTCATGTACTTACAATCTGTATTTAAACATAGATGAAGAACTACTCATTTAATAGGTTTGTTGTTCACTACAGGTTTGGGTGTATAAGGGAAATGACTGAACCCCCTTTCAGATGCTTGTTGGGTTCCATCTGTCTTCAGCGTCAGAAACATGGGTCTTTGTCTAGACTTTAAAAAGTCAGCACACTGAGAAGCAACTGATTTGAGGACGTGATGTTGCTTCCACATACTCTATTGCCCCAAGCTTGCATTAGCCCCTCTCTGACCTGGAAAGGGAGTCTGTTATTTCTGGCTTAGGGTCAGATCAGGCTGTTTCCCAGCATATTTGGCTCACTGAAACCAGGTTTTTCCACGCGGATCTGACTCAGCGGTGGAATGTCCTCTTTCACACCCACACAAATGTCACACGGGACCACGTGGGCCATGATGGTGTCGGTAATTGTTGCACCTGCATCACCGTTGCATTTGTATCTCCCATAATACACTGATACACTGACTATGCTGATAAATGCTATCCTCCTGTCCCTAACTAGGGCGAGGTCCACTGATGCAAATCTCCCTATAATCCTACTGCTGCATGGTTTCTGTGATTCCAGCAGAGACTGCACCATTGGGATCAACATCTCAATATCTGGCCTCTGAGTCGCATATATACATATAGAAATATGCAAGTGATGTCAAATGTTTGTGTCCAGTGCCTTAGCTGTCTCACTTGTGTATTACTGTGGACTAATGAACCTGTCCATGAAAAAAATGTAAACACCAAGCAATGGTGTTAACCAAAAATTGAACATTTCGTTGGTAAATGAGCTTCACCTGTTCTCCTCAAGTTTCTAATATAATTTTGCTATGTGATACAATATAATATATGATAGTGCCGTTAAAGGCATTCTTAAATAACTGTGTAGCAGCAGAAAACAGACAGTGTTTTAGTGAGAATATGGCTTAGTGGGTAGTCCTGTTACTCCATACTGACAGGGTCAGGGGTACAAATCTCACTGCTGTTTTCTGTCTATAGATTTTGCGTCTCCTCTCATTTCTCTGTAGATTTTCTCCCACACTCCAAAGAGATGCATTTGGGTGAATGGCCATCTCTACATTACCTGGTGTGTGTGTGTGTGTGTGGAGGGGGGGCAGCATATGGATCACCTTTGAGGACCAAAATGTCCCTAATGTGGTAAAACCTGAAGCTTTCAATTTTATAAAATTTTTATAAAACTAACCAATTTTATAAAAATCTGTAACTGCAATCAAAATAGGAAAAAAGGTCCCTATTTCGATAGGTATGCCAACGTGCGTGTGTGTGTGTGTGTGTGTGAGAGAGAGAGAGAGAGAGAGAGCCCTGCATTGAACTGCCACCCCATCCAGGATGTTCCCCTGCTTTGCACCCTATGATACAAACTAAAACTCTAATCCACAGTAACCCTGTACTAGATAAGTGATTGGAAGATGGATTGAGTCTTAGTGTGGCTACATTAGTGATTGTATATGTGAATGCATATTTATTTTTATTATATGTGTTTCTTTCCAAGTTTTTACTAACAAAAGGAAGCATTCACCTGTTATTTGCCCTCGGATTACTATGGTATATAAACATTTTCATCAGAAAACAGAACAAATAAAACGCTGGATGCGTAATTGGCACACAGATGGCATGCAGTTCTTTATTTGTGTTGATATATTGCATTTTCCCCCTGTCTAGAGAAAGGGATAATAATTGTGTATGATAGTGATTCTTTTCTTCTTGCAGGGTCAGACGGAGAATAGTTCTACCGCTGAAATCAAATAATCAATAATCAAAATACCGTGCATTCTGTTTTAATGTATGGTATCTAACAGTATTTGTGGTTACTTTTTCCCACCAAAGCATCTCACCTCCCTGGGGAACTGGTGAAAATTGCGTGTTCATTCTTTATGTTACATTTACCGTGGGTGTTTATGATAACGTATTCCAATATATGCCGCCGATTCCCGGCGACCCGTTTCGGGATTCTCCCCTCAGTGCAGCCTCGGCGTTGACAAACATTAGTGCGCTCCCCCGGACCCCCATCGCATACCTTCCTTTGTATTTAAACATCCGGGTTTCCCGGCTGGCTTACGCTCACCCTCGCCTCAGAAGCCATTTTGGACCCGGTTCAGCAGCTCGCATGTCAATTTGAGACCCAGAGTCGGACCATTCAGTGCTCAGGAGAAAAAGCGGCGGACGCGGCTCGCAGGACCGTGAGAAAAGCCCCTTTCTTTATAATGGGCAGCTCCCTTCCACCCTAATGGAGGCAAAATCCAGGAGTTGATCTCCCGATCGTGGATTTCTTATTCAGAATTGTGAAGTTTTTAAAATTCTTTTTTAATTTTTCACATGTGCAATTTTCTTGCGTTGGGAGCTATATTCGAGAAAAGCAAGCCAAACTCTCGGAGCGCTGGTCAGCGGAGGCCCCGGCTGCTCCGGCTCGCTGTGCTGGTGCTGAGCGGCTTTGTAATTGTTTGAAAAAGGACGTGCAGTTTTAGGAAAGGAGAGTGCATTTGTCCTTTCGCTGCGATTGAAGGAATATGTTCGCCTCTTGGCTGACTTTTGCACTTCTTTGGGGAACTTTTTGCGCAGGTAAGCCTCCGGTTTATCAGCCTGATATAGCGCGCTGGCTTGCTGTTTAGACGATTATAGGGCAGTGCATTTAAAATGCACATTTAAAATGACCACGGCTTCAGATGGACTAGCAAAACAAATGGATTTCTGTTTTCGCCGCTACTGTTGTGATGACAATATCAGCCTTCTAACCACACATGGACAATAATATAATAAGTATTTTTGATATTATCTTTATTATTAATAAGAAATATTTGGATCGGCTACATTTCAGATCTTGCTCTAAATGGATAGGCAGTGAGCTGCCCATGCATGTTTTTATTTTCCCATTATTTCACAATGCTCAGTCGATAATAGCAGATCTTTAATGGGAACAGAGCTCTCTCTGTAACAGGAGGTAGCTATAACACTTTGACTTCTGCTGCGACTTTTAATGATGGGAGCTCTACACGTGTTAACTATCTAACGTCGTGTATTTACACTCAGAGTTTTACCCTGTTTACGATCGGTTTATTTTGATCATCTTCATTGTTGTGGCCGGGGGTGGGGGTGCTGTTACTAGCATTAGCCTCACGCTTCTGAGTGTGTTTTGCCTTTAAGTTGCTGAAAACCTTGGGATCTTTCACCGATTGCCTTTGGCAGCTGTCCCTTTTGTTGTGATGCTCGTTTTTTTCGTGACGTTACGTAGTTTTCTCCCCGTAAATGTTTATTCTATTTACATGTGTATATAAAAGGGGGTGTTTAGCTAGCATTTTACTTGCCTAGGTTAGAGACGTCAGAGGGACAAAGATGAAAGTGAACGGGGGGCGCCTGCGCTTTACCCGCCTCCCGCATGGTAATTACAACAAAGTTATGAAATCCTACTACTGCACTTTTTACTAAATTTGTCGCTTTTGACATCTGACGTTTTGAATGGCTTGTATTACAATTACAGGGTACAACTAGGATATTTCTTTGTGGCAGCGTTATGATGATTAAGCCCGGATTACAATGATACAGAAATGGATCAGATCCTATCGGATACGATGATTTGATGATTGTGGTAACAACATTACGAAAAACACCAGGATAATGAAAAGTCTTCCTATTATTAGATCTGTGCCAGATCGTTCCGGTCAGGACTGTAACGTTTTTATATTGATATTTTCTGGTCTGTTTTGAAACATTTTGTAAAATTTTTTTCTCCAATGTTTTTTTGTATTGTGAAATTTAAAAACTCAAAGGCTTTAAATTAAGAGCTCTCTCCAAGAATAAAGTAGACTTCAGCAATCTGTTGAAATATTTGTCCTGCATGAGGAGCTTTGTTGCTCAGTTCCCTCCTTGTTGGAACTACAGTGGGGGATGGGAACTTTTGTAATGGGTTGTATTTAGAAGGGGGGAGGCTTTTGTGCATGTTTTTAAAGCAGAAAAGAGAGTGTTTGTTTCATTGTCTCAATCTATATCAATACCAACCACAAGACTGTACACTTAACCTGCAAGGCAGCAATGTGGTGTTTATCAGCCTAACAGAATTTTAAAATAGCAAAAGGGTTTTATATTTTTCTTGTTGGCAACAAGATGTAGTTATCAATTTGAGAGATTTTCACTAGACATTACATTTTTTTAAGAATTATTGTCTTAACTAATCACTCCAAACCTATATTTTTTGCATGAAATTTAGTGATGTATAATGTGCTTGTGATGCAATCTTACGCGTTTTGCAAATCTATAGATGTATATGAGTGTAAATACTGGAGTGAGCTTTGACTGTGGGTTTCAGGATTATGGGCCAGTTCTCTCAGTTGGGGAAATGTTTACTATGGATTAATCTATGTTAAAGTGTTCTTCACTAAGTTTAGTGAAATTCTGAATGCAGCGGTGCAGCTTATTGCAATATAATGTAAGTAGGGCTGTCACTCTCGATTATATCAATATCAATCTACCGATTTAATCTGAAGATTCCTCACATAATCAGAGATCTTGTGTATAATATAAAAGGAACTGACCAACTGCTACAGGGTCCTAATTCATTGTCATACAGCCAATTTTGGCACTTGTACTAAAACATTTTCACTCAATCATAGGAAACAAAACTTAGCAAGCCTTTTTGACATTTGTGTTTTTTTTTTTTCTTTTTTTAAAAGTGTAGTTTACTGACGTTGCTTTTTCATGAGCTCTTTAGGCGCTCTCTGGGCCAATAATAATTATTCTTGTGCTTGCTGTTGCACTCAGTCAATAGACAATGTGGCGCATTTGTGAGAAATTTAACAAAAATGAGTGAAAGTAAAGTGAACAGGAACTGGTCATGAAGACATTTGTCCTCCTCTGCTTGGATATATTTGTACTGCATGAATATGATACTGAGCAAAAGCAAGTGATTTGTTGCGATTGCTTTCTGTCTGTTGGCAACACAACCAACTTATTCAACAGACTCCATTGGTAGATCATTTTTAGTTGGCTGTATAGGCCTGGTGAATTTTCAACTACTAAATATCGCAAAACAGTCAAATGTTGAGCTGTTTCTTTTACCAATATCGTTCAGCCCTACTCAAAACACAATACATTCTCAAAAAATAATATACGGATATTGTGTAGGCCTATGTTTAGGCGATGGGGCCAACTATTTGTTTTGGCAGCGATTATTCTGACACACAGGAATCGCAGAAAGAAAATTATGAAAAGATGATTTAAGTCCACAAGATGACAGGCTAGGCTCCTCCTAGAGGTTAAATGGCAAACATCTCTGGCTAACCTCACATTATTGGGTGAGTCCGTCAAACTTGAATGTCATCTTCTCCATGTATTTGCATAGCAGTCATGCTGTAGTGATATTTAAGTTCTGCTTCACGATACTGACAGACTGCATTTCCATTCGCTTTTGATGTGAAATGGTTCCGCAGTACAGCTGCTTCCACTCTTCATCTGCACCACCTTCCCCTCTTGCCCTCTTCCTTCCACCATATTGCCAAGTAATCGAGAGGGAAAATCTTAATTGACGTTTTTTTAATAATCGCGTAATCGTGACAGCTCTAAATGTAACTTTCAGGTGTCATCTACTGAACAGTCAAATCAAGCTTGACATACTTTTGCTTGGGGAATTGAGTTTAATTAAATTTGCTCAAGAGGTATTGGGTAGGATCAGGATGTCGCACAGAACAATGGCACGGGAACATTTTTTCTCAAAATTCACAAAACTATTTGTATTATTTTATCTGATGTAATACTGTTCATTTGGAGCAGTATATAAAACGTCTCCTATACAGTCTAAGCCAATATGCAAAGTAAAACACCATAAACAGTAAAGTATTGCACAGTTTCCCCAACCCCTTCACAATTCTGGCCTCTGTGATGACTATGACAGAGCATATTTGTGAGGGAAGTTTAAGTCCTGCTTGGAGTGGTAAGGGATACCTTGTTAATATTGTTTGTTTTGAAAACTACACATGTTGTCACATGGTGTGACAGGTCTTTGTCCTTCCAGGCAGTGGGTGTTTCTAAATCCCAGGCTAATACTGTTTTCTCCTGTATGCATGATTGTTTTGTGGCTTTCCCTTCAGACAAATGTCTTTGTTCGCCGCGGTTCAGTCGACCGCAACTGGACTTAACCGGGCTGTGACTGTGCCAGCCCTTCCCCTGGGCCACCGGTTGCCTTTCGCCCACGAATCCGCGCACATGGCGGATTGGGCGTCCGCCGTCTATGCGTGTAAGAGGACGTGCTTTTGAGGGGGGGGTGGACATGCTGTTGTAGCAGGATTCCTGCGATTACCCAATGGCTAAATCGACAGCGATCGTGAGTGATTTGGTCACACGGCTTCGTGATGAGAGGTACAGTGAGACGGGTCTTCGGTTGTTCCCCGGGAGGGTACGGTAGGTATGGCGTATTGTAGCTACTTCACCGTAATGCTTCCCTTTTTTTGCGTTTTGCTGTGATGGAGTGCTGTGCCATGGGGGGAAAGCGGGTGGGGGCAATGTGGGGAGAGGGGGATGGGCTGTTTGAGAGAGCAGGGATTTAAAGAGACAGTGTGTTTATGTTCACATCAAGTAGGTTTTGCTACAATTGTTTTATATAATGATGAGGGGGGAAAGACTGCTGTGATCTCACAGTAAATGCAATGCCTGCGCCATTACTGAGATTTGATGTGTATAAGAATAGCCTGAAAAATAATAAATGATTTAAAAGGGGCAATAAATAAATAATTTAGTAGCAGATTTATTATGCTTCTGTTCTAATATGAATACTACCATTAGATAAACAGGTAGAAATATCAAATTTTCAGGCTGCACAAGTAAAACTGAAGTACTGAGAGGTCCCTTGTATGCGTTTCTTCTTTTACCAGGCGTGATGTATTATTTAAACATTTGTTTTGTGTGTATTTTTCTGCATCGCTTTTAGGCTGCAAATTGCCCATAACCGCGTGGCGTGCTCTAATTGCGCAGTGAAATCCGAGCTCTGTAGGGTAGTCACGTTTGCCCGTGATTAATTAATTTGCTAGATTTGTTTACGTGACCGGTGCAAGCGCGCCGCCCCGGAGGTCATTGTGTGTAAATACGCTGGGTGAGCCGGCCTGCACTCGACGCGCGGAAATGCATAAATCTCGCAGGTCCCGCGGGACTCCAAAGGAATTCAGGACAGAAGCTTCTCTGTCTTGTTTAAACGGGGCGCATTTGGGCTTTTACATGATGGGAAGGTCCCCTTTGTTGTTTTGGAGAAATATGGGCAACTTGAAAATTATGTGAAAGATTCAACTAAATCATAATTTGTCTGATTCCCCGACTGATAGATTTTGACCATGTAATATTCCTCGTCCGCCAAATTTCACAAGCCAGGCATTTAGAATTCTTCATATTGTTAACCGTATACTTATGGTTAATCCAAAAGATTTGCTCCTAATGTAGCTGAATATATGTCCAACACAACCTTTCGCAGAAAACGAATGGCTAAACCTGAACTAACTGAACAACACAGGTGACAAATAGCTATATTATGTTAGTGCAATATATTGATCATATTGATTTTAATGAATTGGTTTTGTTGGGTGATAAATAGCAATAAATCGTCAGTGTGCATTTGATCTTTAATGTAAATTTGTATGCGGTTGTGGGCATCTTGTTTTGTTTGTGTCCTCTGGGAGCATCTTGCTGTGTTTGTTTGTTTCTGCTCCCCACACTTATGCCACAGATGTGGTTCACAATGGGGCGTCAGAAACCACCTATCCTTCAGTGAGAGTGTGTGTGGATTGAAAAAAGGAGCTTTTTTATTATTAAATAAGCAATGTTCCTGGATATAGATCCATTATTTCCAGTGCCATACAGCCATTTGTTTTTGTTCTTGTGAATTCTACAAGATGTGTTACATAAACAAGCTACATGGACACATCTGGTTATGTCATTTTCCCCAAATGTCACGAAGGAGGAAAGTTTGATGCTTTCTGATCCTTGGTTTCCAATGAATCCTTGTCTTAGGCAAAGGCGTGATCTTTGGGGCATGGAACTGACTAGTGACAGGATGAGAAAAGGCTAATTTTAATAACCCTCAAGCAAATCTGATGTCATTAGGTCTGCATTCATACCAAAGTGAAGTTACGGAATTGTAAATGACAATGAATTTTGGCAGAGCTTAGTCATTTAGCAGCTGTAATCTAATGCTTCTCCTTAATGTCCTAAGATCCATTATTTACACAGGTAGGCTACCCTTAGCTTTCGATATTTGTGGCTTGGAGTTGAGTTGCTAATCGATTGCTGATCTAGGCTAAAAAAACACAATAGTTGGGGGTGAAAGTCATCTGGAGCCACTGTGGATGGGCTTTTAAGTCTAATATTGGGGGACTGAGTGAAATGTCAATCAATGGTAGCTTTGAAGCACATGGTTCTGTTTGAAACATTTAGTGGAGCGTGAATCAGTGCATGATTTGTATTTAGACACTAAGCTATTTAAAACCTTGCTAAATGCTGCTGTAGTGCACAATATGAATATTTGTGTTTATAATGGTCTCTGACATGGATTCATACTGATGTCTTCTAATCATATTGCCGTATAATATTTTTATGATGTATTCTTCAACTGGAGAACATGGAGTTATCTTCTGACCACTTAATTCACATATGCTATTTTTAGAAGGTTGAGTGCAGGCAGTCCCCAAGGTTGCAAACGTGGTCCATCCCCTAAGCCTGTCTTTAAATTGAATTTGTAGGTAAGTCAGAAAAATAATATAATTTGTAATGATAATTATACAATGGTTAAAAAGTAACTACATTCAGTACTGTACTCTGCCTTGAGCTTACGTATCACTGAAACTGTGCAATGTTTGTGTGTCACAAAGTACTGAATGCATTTGATATTACGAACAATTGTATTTAACCAGAATATTTAGTAGTATAGGCTTTATGGCATCTTGTTTGTAAGTACATGCTGTCTGTAAGTTGTGCATTTTTAACCTGGGGACTGCCTGCAATCCACGTATTGGTGTGCTCTGTTATAGCTCTAATGTGACGCAGAAAAGCTCTAACTGTTCTTGGAAGAAGTACTTAACGGCAGGCCGGGAGGATGTTTCGGTGTTCTTGCCGTAGTTCCTTTTGTTTTTCTTGTTTAAAGCTTGGCTTTGCTGTAAGGACAAAAGGCAGTCTGTAAACATGTCTACTGTGGAAGTGCCGCTTTGTTACTCTGAATGGAGTTTATATGTGCCGTGGGCTTACCGAGTCCTTTTGGGAGGCTTGTCAACAGGAAGTCTGAAAGAAGGCTTCCTATCAGCCGGCCTTCCCCCTCCATGCCAGTCAGCTTCTCTGCTCCGTGGCTAAATTAGCCTGCTAGCACTCTGTGCTGCAGCAGCTGTCGATAAACATTTTTGGGGGAAGCACGGGAACAGTTGGTGCTGGGGGGGGGGGGGGTTGAAAAACGAGTCAGGGACAATATTGAGTGGGGTTATGTAAACAGCCCTCTGGTCTGGGGTTTGTTTCTGAGTTTTAACACGAGTGGTATGTCGGAAACTTCCCTTGCGTTTGGTGTTCCTGCTGGTGTTTGTTTAAATTAGGACAATTTCCATGTCCCCAAGAGCCATCATTGCTCCTTTGTCTTCTCCTTTGCCAAGTCTTCCTAACCACCTCGTAAGTCAAAAGATGCTTGGCTTCAATATTCCACTCTCCTGTGTCTAGATACAAATGACTGTTCCGGTGCCCGGCTGTTAAAGCCTGTCGTTTTTAGCTTTTCTTTGCCCTGTGGCAAAATAAGCTATGAAATGATACTTCCTTTTCATGGTCATCGAGTGAAGTTTGTCACGGAAGCAGTTTTCCTATAGGGAGCGTATTTCTTTACAGCTGGACTGGGGCTTGGTAGGCCTCTTATGTGGATCTGTTATGGGGGGGGGGGGAGCGCCGTACATGGTCAGGTGTAACGGGAATATGGGTTTATTTTAAGAGGCCAAACTAACGGGCATTTCAGTCCTCTTCAGTGTCAGGTTAACAATGGTGCTGTTAGAGTTCTGTTTCTACATTGATGGGGGGTGGGGGGGTTAAATATGAGGTAGCGTTTCAGAGTTTGGTGTTGGGGTGTTCACACGATGAAGGGGATTGGGCAGATCAGATAAGCAGTTCTTTACAAAGAATGTTCCTGGAATATTTTTGTCAAGGAAAACTGTAGTCCATTTGACAATGGGGAGTTGCCTGTTGACACTTATTGGGACTAGATATTAGGGATGGGCCGATCCACATTTTTTCAGATCCGATCCGATTCTGATATACAACTGCTGATACCGATACAGATTCCCATACAAGAGCTCGTTTTACTTTGTTATACTTTTATATATTATTTTTTTAAGCTAGTAAATACAGATGGAAAAATATATGACAAAATATTTAGTTGGGCTACTACAAACATACATAACATATTGTTCCACCTCGTTTGTACGTCTTGTTTTAAGCGTTTTTGAGGCATTTGCAGTTCAATATGAATATCTTCAAAGCAAGTATACACAAGTGGCGAATGGTTAGAATTTTTACATAATTTTTCTCCCATTGGCGTGAGTTCAGTTACACTTTGTTGCGATGGCAGCCCCTCATATCACAAGCTGCAGCAAGTTTACAAGACAGTCCAGGTTAGTGACTCCCAAATCATCCATTGCTTCTTTTTGTCTCGCAGTTGCAGGCGCTTTAAGTGGGATTGTCCATTAAACGCTATTCCCACCTCTCAAAACTTTATTTTACAAAGATTGCATTTCGCTGTGCTATTGGTTTCTGTTAAAAGCGTAAAATACTTCCAGATCGTCACGTCTTGTCTTACGCTTCTCGTACTGCGAAGGGTTTAACACGAAAATAGGAACTATCTTTTTAGAGATTGCAAAAAACTAAATAAGTAAGTATAGGACGTGGATCGGTCACGCATGGCCGATACCTAATCCGTCAAATAGGTCTGGATCGACGCCGATAGCGATCCGAATATCGGATCGGTGCATCTCTACTAGATATGAAACGGTATGAATAGTTAATATGAATATAGTGACCAATATGATTGTGGTTATCAGTATTATTATGATCAGAGCATGTGAGCGGAGTGGAGCGGTGAGAATTTCCGCTCCTCGCTCATGAGGCTAATGGCTCTGCCCGCTCCTCCGCTCTCATTAGCACTAAGCTGCGCCACTCAACACCGCTCCTCGCTCCACTAATATTTCCTCCCGCTCTACTCAAATCGCTCCAATTTAAAAGAGGGACAAATAATCTGCATGCCTAACAAATGTCACCTTAAACCGAAGCCTTATATCATAAAGAAATATGAGCAATGGCAACATTGTCACTCGGAACAGAAAGTATTTATTTTTAAACAACAAATAGGCAACAATGGACAAGTTTGGTAATGGCATTCCATACAAAAAAGGCTTAAAAATAAAGAAATCAGTGGGCTTAATAACCTAAAGAATATACAGGCTAAGTGTCCATGTTTTAAATTCCTCTTTTTTTTCTGTTGCTGCTGCTGCGCCTCTATATAAAATAAAATTTCACTGACAGCATTACGTGAAATAAAAAAATTCCTATTAGACCTACTTTGAATGACAACTAATTTATTTGATTACCAATATTTACTTTATATGCTTTTATAATTTTATTTGCTTTATAGACCTGATATGCTACAACCATATAAAACTTGCTCACGTTTTGCTCTGGCCTCTGCGTGTTCGCGTAGCACAGTCTCTCGTTTCCGAGAAAGGTGTCTTTTTAGATTCCAAAGTGAATCAGTTTCAACACATTGTTCTTGCTCTACATTATTGTCATCTATACGTTTGATAAGAATAGTACACTTGTATGACCTATAAGTTTCCTTTGTGAATAGTTTGCATCTGAATAGATATTTGTGTAACAGTCTTGATAATTGTACATATGAATTCTGCGTAGATTTTACGCCTCAGAATCGTAGTGTGAGCGGTATCAGAGCGAAATTGGAGCGAGACAGAGCAACCGCTCCAGCCTTATGGTGCGTTCCATTTGCCCTGGGAACTCGGATTCCGAGTTGGATTCCGAGTTTCGAAGCCGGAAGTGATGACATGC
>JAODJU010000001.1:22519287-22537496 GCA_026776725.1 Gnathonemus echidnorhynchus
CCCCCCCCCCCCCCCCCCCCCCCCCACACACACACACACACACACACACATACACACACAAATGATGTCAAGGACAGCAGCAGATTAAAGGTAATTGCATATTGATTGGTGATGGAGGTGTTTTCTCTTTTCCCTGGGAGTAGCTCATGTTCTGGGTCGTAACCCAAGGGGCTCTGCTGATCGGCTCTACGCTCCAATCATATCCCTGGCGCCTTTTCCTTTAGCATGATACCATTTCCACTCTGCGACACATCTCTGCCGTTTCACGATGCGCTGCAGCATGGTGCCCAAAGTGCTGCGATTTGTCTCCCCGCTAGCTAAATGAAGGGAAGGATCAATACTGGCAATTTTACCCTTTCATCGTGTCATTCACTAATGCTAATGCACGAGTCGACGGCTTGCCTCCTCTGGGGAAGGCCTCAGGTTTGACCGTCTCTCTCATCACATGAAGGGCTTTTTTATTTTATATATTTTATTTATTATATATATATATAAAAAAACTGGGTCTTTAGGTGTTTCTCTTTTATTATTCAAGGTATTTTATCCTGCTGTCCCTTTGGCAGGATATGAGTGAAGATTATTACGCGTTTCAAGACATAATTTTCTAATACCAGCATTGCATGGTTTCTCTGGATAATTTTTCTTTTTCTTTCATTGCTTGTTATTTTCCCTGGATTAATATTCTTAAAGATTACTTTAAAGACTAGTTTGATTGGGCATGATGGACTATGACAATTTTAAATGCTCTCATTGCAAAATTTTGCACATGCCTTTAGAAATTTCTTCTAAATGCAGGGTGGGGGGGGAGATTTCTGTCTTGGCATGCCTAAATTAGAAGCGTTTGTATTTATGTTCTCAGAAAGCATTTAGCTATTCCAATTCCTGCAGCTATCAAAGGGCTGCTTCATGCCGAGTGAGAGGAATCCGCTTTCGACCTTAATTTACCTTTCTCATGACCAAGCGTGCCCCAGTATTTGTCAGAAGCAGAGTAATTCTTTTTTGTTTTCCTTAATTTTTTTTTAATGTTGTGGTTATGCGGTTGACTTGTGGTTGGGTCTGTGCCAGCAGCTATAAATAGAGTTGTGTAATAAGAGTGAGCTTCTGAATGGGGGGTGGGGTGGGGGGGGGGGCGGTGCAGGGAAAGCCCTTTTTGGTATCCAGCTGGCCGCCTGCCAGCAGTGACTGGGGGCGGTGGAGTGTTTTGGAAGTGCTGTAGTGAGGAGCCTGTAGAGTGGGGGGGTGTTTTTTTTTTTTTTTTTTTTCCTCTCAATATGAATCAAAACATTTTTGTTTGGGTTTCTTTAATTCTTCAGTTTAGACACAATGAAGTGTCTTTTCTTTCAGCTACCCTTAAACAATTGATTAGAAACCGAACCCATTTTGTAGTAGCCTTAAGAACGTTTCTCTCTAATGTTCTGTATTCTGCTGAAGGTTTTTTTTTTTTTTAAAACTTGTGACAGAATCAAATGGGGGAAATGCAGTCGAGCAATGCAGTATGTTTCTGTCTTGCATATACATTTTATTTTTGCAGAGGGATTATTTTGTATGGTAAATACATTTTTGTACGCATGATGTTTAAATGTATTTGGATGGTTAAATGTTGGAAATAGTTCCTACATTTAATAAGCACAGTTCAGTCCAATAGAATTTTGTACAAGAAGGCTGTGTATTTTGAATACTTGATTTTTAGTTGTATCGGTAATGTGTTAAAAAATAAAAAAAAATATTGAGATGTTGAACTGAGAAGGTTCGGGGATATTTCTCATGCTGTTTTCTTCCATAGGATCACCTACGGATGGAGTAATGGTAACATTTTCTTTTAAACCCCACTGGTGATGAGCGTGTTTATCCAACACAGTGTGCTGGGTTTTTTTAGGACACCAGTTACAGGCGATATTGCACAGTGAACACCCTCCTAGGGGAGCTTTTCCTTTATTTACACAGTTCATATTTTAAAAATGGGTATTGACTGGAAGACATTTAATACCCCCCTCAACCCCCCCCTTTTCATATATCAGCTGCTGCAGCCTTCTCGAGGTTGAACATTTAGCTCTATCAACGCAAGTACAGTTTGTTTTGGGGATGGGCTATGGTATCATCTTGGAAAAAGTCGATAGCGGGTCTCATCTGCTGGCAGGGGCGGTAAGAGTTTTTTCAGCCATCAAACGCACTACAGAAAACTCTAAGGCCTTTCATTAGTAATAGCCGTTAGATAGCAGACAGCTGCTCAATTCTGAAATTGCCTGCTTTGAGCAATTCATCCTAACCCGAGCTAAGCGTTTTGCATTGCATGCTGGGAGAAATGCCGAAAGATTCACCTCTCTAACTGGCAGCTGTGCTGATTTTTAAACAAGGCCTCTGACAGGCAGGCGAGCAAGCTGAAATTATGCATATACCTATTTTTAGGCAGGTTTATGGATGTGCGCAGCAAGTGTAGCTAAACTTGCGCTCACGCGTAGTGTCGAACAATGCGTATCTACTCCAAGCGGCATACTGCAGATAATGAATCGCCCACAGTAAACCACACGTGTCCTTTGTGTTCAGTGGGCCCGCTCATACATTCAGTTCGTTTACTGAGAGAGCATAAGCATGGAGAGCTGTCGCAGGAACGTTCCAAAGGTCTGTTTGTTATTGTACTGGCGGAAAACCAGCCTGCCGTTTAATTTTTTTTCCCCCTTTCCCCCCAGTCTCTCGGACAGTGGACCGGTATGTTGAATCGAGGTTATTTGTGCAGCAAGGCGATCCCTGGGTCAGTGCCGTAATAGAGCAGTAAAGAACTGGGTCGGTCAGTACCCATTGTTATCCAGTGCTTCGGAGGGTTTTATTCGTTGTGTACGTTTTGCTGATTTACTCGGGTAGCTTTTCGGACCTGAGGTTAAATACTTTGGTCAAAAGGTCTTTGACAGGAAGATAAGATGGGACTTTATTGATTGTCCTCAAAGGGAAGATTTTTGTTGTTCACCAACTGTACACAGATAAATGTTTAACAGAAAAATAAGTCCTTAAGTATTTCTCTCTTAAGGTATATCTATAATTAAAAGTAACGAAGAAGTGTGTAAGTACATACGCTCCTCTACTTACGAATGAGATTCCTTTCGAATGGCTGTTTGTAACTTGAAATGTTCATTAGTCGTCATTCAACATCATTTTAAGGATAGATGCATGTACAAAGAACTAGGGTGCTGGGAGTTCACACGCTACGCTGCTGCGAGGGGGGAGTAGCAGCCAGAAGTCGTACTACCCGGAATTGGCATGCAGAAAAAAAAAAATTGATGTTGTGGACAGGAAATGGGAGCCCAACGAACACAGTTTGGACTTACAGTCCTCTTCGGTCATATGTCTGAAAGTTCGGAAGTTGAAAATTCGTAATTAGAGGAGCATCTGTATTGTGTATTGTGCTGATATAAGACAGGGAGGGTCTACCATTGACTGTGAAAGGTCGGTGTTTGTTTTTTTTCTCCACTCTTGTGCCCTTATGACGTTCACTTCCCATCTTTGTAATCCTTCTGAGTTTATAGATGCACATTTGGAAATCTGCGTAACTAACTTCCCATTTCTTTGTCCCCCAAAGTGCATGATGGGTAACTTTCACAAGTTAATTGCTTGCTTCATTAAGAAGTAGCTAAATTAAGAGATTAGCAGGGTCTTTGATGGCCTCAGCCTTTCAGAAATCGTCCGGCCTTTAGATCCATCCCCTACAACCATATCCAGTTAGATGTTTAAATTATGAATGAAGTTAAAAGGTCTTGCTGTCTTGGCAAAGTTTTTGAAGGGTTTTAAGTCAGTTTCTGCGTGAATCAAACCGTTGCCTCACTATCTGTGTGTATGAGGCCGCTTTGTTTCATGACCTCATTCTTTCTTCTATATTTCTACACTTTAATGAAGAAACAGACATCCAGTATTACAAACTGCCATTTCAAATATTTTACACATTTAGAAACATTATGAACCATTCTCCTTCCCTCTTACAGCCCCCCCCCCCAAAAAAAAAAAAAACACAAACACTCACACAGCACTGCATATGGAAACCTAGCTTGTGCGTCGTTCCATTGGATTCCTTCTTTTGTAAGGCGTTTTACTTGTGAGTAATATCCCTTTGGATCTCACTTTGGACATTTACGTCGAGCTGAATGTTTACCCTGCATTCTCAGGACTGATTCAGAGGTAAGTGTTCATTTTATGGTTTGGCGTAATGCTTGCATTTTTAAAAGGTCTTGTGGGTCACGTTTCTAGTCAAAACGACATAAATTGGATTTTGCCTTCCTTTTGGGGCCCCGACAGCATTAAAGATCTTCAGATGTTTAGCAGACTGAATGCCTTTCGCCCATTGGTGTAGATTTGGGGGGTGGGTGGGTGGGATGGGGTGGACATGTTCCCCCCGATGTGGAGAAGGGGGGGGGACTATCCCCCACAATATTATCATATATAATATAATTATTGCTTTACAAAAGAAAAATCCGATAAATATATCCCATTGCATAATTTAATTCTTTTTCAGTTTTCACCTAGATAACCTCTAAACTTGCGTGCCAGGAGTGCGTGTCACAAAATCATGGCTGCAGCTTGTATAGTTGGGAAACATGCTCCTGGCCGGCAGACACTCGCTTCCAAATGTGCGAGTAAAGAGAGAAAATGCAAGTGGGAAAGCACAGCTTTGTGTATAAAGTTAACTTGTTGAAGACCTTGTATCATATCCAACAGTTAATCAATAAAAGATTATGTGAAATGGAGGAAACGCCATAAAATTACTCCGGTACCAGAAACTCAGAATCATTTTCTTCGTAAACAGTGCTGGCTGAAAGTCATTTTTCCACAGTGCATGGCCTGACGTACATGGCAGAATCTCGCAATTTGTGCGTAATTTTAATAAGTCCTGCAAATTTAGCGTACATAATGCGGGACAGTACTGCAATTAAACTGCCGTATTGGTGACGATCAGGTCAGGTCTGGTTGGGGAGCATGAACTGGTATGGCGTGTTACCATGCCCACCACACAACGAAACGTGAATATCAGTGGAAATGGAAAGATGGATACTTGATATACTGTCATTGTATCAGCAGTACTTAACGGAAAAAAAAAAAAAAAAAAATTTAATTAACAGTGCCACTACAGAATCGCCCTATAGTGCGACGTGACGTCACACCTCTGGCCCTGATACACCCATCCCCCCCACCAATGTTAATATGAAACCCACGCCCTCGATTGCTTGCTCTGCGATCCAGTCTCCGGGTTCGAGGGGGAGTGCTATGGTCAGCCCAGGTAGTGTGTGTGCCAAGGAACAACACGCAGTCATTCGCAGGTGCTTTGAAGGGGCACCGTGGAAAAGCTCGCGCCAGTAGCTGGGTTGGCACCACACCCACACTGGTGAGTCCTCGGCACAGTGGCGTGCTGGTTTGCGGGCCAGTGAGAAGGGTGAAGATCCCAATGGCCATCCACCCCCTTACATAGCCTGATGGGCCTCCCTGATGTTATGTGTGGAAGGGAGAAAAGGCTAAAATTAGCTTCTGCTTAAAACCTCCGCTTGTCTTTCAGTTTTTTTATATATTTGTATTCAATGTTCAGATTGATACCACAAATTAAGTAATTAAATGCTGTAAGGTAATTAAGTCATTTCAAAATGCCAAACGGGAAACCCACGAAACCGGAACAATCCATTTCCACCGACGCCTGTGGGGATGGTTACCCATGGTGCTGCTTAGGAAACCTCTATTAAGTGTGCCTGGCATTTTATGGGAAGTATATTTATTGGTGTACAAGTGTACAGATTAACATTTTACTGTCGTCATTTATAGCTTTGCATGGTTTTAGTTTAAAATTGTCCCTCATTTATTATGTTATTTTGGGTTGTTTCCTTGTAATAAACAGTAGGCCTACATCTATGGATCACTTCACTTTGTTTTTTGGAGAATACTTTTCTAAACCACTTTCTTTTTAACCTTTTTTTGTTTTAGTGAATATTTATGTACTGGTTTGTTAGTTTATGCATCTGTTTGAGGCAGCATAAAATTTCTGTCATTTCCACAGCCAATGTCAAAAGACTAAAATGGGCCACCTACTGGTTCTGGGTGTCTTTTGTATTCTGTGCATCATAGGTGCGTGGGGTAAGCTAGGAATTTCAAAAAAGTATTTAATTTGTGTTTTGTTTATGGGCCCAGATCCAAAACGTCATTGGTGCCTTTACCGGTTTGTGTCTGTGCGAATCTTCTGTGCTTTGAATCATATGCTGGTGAGGATTCGACCCATGACCTTCTGATCTTGTAGGCAGCGGCACTTCGTGTCCTGCGCCCGATGGGGCATGGGGGTGGGGAGACGTGTATGCCCGATATTTAATTTGGATATCGACCCCCCACCCCCCAACCCCAATAAGTAGACTTTTGTATTTTAAATTATAAAGATGTGTCCCCTCCTCAGTAGGAAACACAATCTCTTACGCCGTTGCTTGTGCCTGTTGAGCCGGTGGCAATTTGACTGCCCCCCTCCCTCCCCCACAGTTGATAATGCGACACGCTTCCCACCTCCGCAGCAGCATGGACTCTCATTACTCTACGCGTCAGCGTTGTCCAGCGTGGCCAGTTGGAGGAACAAGGTCGTCAGAGGTCGCTGCCCTCCAATCTGCCTTAATAATAAATACAATGCCTCTCCTAATGGTGTTCTTCTGAAGCTTCCTCTGTCAGATGGGTGCTTTGGGAGCTCAAATAGGACTTCAGGCACGGGGCTAATGTCCAGGTATTAATTATTAACAGTAGATATCAATAGTGGCAATAATCGTATATTTTGTTAGCCTGCCTTAGCAGTTAGTGCCCCCATCGTAGCAGTCAGGACCGTCACTAGAGATTCATGAAAAGGGGTGCAAAGTCTGCTTTTAATGAAAATAAATGAGAAAATGCAGTTTAAACGAATTGGCGTGCTTTTATCTGTGGCGGTCATTTCTGCAGTTGTTACACCAGTCAGATGTAGAGTTCAGTTGATCTTCTCCTCCAACCCTTTTTATTCCCCAAGTCCAGAAGCCCCCGCTTCTTGTTTTTGGCCCCAAACGTGTCGGAAAGGCCCCTAGCGGCGAGCTAAATGGACCGGCAATGAATTTCGAGTCATGCGAATCTTGGCAGCGCACCCAATCATACACTTCATTCGCTGTGACCTCTGTGCCCCCATTCGGATGTGAAACAAGGTTGTGTGTGCGGGGGGCGGGGGGGGGGGCAGCAGTCCGATCATATGTTTTTGTGCATTGGGGGGTCTCTTGCTGCTCCACTTTGGGGTGAGGATGACTGATTGATCCACTATCAAAATAATATTTCCACTTGTGCTTTGGAGTGACAAGCAGAGTGATCTATTTAAAATAGCCACTACACAGAAAGAGCAGGTTTTCAGTCCAGGTTTATGAAGTAAAACCATTATTTATCCAGAATTTATGCATAGTAATAAGTTTCAAAACAACCTTGAAGTCTGCCTTTATTGGAAGCTTCTTGACATAACATTTTCAATGGCAGCTCATTCCTCGAATTCTAGTTCCTTCACTGGGTAGAGTGGTGATAGAGTGGTGACCCAGTGGGTGGCGCTGTGGCCTCGCATTGCCTGGGATCTGAGTGTGATTCCCTTCCCTGGCACTGTGAGTGTGGACATTCTCCCCACTGTACTTTGCATTCCGCCTGTCATTCAGAAACAAGCAGTTATGTGAGCTGGTGTCCGTGGTGTGTATCCTGTGATGCACTGGCATCCTTCCAGGGTGTCCCCCTCCTCGCTCCCTGGGCTTCCCGGGTAGCATTCCGGCTCCCTGCAGCCCCGTGCTGGAGCCTTGGAAAATGGATGGATTAATTTATTTACCTTTTAAGAATGAGAATTCCTCTCACACAGCTTAATTGCCGTCTTTTCATTTGTTAGCGGTGTGACTTTAAGCTAGGATTACCTCTTACCTCTGTAAACAAGCTCTCTGCAAGAGCGCATTCTGATGTGTGGGGGGCAGGTAGTTAACACTATATTTAGCTGGTAATACTGAATCCAAAGATGGATCGACAGGAGGAGTTGGGGGTTATTTGGTACTGCTTTTATTTTTATATGACCTTCTAACCTCCAGTATAGTAGTGCCCTGAAAGGGGGACCCTGAAGGACAGTGCTGGGGTGGTTGAATACACAGGGGCAGGTTTGTTGTTTCGGGGCCCCACTCAAAAGGTCACTTTGGGGCCCCCCACCCCTTGTCCCCCCTCAGATGTTTCAAAAGACGAAATGACTATCGAGTAGAGCCAGAAGATTATAGCTAGCTGGCTGGTTACTAGAACATGCAGCTTCAGCATCTCCTAAATAAGGAACATATTTATTTAGTGTGGTGACTGTTTGTGGCCAACGGGGGGGCGACAAACCACAGGGGCCCCACCCACATGCATGGTTTGAGTGGTGGTGAATGCAGTCGCTGTGAATACATCACATGTCATGAACAGGAGCAGAGATAGGTAGAAAGGCCTTTGAGAAGGGAATCTGTGTAAAATTTTCTGTCACTTGTTTTTAGTTAATGTTCCTATAATAGGAGGAGTGACTGAGTGCAGATAATAACTCCGCTACATTGTCTTTTGGGTTAAGTTCATGTCGGGTTTGTTGAATACCAGTAAAATTTACTGCTGCATTCACGACAACTTCTTCCTGTTTGAGGAGTGGGTGTCATGTCCGACATTAGCACTTTAGAATAACGTTTAGCTACCGTCAAAGGTGAGGTAGCATGTAGCTTTACGGTTGGTGTGAGTAGACATCTGTAACTTATCCTCATCCTTGAAATGTTTTAATTATGCCGTTAATTTTTCTGTCAAATGGGGGGAAGCTGGTGCTGAGGGATTTAACAGTTGCCGCTTGATGGGGGGTTGTTACGGTGTGCAAATGAGATTTCAGCAGCTAGTTAAAATTCCTTCCACAGATTGTGGTTAGTGTTATGCTGTTGTTACAAGGTGACTGAACCATAAAAAAACGGACACCTGCTGATTCACCGTATGTACCACGGTATATCACTTAGAGGAGCAGGCCTCTGCGACCAGCCGACCGAAAGGCCGTTTAAGTTTATGCAGCAGGCTGAGTTAATTGGTTAGTATGACACGCATGCGGCTGTAGCCAATCGGCTCTTAGCTAGAGCCGCGAAATGCTGTCGACACCTTCACGTGCAGATGATCCGCCCAAGGTGTGTTGGTCTCAAGTGCGGATTCTAGCGTCGTATATGCTACCTTTGTATGTCTTCCTTGGATGGGCTTCAGTTGTACCGAGGCCCCCTACAGTTGTGGAGGGGAATGGATGTTTTCTTTACTTTACTATTGTTATAATAATTATTAGCAGTGGAAGACGCACATTTTGCTCCTGAATTTAGCAAGTGAATTTTTTTTTAGCAAATCTTTTTTTTTTCCTTAATTGCGAAAATGTGAACAAATGTGGCACACATTTGATTAATGTGAGAATTAACACTCTGTAGGCGGCTCGGCCCAATTTTATTTGCCGAGTTTCCTGCTCGTTAACATTTTTGAAGGCTAGGAGAGTTAAGAAGTAGCTAGTTAGTTCTTTACTACTAAAGTTATTTCAGCCCGAGATAATGATTAATACACCTGAAAAGATGAGCATGCTGTCCGGTCTGTAATCCTCAGCCCAGATTGATTCAGGCAGCTGGGGTGATGTGGGTTAATTTAGAAATGCCTTAATTAATCCAGACGTGTTGGCTGGCATTTGTTCCTGCTCCATCTATTTGCTTACTATGAGGGTGTAGATGGCTTTTTCATCCAGCAGGCTTCGCTGACTGGTTCACCCTTCAGCCATTAAAGTTCCCCCCCACCCCAACCACCAAACCTGCAGTTTTTGATTTATTTATTGTTACTCCAGACTGAGTGTCCAGGTTATTTGACCGCATTTGTGCCGATACCCACCTCAACAAGTAATGGCTACTAACCCAGAAGTAAAGGTAATTATAATTACAGTATTTAGTCAGTTTCGATACTGAGGGACTGCTCTGTGTGACCTTTTGAGGATGTGACTGTCAAATCTGACTTCCTAATTTACTCCTCCCCTTAATACCCACAATATAAAAAAACCTTTTGAAATTCTGCCCTTGAACGTAGGACTTCAGTCTTTGTGTGGTACTCTGTGTGGCATGTTGTCATCCCACTGTCTACCATGCTTCCCCTGGTGCTGTGTGTGTGTGTGTGTGTGTGTGTCTCTCTGTGTACATACGTCCCGTTTTTGACAGGGGAGGCAAGTCAGCGAGTGGATGGCTGAGAGAGGCTTTGTCTGGTGTGTGTGTGTGTGTGTGTGTGTGGCAGGGCTCGGTGTTTGGGCTGGTGGCAGCACTCCCTACATCTCCCGTTGCCTGGAAACCGTAATGCACAGATTTGTTAGAACATCTGCTGCAGCCAGCCCTGCCAAATTTGTGTTGTATAGTAAACACAGATTCGCTCTTCCTACTCCAGTAGGGAGGGAGAAAATCGCCTTTTTTATTCGCTGTTCATTTGGCTGTTTTTTTTTCCCCGATCCGTTTTCAAATGCACTTCGCTCAGGCAGGCGGAGCCGTGCTGGTCCTGCTTCAGGCGAGATCTTCTCATCTGCAAGGATGGATCCTTGTGATTCAAAAAAAAAAATTCATTAATTGAGACCTAGCCTCTCTTGTTGGCCGATTGATTGATCTAACCTTTTGCTGTAACAATGGCTTTTGTTGCTCGGAAGATATATAATGTGTGTTGAAATTATTACGTTTCCTGTAAAATTGACTACAGGGACATGGTTTTTTTAATATCCTGCAATACAGCTAATGCCTGATTTTAAATCACCGTTTGCATATTTCTCACTTGTCCCCTGGAAAAAATATGGATGAAAAAATTATTTTAGTAGAAGTGGCAGAATGCACAAATATTCTTTTTCATGTACTATTATGAATATTCAATCAAGGTTCGTTTTAATGACTGCCCCACGCTGGGAAGACCACCGTTCGATATCACCATGGGGGTATTGAGCGAGAACTGATTTTGGGATGTTGGCAGGACCTCCATCCGGGGTCCCCAGCGCCATCTTTAATGGAGTGGAGAGCGCTGGCTTGGTGTTCCGCTAAACTTAAGGCATATCCTCTCTAGGCAGATGAGCACACTCATCGCAGACCCTTCCCCACAGCTGAAACCCCTTGTAGATCCATCATTAGTGGCTAGCTGAGGGCCGTCTCTGGCTCTTCCTACCCCCGAGCTGGGAGGCGCGAGTCGAGAGCCCATCTGTGCCCAGCGATACTCTTTCATTTCATGCTCGTGCATGTTTATTTTTTAACGCACTTGGAATGAAATGAAGCATCTGGTGGGTTAAACCTAGTCTTCGGCGGTATCTCTCTTCTGTTTGTGCCGTCACACCTTCCAGACATTGCGCGGTGTACATGGTGTTTTGGCAGCATTTTCCAAGAGCAATGCCACTATTCCACTATTTTGAGATTTTAACGATAAAATTCGTTCAGCTAGCAGGGGTTGGATCCCTCCCACCATAAAATTTGCCACTCGATGGACCTAAAATACCATTGTATTCTGTGTTACCTTAAAACCCACCAAGCCTAATTAAACCCTTTAAAAGAGGAAAAGAACAATAAAACCTAAATTTGTGTCTGTGTGCGCGTGTTATGAAGGCAGCCTTTACTGCTTTTGTCTGTCTGTTTGCTGACTTTGTACATTTTTATTTTAGTCTTAGCTGTGTCCCCCCCCAATTTGTGGTGGTTTTCTTTGCGGTTCCCCATGCCCCTTGGCCTCCCTGCTCCCTTTATAGCGGCTCGACACGCTCCACTACTGCATGGGCCTTGGGTTCGCTGGGTTTGTTAGACACTTCCAGTGTTCTTTATGATTAAATGCGATTCGGTTTGGTTTTTGGTTTCCGCCCTGGAATCTGAGCGTTGACACCTCTTGCTGCATTGCTGCTGTCGGGTGCAGCTTCTGCTTTCCCCGCAGATCCCCGCTTTAAGGCTTTATCCCTCACACTCTGCCTGTGTACTTAGTGTGTTTTATTGGATGACCTCTTGCTCTGACATAGCCTGCTGATCAGTGGGGTCCTTGGCGCCATAACTGCTGGATCCACACTAAATCAATTATTGTGTCTTTGTATGTAACTTGACATACAACTTGTCAGTTTTGGTTCTGTAATTAGTTAGTAAGCCTTTGTGAAATTAACCAGCTGCTCTTAGTAGTAAATGGGTGCAACTTAACATCAAACTGGGTCACTTCTCTTTTAAAGAGGGTGGTGTGTAGCTTTGCAGGTTAGGGATCTGTGCCTCTGCCCAGAAGGTTGTTGGTTCAATTCCCCAGAGTGGGGTCCTTGAGGAATGCCCTTAAACACTGCCTCTGGGGTGCTGCTCTTTGACCCCAGGCATTCCTCACTTGTATGTCAATTTGGAGAAATGTTAAATAAATGTTGTGTGAAACTAGGACTGTCTTCTGTTAGTCTTAGTTGATCCACGCTAGACAGCTGCACTGGGATCTATCCTCATCCCCAGCCATCCCTGTGAGCATCTAAACTGTCCCCACCACCTCCCGGCGTGCACCAGGACCGTCTCTGTCCCGTCCCCGTATGCACCAACACATCAACAGCACACTATGAAATTAAACACATCCATATTTGCTTATAAATATCTTAAATATTAAATTACCCATTTGATACTTTTCCCCAAAATATATTTAGTTTGCATTATTCAGACCAAATTATCCATGCATTTTTATTCTGAAAAACAAAATAACTTAGAACTCACCTGGAAATTGCTGAAAAACTTTGTGGGAAAGTATGTGGCTCAGTGGGCAAAGCCTCTGTGCCTATAATCAGAAGGTCATCAGTTCAAGCCCCGCTTCGGTGGAATAGTCTGTGAGCCCTTGAGCAAGACCCTTAACCCCCAACTCTATGGGCACTGCTATGTGTGGCTGCCTTTCGCGGCCATGCTTTTTGTCTCCTACATATGTGTCATGGAGAACAAGATGGGGTAGGTGAAAAGAGAATTTCTCCATGGGGATCATTAACGTCATCATTCATTTTATCATCTTTTCCATGTTTGAGGTCGGTACTCATAATTTTTTCCCCATTCCCACGGATTACCGCGGATACCCACGGTATATCCCCCATTCCCGTCCATGCCTTGGACTGCCTGACATCTCGGCACTTTTCTATCGCGTCCCACAGGACCGAGCCATGGTGAAACTGAGACCAGGGAGTGCTTGTATTACAACGTCAACTGGGAGATCGAGAAGACGAACCAGAGCGGCGTGGAGCGCTGCGAGGACGAGAAGGACAAGCGCTCGCACTGCTACGCATCCTGGCGCAACAACTCAGGCGCCATCGTGCTGGTGAAGAAGGGCTGCTGGCTCGACGACTTCAACTGCTATGACAGGCAAGGCGGTGGCCACCCCTCGGGTCCTCGCTGGCATTATTAATGTCTGCTGACGGCCTTTTTGCTAATTGCTCATTATTCGGCTCAATACCTGCGTGGAGGATCGTTAAGGTTTCCTGTTATTTGTACCTTGATGAGTGAGTTTGTTACTAATGCAGATGGAAGATTCTAGACTCATTGTGGTAGAATACCATATGGGTTAAGACAACATAGTTAAGATTTACTGGTAGTGCTGAAGAGAAAATATAACATTTATAGAAATATTTAGGTTCCTCCTTAATTTAAGATTTTCATTTTTATCGTTTACAGGTAAAGCTTTAACCACTATTCCACCTACAAGACTAATGTCAGATTTGTTGAATTCCGCATTATACACGAGGTTTTCCTGCTGTTTTGACAGTTTTGTAAGACATTTGTTGACTGAGAACTTATGATGGTCCTGTGGTGTGTCTCTCTGGTAACGGCAGGCAGGAGTGCGTAGCCACTGAGGAGAACCCATCCGTGTTCTTCTGCTGCTGTGAGGGCAACTACTGCAATGAGAGGTTCACCCACCTGCCCGACGCCAGCGGCCCAGGTAAGTGGGCAATCCTCGGTCGGCCTTCTTTTACCCCGGTCCCGGTGTAACTTCTGCCGGATGCCGTCCCTGAGCAGCCAGCAGTGGATGCCAAACAGTGTTTTTATTGTTATGTTATTTTTTATGGCAAAGATTTTGATATTATGGGATCATATTGAGATCAACCTCAGAAGTTTCTTTATTGGCTGGGTACATCTGTATGTACTAGGAATTTATTTTGACAGTATTTGCTTACATTTACAGAAAACAAAGAACATACATTTTTAAAAAGACTAGAAATGAAATAAATAGAATAAAATAGATTTCAGTTTGGAAAAGTTGAGTCCTGATTGGTCTGTCTGCTGTGTTACCAGTGATCCGGGCCCCGCCCTCCACGCCCTCCATGCTCACTGTCCTGGTCTATTCTCTGCTTCCCGTCTCCGTGCTCTCGGTCATCCTGCTGCTCGCCTTCTGGATGTACCGTCACCGCAAGCCGCCGTACGGCCAGGTCGACCTTAACGAGGTGAGCCCGACCTCTGCCCAAGCGCACCGTGGGATCGTGGGAGTCGATCATTTTTACAGTGGGATCCGGTGATTTAGATTATCCTTAGACATAATTGGGGTCTTTCATTGTGCAGTGCGTCCCGACCCAACAAAACTGGGGCTCCAGTGGTTCCTCAGGCGTCTGTGGGTGAATTTTAATATTCCAGCAAAACAAGCCACGTCAGTGTCCAGGGCCTGTATTTCACAAATACTGTCCATGTTCCTCGAGGATGTACGTATAATTAGATCACCCAGCCTGTTCAGGGTCTAAGAGAGACCATTTTAATAGTATGTAAATTATCGCACCCAGCTGATTCTCGGTGTTGAGAACTCGGATTTTAGAATAATGATGGGAATGGGTACTGAAGACTTCGGTGGGCTGAACTGTTTGAAGTATCCTGTCCGAAATGCGTCTGAGAGCTGTGAACATGCATGTGGCTGGTAGGGAGTGATCAGCTGTCCGCTAGTTAAATGAATTTAAAATGCCACTGGATGAGCTTTAACCCGAAACTGGACTTGGTGCTCCACCCAGGAGAAATATTTGTCCACGATGTGGGGGTGGGGGAAGGGCATAGCACAGAGCGTTACGCTTCTGGAATGGCACAGAGCCTCACACCTCCCGGGTCCTGGATTTGAATCCTGCCTCTATCCAGTGCTTATATTTTCCTTCCCTTTTTTTGGGGGTGTGGGGGGGGGGTATGTTGCGTGTTCTTCCCGTGTTTGTCTCCTCCAGGTTACCCAGTTTTCTTTCCACAGTCCAAACGTACTCTGTTTGATGAATTGGTCTCTCACTATCGTCCGCAGTGTGATGTGTGAGAGATCGGCCCTCTGCTGGGTTAATGCCCATGGACTCTTATTAGTGCCTTTTATGCCATTTGTTTTGCTTTAACTCCCAATAAGTATTTAAAGCAGCTGCTTCACTCTCAAACTGCCATAAATAGATTCCCAAAGGCCACATTGTAGCTCCTGTATTGCATGGCAAAAATGGAATGATCTGGTACAGAAGTGTATTGTATTGCACCCTAAGTAGCTGGTTACATCCTGTATTCTGTTGCAGCCCCATCTTAAAGCTTTATGCATTGCATTGTTATATATCTTTTGTATTTCTGTCGTTTAGGTTCGTTTGTATTTTTGTAATATGATCGCTTTTGGCTTGTATGAGATTTTCGCTTACTTATTTCGGAGACTGATCCGATGGGCGGGTTGCGATGTGCTAACCATGGCTTCTTCCGTTATCAGGATCCTGGCCCCCCACCACCTTCCCCTCTGGTCGGCCTTAAACCTTTGCAGTTATTGGAGATCAAAGCCAGGGGGCGCTTCGGCTGCGTTTGGAAGGCTCAGCTGATGAACGAATACGTAGCTGTGAAGATCTTTCCGATTCAGGTCTGCCGCCAGTCCCTTATGTACCTTGCCTTTTTGATGCTAACAAGTAAAACTCAGATGATACCGATTGGAACCCATGCAGTGCCCTAGCTGTCTTGCCAAGAAGGCAACGTCTTGGAAGATGCCACTTTAGATACCCGCCTGTGTCGCCTAATGAGTTCGCCGGCATTGACCTTGGATGACTTGAGTGATTTTTCGATTTAACGACAACTCTGTTGTGTTTATTTCAACATGACTGACATCAGTTACAGTAACTATTGTTAAAGGGCAAAACTGAATCGGGTGTTGATTTGAGTCTGGTGGATCCTCGGTGTTGAGTGTTGAAGGGTAACCAGTTACGTGTTTTCGTGCAGGACAAACAGTCCTGGCAGAACGAGCGGGACGTCTTCATCACGCCGGGGATGAAGCACGAAAACCTGCTACGGTACATCGCGGCGGAGAAGCGCGGCGCCAACCTGGAGACGGAGCTGTGGCTAATCACAGAATTCCATGAGAACGTGAGCCTGACCTTCGACCACCCTGAAGGAGAGATTCAACTTTTCAGCCTTTGAGTAGCATTTAATGGCTTCTTGATGATCCATGCATTTAAAACGAATGCGTTTTATTGTCAGTTTTATTCTGAGGTCACGTGTATGTTCACCATTATGGAATAACACTTTAAGGCCAGATAAAATTAGCTTAAGAGCCCTTCATTGGTAAATTGATCTGAAGGGTTTTAATGAGGATTTGGTTTGAGAGAGACTTTCTTTCCACATATATGACCACTGTTTTCTTTTTTGGGGATGGCGGGTACCTGATCGGGATACTGAAACTTGTCATTTCTTGAGCAGGGGTCCTTGACGGATTACCTGAAAGGCAGTGTGGTTAGCTGGAGTGAGCTGTGTCACATCGCCCAGACCATGGCCCGCGGGCTCGCCTATCTGCACGAGGACATACCTCGGCACCGGGGACAGGGGTCCAAACCTGCCATCGCCCACAGGTACAGCCATATATTATTTTCTTTATCCACCTGCCAAAATCGACATTCTTCCCTACTGCACTGTTTATGAATGGTGTGCTACTGCCCTCTAGTGGATGGAGGATGTTTTACATGTTCCTTAGGTTTAGTTAAGCTGAACAAATGGGGACCAAGTATAAAAATAGGCTCTTCTTTTATAATCCCTTAGCAGGTAGCAATAGCTCCACCTCCAGCAAGAACCCTGTCATTTCTGCCATTTCAGTTGTAATAGGCAGGGAAAATAATCACAGACCCCCTCACACCAGGGCTGCAATGTCTTTGACCTTCCCCCCCTCCAGGAGGCGCCACAGATCACTGTGTGCCAAAACAGACAGGCATAAGAATGGTTTCTCCCCACAAGCCATCACTCTTATGATCGACTGACCCAGCTGCCTCAGCTCATTTGCACGGTTACCCCCCCATCCCACAGTACCTCATCATTGTAAATAACCCACTGTACACATTGTATTATGCGGTAGATACTGTATATGTATCAGCTGAGTTGTCTGTGACCGTTGTCTTGTCTTGCCTGTGTTAGTGCCAGCCAGGACTGTGTCTGTACACATAATTGGAGTGTGGCCTTCAGTTACATGATTTCTGTTTCGCAACGCACGATGAAACAAATGCATTTCTTGACATGGGCGGGACCTAATTCACAAGTAGAAAGTATTATGCTAATCGTGGCTGTGAGTTGGTTCTAACCAGTGCCGGTTAGTCAGTCATAATGGTGAAGCGAAAGCATTTTGGTTTAGCTCTGTTAAATGACGTCAACTCTGTTATACTGAACTCGGATATGTTGCACGGAAACGCATCCAGCAAGCTCACTCGTTCGAGACGACATCATCTAAGTGCATACATGTGTTACTGGAGCAAGGAAAAATCAGCCTCTGCAAATTAGTCTCCCTGTGGCATTGAGGGGTTTTTGGCAGGAAATTCACACTAGGCTTGAAAAAAACATATAGGGTTGTTTATCACTATGACTATGCAACCATACTCTATAGTAAAGAAATTGAGTTTTACTTCACTATGATTAGACTTATTTTTGAGTTTTTATTTATTGAACATATTTATTTTTACAATGGGCAAATAAGCGTTTTTTTAGCAGCTGTTATTCATAAACGTCGACACACGCACATTGCCTTAATTTTTGGTTTACGACTGCTCCTAATTGTTTGCAGTTTTAATAAAGAATTTCAGAACAATTTCTTCTTTCCATGCTCTACTGAGATTGCGCCAAACCTTCAACCCAAAACCGATATTTGAACCGAACCGTGAATTTTGTGAACTGTTACTACCTCTGTATTAGGGATGGCACGGTTCATGAAAAAAAACCGAACCGTTCGGTTCGCTTGTCTCGGTTCGGAGCATGCATGCGTCG
>JAODJU010000001.1:22542125-22561817 GCA_026776725.1 Gnathonemus echidnorhynchus
CTGTCCTGGGGGGGGGGGGGTCATTTTAGTACATACTCTTTGATCTCAGGTCCCTTCATATATTATTGTTGTTATTATTATTTTAACGTTTTAAATTTTATTTTAAGAACCTCCTTTTTACGGGGACCAAACTTGAGTTTCAGTGCGGTTGGTCCTGCGTTGCAGTGAATTCAACAGTTTTAATGAGGTGGCATGCCGGATAGTTCGGGCTGCGTTTCCACCATTAGATTTCAGATTTCGGAAAGGGGGGGGCAACTTATTCCCCTGCATGGAGTGGGGGGGGGGGTAAATAAATAAATAAACAATGGTATTGTCTTAAGTGGCGCAAGAATCCCACATTTCAATATGCCATAATGTAACAATGAATGTTCGTAATGCTGCTGTTCAACTCAAAGAGGAATTTTATCTATATATATATTATAATATGTGTGTATTATAATATATATAATGTGTGTATGTATTCATTTCTATTGTATACAACATGCAACTTTCGATAGAGAAAACAAATGCAAACATGCAGAACAGAAACAAGGCTTCCGATGTTAATTAAAACTATCAAAGAAGACAAGTACTTAAAAAAAAAAAAATTAAAATAATAGTCCACGACCACAGACCACCTCAAACCAGAAATACCTCAGATTTTTCTATGTGTATTGGTTCTGTTAAGTATTTAGTTGTGCCGTCTTGTAGCTATATTTTAACGTCAATTTGATCTTCATCGTTAGGTTAGGGAGTTTTGAGGAAAATGTCTGATCCTTTAGGAAGAGCTACTGTGTTATGCTGTATAAATGGAAATTATGTAAATACCAATGTATGGTTGTGTAATTCTGCCTATAATGTGGTACCTGGGCATTACTGATTTGTACCGGCTCTTTCTGTCATTTCGCTTTTGTGTTAATGGGACACTTAACCTTTTTGGAATCCGCAATTATCACTTGCGTCACCGCAAACTTCAGATCAGTCCATTTTAAATCACTGCTTTACAAACGTATCGATATAAATAATTTTTCTTGTCTCTCAGAAGCTCGTATAAAGACAAGACCTAAACATAACATTTGGCTAGATGATGGCTGTGGCCTTGTTATACTCTGTAATTTACTCTTATTTTGTGGTGTATCTTATCCATTGAGTTTTAAGTCCCCCCCAAAGTGCAACGGTGTGCTTAATTCAAAAGGTTAATGGTTGGTTTTATAAAGTCAGAGAAAGGTTAACTGTCCCCTGTCCTTTTTCCCTTGTGACTGTCCATCTTTCTGTTTCTTCATGTTGGCTAAAAGAGAAATCACAGCAGTTGCTTTTGCCCCCTAGAAACTTCTCTCCTCCCGAGAGCTTTACTTTATTTTTACATGGTGCCATGTCATATTCAGTTCTCTGTCAGCGGTGTTCAGCACCACAGAATAATGTGAGCTGAAGTGGCTCATAATCACTGACGGTTATTCTGCCTTTTTGGTCTGTAAGCTGGGACTCTGGACTGTCAGTTTTTGTCCTTGTGAATCCCACAAGTGTCACTCGCTCACTCAGAACTAGATGGAATCAGCTGGGTGTACACGTTAGCTTTTTTTCCCAACAGGTCAGAGTCTGCAAGTTTTGGTTCAAAAAAGCTTTGTAGTAATGCATATGTTTATTGACATGAATTACTCGACAAAAATGAGAATAGAAATGACGGTGAGTTTGACAGACAGCTTGATAGCTTCCCACAAATGAATAGGCCATTATCGAATGCGTTGTCTCCTTGGTTTTCATGTGATGCTCATAAATTCCGAAAGACCATGTCTGCACACATTTTGGTGTTTGTTTATTTGGAGAAGGAGATGGCCTGTGTGAGGTTCAGTAAGACCATGTAGCAAGCAATATCAACAGCAATATTCTGTGGAATTTCAGGTGCGAACCAGACGAGCTCCCAGGTAATGCAGTTGACCCTGCAGCAGCCAATCAGATGAGTTTAGTCAATATTGGAAGATGTACTGTGTTGTCACAGGTAAAGCTATTGGTTTCTCAGGTTCTCATCACTCTCATTTATTCCGTCCAGTTAATTTTCGCAATGCCCTGTGCAACTTTTTTCCATGCCCTCCAATGAATGTGCTAAGATAAGGTTACCAAAGTGTGTCTTGTTTTCCCTCCCCCAGAGGTTAAGATTGATTTAAATAAACATTTATAGGCTTTAACTAATACCAGCAACTAGAAACACAAATTTTCACATTAAATTGGCTGTGGACAATCCAGTTACTGAACCAAACACATAGATTATTTGTATGAGGAACTGAGTAGAATCCATATGAGCATGACCCAAGATCTCAATTTCTCCTCTGCCCTAAAAATGTGGGTGCAGCCCCCCCCCCCCAATACTGCAAGTCCATTAACTCAATCAGGAAGCAGAGTGATAAAAAAATGAATGCAGTTTCAAATCGAAGAAGATTCCCAGAAATGTTTATTTTTTAAACAGTGTTTTGCCTAAAGAAGTTCTTTGATTTTCAGATGATGTTGTTTTTAGTTTTGCAGTTTTTCCTCCTGTTTTCGTTCTTAATTTTAATTGATCACAGTATGCCATAAAGCAGGAGGTGGTCGTCTAATCAGTATTATTGAGTGGAGTGGTGGAAATCTGCTGTGTAAATAGGTTTCATTGGTGGTGTGACTTCATTCTCCTTAGGGGAAGTTAGGACTAGTATTTATACTGGATGGTTCAGGTTGAATTTGAATGCCATATTGAATCTGTCAGATTGAATCGATGACCAGGACAGACTTCACAGCGATACCTTTCAATGTTTGTTTCCTCCTTCCGTTATGTATATTCTAGCTTTAATTACCAGCTTCCAGTAGATTTAAGGGAACTAATTTTGATTCATGATGACAAACACTGAGTCCAAGTGAGAATGGCTTATGTTATCAGTATAATATATGAAGAGTCTGGTCGTTGGACCGAAATCAAGATGCGTTCAGATTTTGTGCCTTTATTTTTCCTTGTTAATCTTGTTAAAGTAACTGCTGTGAATCTTTTTTTTTGGGTAACTGTCAAAACTTTAAATATCTAGAATGAGAAGTAACCAGCTGTAGTTCTGGATGCAGCCTCAGATCCAGGTGTTTCAGGAACCAATTACCTCAGACTTCACATGATAAAGTGTTGCGAGCTGGGTTCTTCTTGTTGCCAGGAAACGGTAAACACTATAAACGCAAAACGGGAAACCTCTTTGTACTGGTGTAACATGTATTCACACACCCCTTGACAATGTGTCCGCCTCCCTGTTTTCTTGTTCTCCCAACCTCTTGTTCAAAGCAAAGTGTGATGCTGTAATGGCAGAAGTTAATTGTGTCCTACTTCTTTAAATGTTGTGAAGTCTATTCAAATATGGACAAATAGCTGTATGTTGCTATGGCAACTAGGCAATTTAAATATTTATGCAACACATTTCTCAAATTGACTTTTCTCAATATGAATTTGAATAGAAATAAATAGCTAGCTAGTAATGTTACGGGAAAGTTTGCATTACAAATTCTTTGCCACTATATGGATGTCATAACTTATCCTAGATGAAAATATTAATGCTTGAATATTAAGTCAGTAGCTGTTTACTCACTCCCTACGATCTTTGACGGTCTAAATCAGTTTTTTTCATCCTGGCTTAGGTTTTTGACGTTCATATGGGATTTGCCATTAGCATGAGATGGGCATTAATTACTAATATAAAGCAAATGAAGTTATAAATACAGATGTTGGACCTGGTGGACAGACTCTTACTGACAGAGCCTGGATTTAGTGGCCGATACAGTACCTCACGTTCTTTTTTTTCTGTAAACCAGCAGTGTTCAGGTTTTATGTCACATCCACAGTACGATTACTGCCTGGGCTGACTGCCCTTATTCTGCGTTTGAAGTACTAATCTGTCTTCCAGGGGAATGGATCATCTCATTTTAATTTGCCAATGGCTAAAAAAAGTCGGTCCGTACTTTCTTAGCTCTTTGAAAGTAAACGACGACCGCTACATTGAGAATAGCTGATAGCCTGTGCTCTATTCCAGTTTGACTGGGGGTAAACACTTCCGATTCTTTCCTTCTCTGTTAGACCTACAGCAGGCTCGTGAGAAACCAGGGGATGGGAGCAATAAAAGGGAGAGGTGTTTTTTTTTTTTTTTTTTTTTTTTAATTTTAATCTGTCAAGAGGTGATATTTAAGTGCTGTTTTTATACCAGTATATGTGAAATGTAAATGTCTTAGGTCATGTTTCATTATTGTAGCTAAAATGTAGGTAGAGCAAAGATGACTTGTACTACTGATTTTAACAAATACTTAATGAAAACCATTCTGTAAAAGACAAACTATGTATACAGAGTTAAGCTTGTTGCTGTAAATCCCTCTTTTGGACGAGGAGTGTCTCGAAAATATATATAAAAACTCAATGATGCCGTGATGAAAGGAGAATTTTTGTTTTTTTCCTTCTTTCCCGATGTTCATTGTAACATAGTTCATTAATTTGCAGTGGATTATTGCTCATTTTTAATGTGGTAATTTTAGAAACCGAGCAGCCAGAGTTTGCGTTAGATTTGCTGAGTCAGTCAGGTGTCGTTGCTTCCACGCTGCACTTGGTGCCAGAATAAACCAGTATGAATGTAGAATTTGCCCAGTGTGAAGCAACTACACCCTAAGCTGTTAGGGAGAAAAAAACACTAGAAATGATTTATTTCAAGTTTTATCTTTTTGTATATGAAAAATAAAATACTGAAAACCATTGAAATTGCTGTCTTCAGTCGTCTTTATGTAACCCTTATTGTAATTTTAGTGAACCTCGCTGGACAACCCAATAGGCCTATTCTGAATGGAGTTTTCTGAGCGGTGGACTGAGAGATGAGGGCAAATAAACTTCATTAGCGAATTAATTGTTTCAACAAAATGTGCTGATCTATATGCAGGTAAGTGGTTGTGTGTTTTCCTTGGTATAAGACAGAATAATGCTGTTGGCTATCAAGTGAGTGAGGAATCGTATGAAGCAGAAGGCCTGTTGATAATGTTTGTCTTTTCTCTTGTTAATGTTTCTTGATTTTTCAGAGAATAACAAAAGATTACGTTTCTTTCTCATATGTGCCAATGTCCCCACATGCTGTCCTCCATTTTCCAGTCACGTCTGATGTTGATTCATTCAAATCTATTCAGTAACATCTATACTGTGTTAAGCTTTTCCCACTCTGTTTGGTCAATGGTGCAAACCCTATGCAGTCAAAGGACTTGTTGCTCACTAAATCCAGCTTTGTAACTTTTTTGTGTGTTTTAATGTAACATTAGCAGTCCTGGATGCCGATCCTAGGTATGGACACCTTTCAAGTCATGCTCTACCAGTCTGTAATAGTTGTCCTATTTTGCAAACAAAAGTGGTCCTGTGTCTTTAAGATCACTTTGTCCCTAATCATAGCCTTCAGTCTTATACGGTAAGGCATGACTACTGGGTGCGTATTACTGAATCTGAAATTCCAACAGTGCAAAGAAATGCATTTTTCCTCTCTATCCTTCAGGCTCCCCTTTCTCTTCTTACCCCAGACTCATGTCATATTAAATCCTCTTTTGGCATTTTAAGGGTTATATATAGCAAACTGTGGATTAATAAACCCAAATGCATTAAGCAAGTCTATCAAACAACTGACCTTAAACGGACCATATATATATTGTGGTGTGTGAACCTGCTTTATAAAGTGCTGTTAAATGAGTGCTGTCGTCCTAACAGTTTATCTAATAACTATTTACCTTGAGGAAATCTCTGTTTTCAAAATCATGTTTTGTCTGTTTCGGAGGGTGGAAGCCTTTTAAATACACACTAAAAAATTGTACATTTATGCTGCTTTTAGACCACATTTTTAAGAATCAACATTTTTGTCTTGCAAATGCCTTTTATTGGTGTTTACACCTGTGTACATGAGTACATTTACACTGCATAGTAAAGGGGATGTAGGTATAAGTAGGTACCTTTTATGTGCTCAAACAATTTTAATCCCCCTTCAACCACCTGGAGGTAAGGGGTGTCTTAATTATGTGTTAGCAATTAATTATTCACCATAATTTAAGATTAGATCCTTTTCAGTGAATCATTGCTATTTGCTAAATAGCTATACAATATTCATTTTTTAATTGGCTGGGACGAAAGGAATACTTACTTTCTATGGCGGGATAGTTTTTATTGGTTTCATTATTTATTATGTTTGCTTTAGTTTTTGTTTTTAAGATGGAAAATGCTAAAACATGCTAACATCCTGGAATATTGTTGTGGGACTCGACTGGGCCTTGCTAATTCTGCTTCCCTAATCAGATTTCTGCCAAAGTCTACCTCAAATGGGACAGCCTCACCCACTGTTCATCTGTGCAACATCTACACACCTCTGTCACTGGAGGCCTGTGACTTCATGGAGTGGGTCTAAATGTGATGCACTTCACGGTCATTTAAAAAATTAAGATAGTACTGGATAATTGAAGCCTAAGTAGAGTAAAAGTTAGGTGAGCTTTTTTTTAACCTCCGTGAAAACATTAATATATCTGGCAACCAAATATTATGTAAAACTCCCATAATAGCCATTCTCTCAATAATTCTTAGATGCGTATTTGCGTTTTGAATATCTTAAGTAAGCGCTTGTTTCCTTAATTAATCCCACTAATTAAAATGTACAAATGTGTTGCCCGCGATAGGTGCTGCTATTCCATCTCCTGTCGCTTAGGGGCGAAACGCGGCATCGGAAGGAGACGCTCCTGCGCCTGCGCAGATGGTGGCGAAAGCGGAAGAGCGGCATTGCTCTGCGGAGGGAAACGCCAGTGGGTGCCGACATGCGAGGGCGACGACTCGGTTCACTGCGCTTCTTCGGCGGCTTCGTGTGCGGGGCCGCCGCTGCTACCGCTTCGTGCGTCGTCTCCATGCGGGTCTACCGGGGGCACGTACCGGATCCAGAGCCACATCCAGGTGCTGTCAGCACATCCCGTGGCGGGGGTTTGACCCGGTCTGACCGCCTTAGTATTCCTGTTAACAAGTGGATTATTATCTGTGCACCGGTTATCACCATTATTTTCATATTACCTAGTGATTTATGTTTTTAGCCATATTGTAATGTTTTTTTCCCCATAAAAAGTAATTCTACAGTGCAAGTATAAGAAAGTGTGTTATCTCACATTCCCAGAACTGTCCGATTCAATTTGTAAACCTAGTCCACAGTTCGGAGTTCACCTGTATTTCTGATGGTTATTCGTTCTGCAACCTTTGGTTAACTCTTCTAGTTACCTGTATAATTCGGTCTGCCGCGGAATTTATTTTTAATGATTGTACCTGATTTTGCAGTTATGCGTTTTGTATGTGACCTCATACTTCACCATGATAAATTGGAAATTAAGTACTGTATTTGTTAATAAAATAATACAAGTAGCCGAATAGTTGTAAGTTTGTGTACGTCTTGTTTTAAATGTTTTTCCCACATAGATGATGTACCCCAGAAAGACATGGGTCGATACGGCTTCCCTGTGATAGGAGCCGAAATGCGGTCATATGCGAACCATGTCTTGTCATACGACCAGGTGAAAAAGACACCGAGATGGGTGGCAGAGCACCTGTCAAATGCTAAACTGCAAGGTAAGTAAAACTACAGCGAACTGTGAGCTCAGTGTAAAATGGCTGCCATTTTGATGTTTTAAACAATGTGTTCCCTCCCGCGATTCAAGGATTCATTAAAGACCTTTTCTATTATAAAGGGGGCGATATGGTCAGGTTTGGGAGCCCCCATCCACTAAGAAAATTAAGAATCATTTCACTTCCTCTGCAACACAGATAATTCAGGGGCCCTACGCAGCTGCTAATTCTGCCTATAGGTAGAGCTGGTCCCTCGGAGGGGGTCACACATCTGGGATGGCAGGGGGGTTTGAATCCCAACCGCCCCCTGTATGTGTGAAGTTCGCATGTTCTTCTGGAGATTGTTTGACTTTGCTTCTGCAGCCCAGAAACATGCAGTCAGTTGAATTGTCAGAAGGTGCGGATACACGTTGCTTTCCTTCTTTTTAAACGTCACCTAGGCAGCGCTGAGAGGAAGCGCTGTAAGTTCAAGCCAGACCCCGGCGTGCCGGAACTCTTCACGGCGCACAACGAGGACTACTTAGGGAGCGGCTGGTCCAGGGGTCACATGGCACCGGCTGGAGACAACAAATTCTCCGAGGTATTCCGGAAAGTTCCATTCATCACGGGGAGTTTCACTTACATAAATGGTGAAGTGGGAATGCTTTCCCTCTGTCAGGTGAACAGTCCGAGTGACTCGGATGTTTGCTGGGTCTGGCTCTCCTTTATACCCTGTGCTGTCTGCGTTCTTTGACGGTTGGTAAAGTACCTTTTATGGTGCTGTTTTAATACTTGGCTAACAGATATATATTATTGTAAATGAATTTTCTTCCTCTTTCAACAGCAAGCAATGGCTGAAACCTTTTACCTTTCAAATATAGTGCCTCAGAATTATGGGAATAATGCTGGTTTCTGGAACAGGTGAAGTATCTCCTAATGCCCCTCATGAAGTCAGTTGAGATGCACCATGTCCTTTGTCGTGACTCTCGCTGATGTCATTCTTGCTTCTCTTAGGCTTGAAATGTACTGCAGGAACCTAACGGAAAAATTTGAAGATGTCTGGGTTATTTCAGGACCACTGATGATGCCAGAAGTGGGGGCTGATGGGAAAAAAACAATCTCGTACAAGGTGATGGATGTGCTGTTGTCCGTGTGAGGTCCATACCTGCTGAATTGTCTGTCCTGGTTTCTTTAGACAAATCTCTTGATTTATTTACAACTGTGTATTGTATTGGATGCTATGTTGTATTACCTCCTATACAGTAGGTGGCAGTGCTAACCTGTCATCTTCAATGAACCTAACATAAGGGGTAGAGTAATCTTATCTTTAAAGGTAGATATGCTAGTACTGATTTCTGAAGCAAGACCAGCTGAAATGTCATCTACCTTGTCATAAATCCTGGGGGAGCATGGAAAGCACAGTTATAGATTGATGCTGACGGGGGAGCACGTGGAGAAGCAGGCTGCCTGCCTTAGACCATAGTAAAATCCGCATAACGTACGAACTGGGTTGCTTTGCCTGCTCCGATAGCTTTCACATTTTTGAGTTTGGGAAAGTACCTCAGAAACCTGCTGTGCTGGCTTTTGGTGGGGGTGCCGAAAGGTGAAGGAAGAGCAGTAACAAGCAGTTAGCCAGAGACTTGTTTGGTTGACAAGTTAGAAAAGCTTTTGTTTTACTTTTGCTTTGTTTGTTTTTTTTTGGGTCAACTCCTGTAATTCTCCATACTGAACAGTAGGTGGCAGCATTGGCTTAATCTGGAGAGAGTTTTCATTCAAAGATGACACTGCAGACGAGGCTAAACTCGTCTTGGCAAAGAAAATGGTGACATGCTGATTTCATTCTGTACTGTAGTGGTCGGGTATCTCTGGCTGTCGCCGAATTCTTCACACACCAAGCCCAGAGCAGAGCCATTGCTTGGTCCGGTGCACAGGGAACGAGTTTCCGCCATGCGGCAGACAGCTGCCACCTTGCATTACTCATCACATGTGGGAGGCCAGTGTGCCTTTGAAAGCATGTGGACCTCGGCTCTGGCCTCCGAGCGGAAGGCTGCCCTCCTGGCATTCTCAGAATCCGCCCCCATTGGTTTTGCATGACCACACAGTTGAAGGGGTCCTGCCGGGGCCTTATCTCGTGTGGGACTGGAACCTGCAGGGAACATAAGGACTCTGCCCGCCCTTCTGGTGTTTCCCCAGCAGAGGGCTCTGTATTCAGCCCCTGTGGTCCATCATAAATGAGAGAGTAGCAGAATTATGTCGCTAAAAAGCTAGTGTAGCCTAAAAATGCAAATTGTTACATGGACCGGAATGACTGCCATGAAATTCACCAGCAAATTATATGTAGTTAAGACTTGAAACTGAATATTCTCCCGAGATCCAGCCGTCCATTTCTGTCTTCTGTAGGACGTTTTTGCTGATGTCTCTCATACTATATATGACACATGTCAGGTCCTGTTGTTCCTTAAAGAGGACAGACGGGGCTTTAAGGTGACATTATACATCCCATTTATGTAAACAAAAATTCAAATTGTAAAAACCTTTTTATCCTCATTTTTTTGCAATTGTGTCTGCTGTCAATTTCTCAAAAACAATTCTGGCTCTCAGTAAGCAACACAATTGTGGGAAGTCACAGTTCCTACTGATGTCCCTTTTGTGTGCCTGGCTCTCTTTCGCAGCTAATCGGTAAACATGATGTGGCTGTTCCCACCCACCTCTACAAAGTCGTCCTGGCCCAGAGGTCATTGTCAGCGCCAGCTCTGGCTCTGGGGGCATTTGTCGTCCCAAACCAGCCTATCGGGTACGACCACCCTCTGACTGAGTTCCAGGTGAGCCTCGTGGACTTGGAGAAGTTGACCGGGCTCAGGTTCTTCCCCAAGGTGGACCCAGCGGGTCTCCAGAACCTATGTGAAGTGGACACCTGCAAGCTACTGGACTTCAAGGAGTTCACGCTGTACATCACGGGCCGCAAGGTGAAGGGCGCCAACACCACGGCAAAGCTGGAGAAGTCCATGTCAGACATGAAGAATTTGGGCATCACCCCGGACGACTATCTGCTCAAGCTCTACCAGCAGAAGAGGGAGGAGCTTCAGGCCAAGGAAGCTGATCAAGGCAGAAAGCCATAATCTGGAGAGCATTTGATCATCCCAAGTCCACTGTGGTACACAACTGAAGATCTTAATGTTTGAGGCTAGTTATGTGTGCCTGTTTTGAGGTTTAAAATCGTTCTGAAGTTTTCGCTTTAGGGCTGGAGGCTGATTCGGTGACTCAGTGGTTTGCACTGTAGCCTCACAAATTTTGTTTACATTACAGTTACTTTATATTGCAGACCTTGATCTCAAAAGTAACGTACAAGTGGGAGAAGCTCAGATACCAGGTTCAGCCAGCATCTAGTGAGCAGTTGGCTTTAAGGCCTTTGCTCAAATACCCTTACAGTGGTAGTTACTCTGCCTGCCATTGGGTTTGAACCCATGACCATCTAGACATGGGATCAGATCCCTAATATGCTGAGTTTGGGGATTTGAATGTCTCCTTTGAGTACTCCTGTTCACTCTCTTTGTCCAAAAGCATAGGTTTAGGGGAATGGTAATACTAAACGTCTTATAGCCAGTACTTCTTTGCTTGTCCTACAGGGAACCGGTGTCCTGGTCAGGCTGTCCACTGCCTTGAATCCTCTGGTTTTTGGGACAGGCTTCTGGCTCACCCCAACCATATGCTGGATGGAACGTGTATGGAACAACATCTATTAATTTCTGCCATGTCCATCATACACCTGTTTAAACATAACCTCTTTCCACCACACTTCTAAATTACGGTTTTAATTTCTAAATTTCTCAACATTATGTGGGGAAATGTAATAATGTAGCTGTATTTTTAAAAGTGGTTTCTGTGTCTTACACTGAAAATGCAATTCTGTAAGAATTAAAAAAAAAAGTTACAAACCTGCCCCTAAGTAAACATATCAGTTTATTTTTATGTATTTTTTCGCTTCATCAATCTTTTCCAAAAAAACATAATAAAAGCCAATTTTTTCCCTATATCAATCCAGTTAATTTATGTGAACTCCCAGTAAATCCAATAATAGAATATTTTGTCTAAATGTCAAGAGTGGAAGCAATTTAAATTTTTTTTAACTCTTGAATGGAACTGTTTGCATATTTGAATTGAGTTAAATCCAGGAAAACTGTGAGCAAGCAGCCTCAAATGTTATACTGCTATTGAAGATTAACATCAGTTAATCTGAGCACAGATTGACTTATAACTACTAGATAAAGTTATATTTTTCAGAGTATGAATTGTTACCAATCGCACTGCACTCAAATGATTGTGATAAATCTATCATTCAGAATATTTCATAAAGTAAAACCACTATGGAGTATAAAAAATCAAGGTCTTCAGTTGTCACTTTTAGTTATAAAATTATCACCATCATCGTCATCATCATCATTTTTATACCCCTGATGAGCATAGTGGTGACAGAACGGACAAGAGGTCACAACAATCCTCTTTCCGAAGCCTATAACTCATTTTGGGAAACCCCTGAATATCCCTCTAGCGTGTGCTGGGTCTGCAACAAGGTCTCCACCCAGTAGGACGTGTCCAGGACAGCCCAGACGAAGGATTATCACGGGTACCACAACCATATCAGTTATCTGTTGATCCAATGGAACAGTAATTCTATTTTGAGGTCCTCTCAAATGTATGAACTCCTTCCTTTGTCACGGATATTAATCCTGCCAATGCTTGAACTTTCTGTAGGAATCTTTGACTGTGATACCTGTTGCTTTAAGTCATGTATGTTGCACATATCCTTTTCATTTTCTAAAGAAGTTAAGCTTGGTAATAATATTTGCACAATAACCTCATGAGGAGGCTTTTACCTGGGTTTTAAAAATCAAGCTCGTGACTTAAAAGATCATGATCCCCATTGAAAGTTTCCTGTATTTTGGTGAAGCAAGCAGTTCCTTGAGTCTCAGTGACTTCGTAACTCAGGATATTCTACTGCGGTCACCCTGGATCGGTGCCAGAAATGGAGTACCAGGGAAAGTATTCAGGACGTATTCTAAGATGTCGGAGCTGGCAGTCTGAAGTTGTCAAACTGGCCACTCGTTTGTCACGTTCTGAGATAAAAGCCGAAGGTCTCCTCTTTAATGGAGAGTTAACCCTTTACAAGGCAGGCCTTGGAAGTGTTGGCAGAAGCTCTTGACAGCAAGTTTTGGATGAGTATGGCTGTGGCGAGTGACCATTTATTTTTTGACTTTCTTGATGCAGTTGAAGTTCAGTTGAGAGTAGTTGGGATGCAATATAATTTGTTGCGGTTTAGAAAACTTCGGTGGGCATTTTATTAATGGCAATGGATTTACGATGAGGCATTTGCCCTCCAGGGAGGTATTTGATTGTAACCGAAGGATTGTGGCAATTTAGAATCCCATCATTCCAAACCATTGAGCCAGGTACCTAATCCACACCAGCAGGCCTGCTGCTGAAACACAGGACCTGCCCCTAATCCCAGCCAGTCACCACCATGCTGCGGTTCCAGTTTGTGGTTTCCAAATTGGAGACAATTGGGCCGAAGGGACCGTTGAGAAGTATCTGAAGAATTACATTTAAAATTAGCTGGGACCCGGCAGCATGAAGCTCTTCTCCTCTGGTTAACAGCAGCTAAGTGTTCTTATGCATCAGGATACGCAGCATCAACTGTGCCATAACAATTCAGAAGGTTTCTTCTCAGCCTGACCCCTTGGGCGGCTTTTTGAGGATGTCGGATGGTGTCTTGTTGTGTAGAAGCCAGTGGTCAGCAGTAGATCACCATGGATGGCTGGCTTTGGCAGCAGATGGCTCCGTAGGTGTGCTAGGCCCCAGCCGAAACCTTCCGTGTGGCCGAGTCATATAATTATTCCCGGTCACAAAAGCCATTCGTTTTGCTTTGGTGTGAACCCTGATCTACAGACATAAACACAATATATATTTTGCTAATTTATGAATTAAGAGACCTGATATATTGGCTTAATTCAGGCATTAGCTATCTTAATTTGTATTCATGTTAGCTAGCTTAATTCAGACATTAGCTAGCTTTATAATATAGCTTAAACACCAGAGCATGATTAAATTTTCCACCCTGTTTGACCTTTATTATTTTTATTATTGTGCACCGTGCCTTGTTGTCAGGCTCTTTCTGTAGTGTTGTATGAAATGACAGGACAGTAGTTTTCATTTATTTTTTTGTTTTGTTTTATACCTTCTTATCCATGACCTGGAGCCAATCCCATGAGGCATGGTGCGCAAGGCATGGACGGCACGCCAGCCAATCACAGGCTGCACACGCCCACAGAGGGACGTTTAGAGACTTTGATACAACTAAAGCATGTCTTTGGGCCGTGGGGAGGAAAGCGGAGATGCCACATGGACATAGAGGGAACATCCAAACTCCTCACACGCAGAGCTGGGACACATTAATAGCCGGCCCTGGAGGTGTGAGGCTACGGCGTCGGCAGCTGAAGCCCGTTTGGGGTCTCGCTCTTCCTCCTCTGTTTCCTGGGACAGGCTGCTGAAAGGTGCCTTCAGCGTGACATTTAGACTTACTCAGGGTTTAAAAGGCTAAAGGTTTTAGATACCAGCCCAAGTGCACTTTCATTTTAAACCCAGGTCCTGAAAAAAATAAATTGTGTACGTTGCTTTTCTGTACAGTCTCTCTGACATCTTATCACATTGCCGGCTCTTTTCTGGGCTTAGTCTCTGTTACTACTAACATTAATATTTACGCTCCTCCTGTTTAACTGACCGCGTTGCTTTATTTACGCGTATACATTTCTTGACATGAAGAATGTGTGGCGCTTGACAGAATCCACTCATTACGAGAAAACTGAATAATAAACTAATAAAAGGGGGGCTTCTAATGAACAAGTTAGGTCTAGCTGTACAGAAATAGCAGACTAAGCCCATCGGTAGGGAGAAGCAGGAGTTTCCACGTCGTACGGAGTGTGACTTGAGGCACGCGGCGGGTGTGACCCTAATTAACACCTGAGGAGCTGCCCCTCCCTTTTTAACCTGGCCCCTCCCCCTTTGTCAAAAAAGAGGAGAGGATAGAATAAGGGCGCCTGTCTGATTCATAAGCCAGCGCCGCTTTGAAAAATACACCTATCACTGTTTGAGCGCCATTAAAATACGGCTAATTTGTCACCCTGCAGCATTGCTGACTACGAAATAATGATAAAAAAAATAAACATTTCCCACCTGCAGGAAATCTGCCAAAAAAAGGGGAGGAATTTGCATCCGTGCACAGTTTTTGCTTCATATTTCATAAGTTGTTCAACGAGCCAGGTGTGTCCCATATCACGACGGGGTCGCTATAGTAAGGAGACCCAGAACTGTTCCACCAAAGTTGTATCTATATATCTGTTTGAAATCTGAATAGCTTTTGAAGACCGTGGTTATTTTTTGCTATGACCGTGAGAATTATGCAGCCGATTTCTTAACACTATAGCAATTATATAGGAATTAAATTCTTGCATTTGTTTCTATGGAGTACACCTATTGTGCATCCATCCATCCATCCGCCCATATTTGAACCGCTTATCTAGTGCTGGGCCACAGGGGGCGCTGGAGCTGATCCCAGGTAGCGTAATGTATAACGTAGGGTATGCCTGTCTATTGCAGGGCACACACACAATTTAAACCCCCGTTTTCCTAATTGCGTGTCTTTGGGGATGATTTGAGGGAGAGTAACCAAACGCAAGCACAGATTAGTACCGCAGCCATAGATGTGTGAGGTTACCTACTGTGTTACCTTTCTGAACAACGTACTAATTATCCAATTTCTAATCACAAGGCAATTTCAGCTTAGCACAATTATTAACTTATATTGTCCGGTTTTCTACCTCTGACTCAGGTACCACAAAATCCAGTTTCCTATTGTCACCGTTAAATCCACTAAGATGTTGAAACTGTCTTTTGTCAATTGTTTTTTTGTCCCTCTAGCAGTAATGGAATTTTTATCATATGAAGTAAAACGGTCGCCTTTTTCTTCATTGAATTTTAAAACTTTCTTTCTGTCCTATTCTTCCCGCTTTAGTAGTCTGGGCGCAAGCATGAAGGAGCGTATTGAATAGCGGATTTTTTTCGCTGTAAGAGCGTTCAGCTTTCACCTGCTCCGTTTGCAATAATGGGCCTAGCTCATTATGTTGACTGACGAGCGAAAAGGTGCCTTTTGATGTTTTAATTCCTTGCATATTACAACACACTGAAGACAGACTAGGTTTATATTCACTGTGAGGGTGTCGGCGTTTTCATTGTTTTTTTTTTTTTTTTTTACTTAGTTTTATTTCTTACTGTAGGTAGTAGCACTTGCAGCCTCACACCTGCTGGGGGGGGGGCTGAATCCTGCTATGTGTGCAGTTTGCATGTTCTACTTCGTTTTTTTCTTTCCTCAACAGTTCTATACATGCAGTCAGGTATCTTGAAATTGCTGATAATATGCAGGTATCCAGGTGTGCCCCCTAATGGAATTGCATCCTGTCCCAGGAGTCTCTGGCCTTGTGCTCGTGACAGTCCTGACCTGGATAGTGGCATATGAGATGTCTGCATTCCTTCATTCCAGGTAACATTTTATCGCTGACTGGTACCAGTCAACTCACCTCTCCCGGAACTTCCTGGTGTCTCCCGCAAATTGACAGCATCACCCAGACACCTGCTAAATCTGTTGTTCCGCTATTCAGCGATGGTAAAATTAGACGGCAAGGCACTTAACCAAAGAAATGCCTCTCCAGACCCCGATCGTCCTTCGTCCGCCTCCCTAAAACCAATATGCCTCAGGTGGGATATCTGTGGTACTGATGTTTCTTTTTACATCCGGGTTTAGTTCTGTATAACATTTACGTGAACCTAATGCATGAAATTGATCATACATAATCCAATGAAGATATTAAGACTTGGGACGCCGGTATGTATTTCTTCCTACTTTTCAGATATATGATGAAAAGAATCGGTGCGGGTATCTAGAAGTGGTCTTGATTCGTGATAGTCCTCAGCCATACCTATGGGTACCAGCAGATGGCGATGTTGGGCTGTACCGCTTCAGATGTGTGACTGCCGGCTGTGAGGTTCGTGAATTAGAGGTAGTAAAGCTGTAGCCAATTTAACAAGTAAAACCAGCAAAAAACATCTAAAAGATTCCCAAGATGACTAGTTTGTACAGGCTAGTATAAGACTACAAGAAATATTCTAGAAAATTAGAGTAATGAGATTTTAATTCAGTGGTAGGCTTTGCATCGTAGTAAAAGGTCTATTCAGAATTGAATATGAAAACAAGGGGAATCCCAGGGCTTTTTCCCAGTGCCTAGCGAGAGCCTCGGATATCGTCCTCAGGGTCCCTGGAGTCCTGGTACTGCTGAATGGTGTTGTCACTGACAACCTGATTTCTAGGAAACAGCGATCGGGGAGGCGGAGTGGGGAGACCAGTTACTCCTGGAAACTTAATTGGTCTAATTTGATGAACACAACAACTCTGCTCTGCGCTGAAAAAAATCAAATGTCGTGTACGCCTGCGCCAGCATGTACTCCGTCATGTAGATGTATGCTGACTTGGAAAAGTGGATGAAATGTAAATCTGACACCCCCGTTTGGGGCAAAATCAGACTGATTTCACACAGTTTTTTGGTCACACACGACCCACAGCGAAAGGTCTGAGGTTATTTGAGGGCAACTGCCAAACACGTGTTTGTGAAAATCCGCCGGGTAGCCATTTATTAATTTAGGAGTGTTTGTCATCCTGAAATTACTGCTGCTTCCATAAAGACGACTTCTCACTATGACACAAACATCTATGGTTAGTGGGGACTGCAAAAAGGATCTCGGCATCATATTACACATTATACATCTTATACATGTAACTCATTAAAAAATACGTGCTTGCCAAAAAAATCGTAAACTAAATGGGGAAATTAGGTGATTAATTATTGCTTTCCTGTGGCCTTGTATTCGATAATTGCTTGAAAAATGAATGGATGGTCAATAGGCTATCAGCCAAAACATTAGGTTTTCAGAAATACGACGCCTTTTTAATGCTATAGATATATAATATAATGCAAACATGCATGACAGATTTAATGTTCAAAAACTTGATGTCTTCATCTCGTCTATATGAATTTAGCTTTTTTGTTTCTGCTAGATCCTCCCTGTCAATTTCATTTAATACTATGAGGTTCAATAGATCAAAAACACGCAAAACTGTATTTTTTTATACCGATCTGCCGGCCCACTTTTCATACTCTTGGTTGTTGCCAGTTAGTTGTTAATCATATGTGGAGGGCGTGGTTAATTCTGCGATCGTCGGTCGGGGCTCTCGCAGTTTTTGCATTATTTGCGATACTGCCATTGCCCCTGGCGTACTGCAGCGTTTAGATGATGGCTGTATTGTTTCATCGTACCCCGATCAGAGCTTTACAATGATGACATTTGTATAGGGAGACACGCGTTCCCCCGCCCCATGTCACCATCTGCGATCAGACATGCCGGGAGCCGCCACCCCTTTGACATATCGTGCCACAGACGCATGGAGAGACTCGACGCCCCCGCCCCCGGGGACCGCGTGCTCTTCCTCCGGGTCGCCCCAGAGACCTCATCATCGGCCGCGCTGCCATGGTAACCCCGACACGGCAAACACGCGTCTCCCAGGCTCCGCGGGTCGCGGCACACGTGGGGTACCAGGAGGAGGAGAGGAAATGCACGGGATGCGGAGGCCGTCGGTGTACGCGCGTCAGCGCTCCGGAAGGGTGCGTTTTCAAACATCTGATCCGCCATCAGATGCCCGAATCCATGATTCAGGAGTAGTACGTTTTGACAAAGTACTTCACAAGCTCTAATATGTCACATTGTGACTTTTGAAAGAAAAACTCACGTAAAATCTGTTTGAAACAGGGATGTCACTAGGATTATTTTAGGGGAGCTTAAGCCAATAAGGATTGTGTTCCGAGGCGACCTCATCATGTCTCGGAACTAAGGGCTAGAATTCCAACATGGCGTTTCAGGCAGATTACAGAAGAGTGGATTCTGTGGTAAGTGTTATTCCCTTTGGCATGTACTTTGGGCCATAAGACTTGAAAGACCGTTGACCTGCAGATAAAGCTGTATTACAAACTGAAGGAAAGGGAAAAACTGGAAAAGAATAACAGGGCCTCTTTAAACTGTGGATTATTTCACCATGGAATAATGGTAAATATATGCCATCATACACACATCCCTAACAGCCTAAATGTAAAAAATGGAGAATATTCAGACAGTAATTGCAGATTTAAAAAAAAGTTCAGAAGTTTTAAAAACTCATGCAGTGTGTTCTGGTGACAAAACAGCTGAAAAGCGGAAATTAAAATGGGGGGGGAAAGCTCTTCACTGGATCCCACTGGGAAGTTTGCAAAAAAAAAAAAAAATCAAGCAACAAACTAAGCAAAACAAACTTTTTATTTTAAAGTTGCAGGAAACATCTTTTCAGTGGTTTGCACAAAGGGAAGTAAAATAAATCTCCTCGCCTGCTCCCTCTCACTGCTCTGGCAATGGGTAAACCAAACAAAGGTCGGGGAACGGACTCTCCGCAGCGAACCCGAGTCCGAGGAACTGGGCACATTTTCAATCCGGCCCTCGCTGTTTGCCTCTCACGCTGCTTTACCACCTGCTTCCACCGGACCTCTTTTCTTTCCTGCCCCTGGGCCGCCGCTGAGGTGTTAAGAGAAAAAAACAGCCGTCCCCGGGCGAGGCCTCAATGGCAGAGGGCTGGCCAGGTGTGACTAGCTGCCCCTCGGCGTCCACGGGCTGGCATGGCCCCCGCCGCTCGCCAGACGGCCAGGCACAATTGCGTGCTCAGTAAAAGGTCGCTGCTGCCGCTTCAGTATAGTGTCTAACCCGCTCACGTCTGGCCCGAAGCTGTTAGCCATGTTTTGGTGTATTCTCTTGGCCTGCCTTCACATATGGTCCTAGATTATTTGATTGGAATCTGGGAGCATCTCTTTTTAGTTTTAGTATCTCTGTTGTGTATCCTGTGTGTTGTATTTGTTCTCTGTCTGTAATCCTTTACAAACATTTCAGAAAGCTACAGGGACTCCCTGAAACCTTCCAAATTGTGTTGGCCATGATGGTGTTTTTATAAT
>JAODJU010000001.1:22566943-22577918 GCA_026776725.1 Gnathonemus echidnorhynchus
CCATACCCCCACCTCACCCCTGTTCTGTCACCCCATTCAGGTAATTTAATCCCAGAATAGTGCAAAATCCCAGAATAGTGTTGCTTTTGATGTCTGGACCGTATTTAGGAATTACACATGCAGGTACCTTGTCACTTCCTACAACAACCATTCTTCTTCTGCTCTCTGTTGACCTCTGCTGTGAGAAAGTCAGTGCTGCCACCTATTAGAAACACCTATTTCCTAGCACAAGTGTAGTCAACCTGCACCAACATGCATGACACCCATGATCACTGCTGAACATAAAAATCTGGGCTACACGTGCACCATCTGATGACAAAATTTATGTCGCCCACCCTGTGCATGGCGCACACGGAAAAATGAGATGTGAACTGCTCTTTAGAATCTATCGTCTGTTTCCTTATACACGCAGGGTTAGGGGTTCGAATCTGGTTCTGTGTGTTCATGTGGCACTTGCGTGTTTGCAGTCCAAAAAACATGTACTTATGCACAGTGGTGTAGCAGAATTGTCCTGAGTGCGTGTCCTGTGATGCACTGGAATCCTGTCCAAAGTGTCCCAACTCTGTCTCCTCCAATTCCTGGAACAAGCTCCCAGCTCACTGCAGTCCTATAGTTATAGAAGATAGAAGATGGTTGTGATGTACAGTAACACAGGAGCCGCATGTAGTATTACTCTGTTCTGAACTCGTCCCACAAATGAACTGCAACATCAACAGCAAGCATTTGCTGTCTTGGTGATCGATGCTGGCCACTCTGTTTGTTTTACAGTAGCCAGCATCTTCTAATTCTGTGAACAGTGAGTAACAATTGGAGTCATTGCTGTATTAAAGCTGAGTAATAATCACTGTATGTACATAGTAAGACCATTAAAGTTTGCCTGTGTGATTTATTATGCAATGATAAGCTATAGCGGTATATCCCTTTTTAAAACCAAAAAAATGGTCCTGTCAGTACAGTATACATGCCAACATAATGTTACTAAGGTAGAGATTCCTTGACCAGACATGCCAAACATCTCCTTAGAGAAACAGGCATGTGCGTAAGCAAATATGTATGAGCAAATATGTATCAGAACTTGCAACGATAAGAAAATAAATCATATTCCGATAGGAATTCAAGGGAATCGTGGCAAGACCTTTATTATCAAATACAGAAGTCATTCTGGATAGCATTTCAAGGGGGTGGCAGAGTTGGGGTGGGGGGGTGTTGTGATGATATTCTGTTATCTGCCATTGGTCTTATAAAAGTCTCATAAAAGTATCATAAAAACAATTTGGCATTAAACAAAGAGAATGGCAAGTTACATTTTCTTTACCCCTGGAAAAAAGGACGAAAGTGTTAGAGGGTTGTGTACAAAGAGCCTGCGCCTGGATGCTTTTACTGCGGTTAGAAAGTCCCAGGAAGCCTGGAAAGACGGAGTGAAAGATCCTGCTTTCACATGGTACTATCAGTGCCTCCCATACTGAGGAGGAGCAGAACCCCCCCCACGTAGAGCTACAGACAGGCCTGCGAGGATTCAACCCAGACACCACCTTTAAAACATACAAGTAATTCAACAAGCTCATATTCATGTCATCTGATTTCATAAAGAACAATTATGTACTTACAGTTAAAATTGTTTTACAATACTTTAGGAAAGTATTACCATAGAAAAGAGTCTGCTTGCAGAAAAACATAATTTAAAATACTAAAATACATAAAGACAGGTCAAAGCTAAAGAATTTCAGCATATTAAGTCCTTACCCTTAGGTAATTCACTATGAAACAATAGGGCAGTTTTGTCGTGATTTTTAGATTAAATGTTTTGACCAACTGTGCTTATCCCTTGTTTTTTCCACCAGAGAGTTAATTGGAAATGTATCTTTGTGTGTAAAAATCATTTCATATTTACAAATGGCTAACTCTTAATAAAAAGAACACGCCTTACTACAGTGATTTTGAAGACACGTCATCCAACTTATCTGGATTTTTCTGGAAGCCCTCGATGAGGCTCTGGCTACATTGAGATCGGTTTTCCCCAAGGTACAACCCTCCGCTTGAGCGGTACATAGCACCTGGATACATTCCTTGGCATTGTCACTGAACCACCAAAAGAAAGAATGCATAAACACAACTTACACACAGTGACACAGCACAGACAATGCGGAGGATGAAATCATATCAGGTCAGTCAAATGTCATTTTTACATGATACAGAATATTATAACGGATATTAATGTTAGATTGGGAGAAAAAAAAAAAAAGATATGTGCTGGATATCTGTTGTGGATGTGCTTTAGGACCACTGTCTTATTCCATGGTGTGATGCCACCCTTTAGAATTTTCTGAATTTGTCAATTTCGTTAATGGCACCAGCTGAGCTGGTCCTGATGCAGCAAAGTGATGAGCCTGGCAGTCAGGTTGGGGTTCCTCTACTAAAACATTGCACTGGGTTTCTACCAAGGTGTATATTTCCAATGGCAAACCAGCCTTTCTCTGATCTGTCCAGATGTCAGATGTCCTGTGGAATATCAGGGTATCCAGAAGCTCTCGCAAGTCTTCCATTTTGACAATTGAAGCCAACGGTTGAGTACGGACATTAACTGTGATTGGAGTGTCCTGCAGATACTTAGGATTTACTCTGTGTTACTTCTTGGAAGGTTCCTCAGGGAGTTGTTAAGGGAAGATTATAGTGGGATGACAGCAACTGTTATGGTTACTGTGAATTAATTTATGACTCTGTAATGAATAAACATCCTTCAGCATCTGAAACACATTATCCAGATAATACTCATCTTCCATAACAGTACCAGGGATTCACACACTACACTTACTAAGTACTTGGTTTCAGTTAAACAATTATACAATAATATGTATTTGCAATTAAAATTATAATTTGGCTGGCAAATTGTTTGCTTCAATGAAAATTAATTACATTTTATTCAATTAATTACAATTTATATATTAATATCAATGCATATTATTCATATTAAACAAAAACCCTATTCAAGCTTTTGATCTTATAAATCAAACTACTCATGCTTTGAAACCAGCATCATCATTTGTACTCCATGTAAGTTTTTGACGGCCTAAATTAAATTATTTTATAATAGCCTGTCACTTATAATGTTCACTTCACTCTACATACATAATTTACATTTTGTCATGCAATATAGCAGGAGAATAAAAAAAATTATATGCAATATATAGTATTAAATATATAATAGTGTCTAATATATAAAATATAGGTATACATACCGAATGGTGTATTGAAATAAAAAAAATGTAAAAGGACTATAAATAATTACAAATACAGCTTCATAAGTGAGTCATATTTGAATACTATTTATCATTATGTATCAGAAATGAAGGCAATCTGACCAATCAGTGCGAGGTGGCTTACAGATTTCTGATATGTCGGTGCATGTACATCAGTCAAAAAAATACTAAATTACGTAGCATGCCACGGGGAACGATTTCAAAAAACAAACATAGAGAACCTGCAAAGAGTAGCTGCAAATTAAAACTTGCCAGCAGACAAGATGAACACAACACAAGTATGAACTCAGGAATTACTGCAGAACTGAATCAGCACCTGTGTGACCCAGTTGCAATAAATCTGCAAGTCGTAAGCTTCACAAAGCTGAAATTTATGGCAGGGAACTTAAATGATTTGTATCCAAGGCATAGAGATGTATATCCTGGTGTACGGAGCACAAACCTTCCTACATCCAGACGTCCATGTTTACTACTGGTGAACATGGCTGCAGATGGACAAAGATCACGTGGGAGTTAGTAGGTCTGCTGACTGCCCTGCATGATTGTATAACGGTCACAAAGCCTTTTTACAGGACCAGGAGCACACATGATAAATTCCAGCATGATAATGCCACCATACACACTGGTAAACATATCCAAGGGCAGTTTCACGAATACCAAAATGAAGTCAGACACTTTCAGGGCCCAATCATTAGATCATTTCCCTTTTGTCATTTCCTGTAACAGCTAACATCATGGTAATTTTAGCTAAATTCTGTCAACCTTATCAAGAATCAGCTGGCAACTCCACCTACACAGAGCTGCAATGCAAATAGTCACATTGCAAATTTTTATGTTCTGATTTTCTGTATTTTCTTGCTTTGCCTATAGAAGCCGAGTTTTCATTATGACATTACGCAAGCATCAGATTTTCATCCTGGTACATTTTTACGACAGGCGTTTCATCATGCGGGTGCAGATCAGTCAACCTCCACGCATATGCTGCAGGGACATCTGCAGATTTAACAATTTCCCTCCATTTCTGAATGGGATGTCATTTTTTTTCTTCTCCTGGTGCAGAGTAAGCAGTATTGTCAAATCAGGAAAAGTGACCGGCTTAATTAAAACCAGCTTCTAGTCTCCATCACTGAAGTACAAACCATTTTTGGGATGTCAGCGTGCTGGGTGTGAAATGACTTTCTGTCAGATTAGCTCTATGAATCTCAGCATGACTATGTATTACACACGTATCTTAACATATGTTGGTCATGCCAACATGCAGTTAGCCAGATGGAAATCAGGGCTGGCTCCGGGGGAGGGGGGGAGGTCGACCTGACCTATCCGATCCTACTCTGTCAGAAGTCCCTCCCCCAGCCTCCTTAAATAAACCTGTGGCCCGCCCAGCACTTCAAAGCTGGAGCCGAACCTGATCGAAACCAAATTAAATAAACAGAACTTATGTTTGTTTTCTTTTGGTTACTACGTACACTGGGATACTCCAGAATTCAGATCGTGCAAATATATTTAACTATGTTGTTGTACAGACTGACTTCAATGTACCGATCCCCAAATCAGTCGAAATTAAATGAATAAATGTTTTACACCTGTTCTGTGTAGATAATGTGCTGAGGATAGTTTAATGCCATGCCAACAAAAAAGGATCCGCAGTTAGCTTCATACATCAGAAAGTCTTTTTTTTTTCTCTTAATGCTTGACATCCAGTAGAAATGTTTTCTTTCCAAAGCAGACTCCTGATGTTGTCTTGGTCATTGGCTTGTACATCCGTTCCAGGGAAGTAGTATTTAAACAAAGACCCAGCAAACCAATGACATTAATGGCTTATGTACCATTGTACCATAGGTTTAATCCCTGTTCCTTTTTGTTTTTACTTGATTTGCTATTCGTAATAATAACTTTATTCATTACATAAATGTATATGTAAATTAATATTGCTTCCATATTGTCCAAACTGTAATAATAATAATAATAATCTTTTCACATTGAAAAGGACAGGTATATGACTGATTTTCTCTCAGAGTGTGTCTAAGATTCAACAATTATGTGTTAAAGAAGTGGAAGAAAAACACATGATGCAAAGTGTTTAAGATGGCAATACTGATCTAAAGAGAAGATTTCGCTCTGTGGTCTGAGTGTGTCACATGATAACATGGGTTGTCATGGTAACCATAGATTGTTTACATCATCACGCGTCAACATCAAATGCCAAGCACAGTGTTTAAAATTCATTTAGACGTGATGAGCAGTGTGTAGCTTACAAATATACAATTTATTTTTACAAGTGATGTTACTCCGATATTTAAAAATACATTCATTTGTTTGTCTTTACGGAAACAAACTAAAAATAAAGAAAACATTAACTTTAATGTTCAAGTTTGGACATTGATTAAGTATGAAATTTTTTGTAATACCTTCCTTTTAAAGGTAAATTATTCTTATATTGACTAAAAGAATATGTGTAACTTCCATTATTGAGATAATTTATAATTACTTTTTACACTGTCGGTATCTTGTGTTGCTATTTCAGAGATTAAATGTGTATTTATACAACATATACACCAACCTATAAGTTAACCAATTACAGGTTTGAATGGCACAATTAATGAAGTGCCTGAAAATTTTGTAGAACTGTAGACAACTCTACACTTCAGGATCACCATGTCAAACTGACCTCAATAAAATATTTTCTCATTGAACACAAATTAATCCTTGAACATCAATTAGAATTTATAATGGACTGAATCTATGAAATGTACATTTTGTATATGTCAATATATTTTTATCCCTTTATCTCATTGTATTACCCATTGTATCACCATCAGTTTAAGCTACACATGCTTTTAAATTGTTAACGTGGACGATTAAATACAGATAATTTGAAACCTGACACCATTTATCTCATTAAAAAAGGAGACTGTAAATACAGCCATACCCGTATTAACCCTTAAAGAAACGGACAAAACATCCTTAACGTTGCACCTCGATAAGGAATCGATACCAGGCACACGCTGAAGCTATTGCTACGAAATGAAGCCCTTTTCACATACGTGCAAGCGCTTAGCTGATGAGGACAATTTACAAAACTGGATGAAAAAAATTCTGCAAAAGTAAAAACAGTAAAAATGCAAGAGTGTCGCATACCTGACTGGATCTCTCCAGATAAAAAATAATTAGGCTAATTATTGCTAATTAAAATCAGTGTTTCTCACTGGGCTTCTCAAGGATAATCATCTGGAAGTAGTGGTCTTGAATTGCACTGTCTTTACACAATACAGTCAAAGCATATAAAAACACATCTTAAATAATTAATAAATAAAACTGTCCCTTCGTGCACAATAGAATATTAACACGCAGGTCTTTCTTTTGCCTTAAATTCATTAGCTGGCATACATATTGGGAAATAGGTTGGATCCTGTCAACCTTTGTCCTTAAAATTTTATTGAAAATGATTGTCACATGCTTATCAGTGGAATATGGCTAAAGAAAATAAAATAAAATAAATTAAAACATGCTAGGCATAAAACTACGTGTAAACTCAAAGTGCGACAATGCCAAAATGTAGCTAAAAGTACAGTATTTTTATTTCAAAAGTTTTAAACCTGCCCTTTTAATATGTTACAGTGTGGTAACATTCCACTTTTATTGCAAACTATCCCAATTGCAAAAGAGACATTTTCTTTTTACATAGAAAAATATCAAATATAATATTACTCCTATGAAAGACTGATAACGTATACAAGCGTTATACTTTGCTATCAGAATTACGTTACATTTGTTGTTTTTTTTCTATGACTTAAAGCTGTACGTTATCATAAGGAATCACACCAATATAAGTAAGACCTTTAACGAATGCAAACAGTCAGGCATATTTTGTTGATATTGATAAATTGTAGTTCCTTGTCTAATAAAGGATTATTACATTGGTGATATAATTATTGTGACCCTGCAGGTGTCTTCTGTGCAAATAATCCTGTAGGATGTTTTGTTGTAAGCAAGGTGAGAAGGTTGTTGGGGTTGTCGTTTTGATATACATTTTCTTTTGTGTGCTCCAACAAAGAAGGTTTAAAAAAAACAAAAATGTAATTATATATTCTTCGGCGATACCTTGTGGCTGACAACCAAGGGTTAAGCGTGATAAAGTCAGTGTTGTCTGATATCTGTTACATTCAGTAAACCCCAAAAAAAAACAAAAAATAAATTTCTAACCAGCACTACAAATATGTCTCACGGTCAAAGTCAGGATAAAGGAAGCTTTCACTCAAGTCAGTGCTTTTGGAGTCTGGTATTAGAAAGGGGAAAAGGTCTATATGAGCCTTAGTCACACTATCGTAAGATGGTGGTGAGGAAGTCAAAGACAATGCCTCCACCATCCCTGTCTCAGCTCCATAGTTTTCCTGTATCATGGAGGCTATGAGGCCTTCCTTTTCAGGGGCCTCCTCTCCTTCTAGTCCAGACGGTGTGTTGATCTGCCGGTAAAAGAAAGAGGCCTGTTTCATCTGCCGCCGGACCAGATGCCTCCTGTACGCCCTTTGGATAACGACAGCCGACAGCTCTTCCTGCTTGCGCCGGAGCGTTGTGGTTATAGGCTCATAAGAGCGCTTGGATGGGTTGGTCAGCATGAACTTCTCTTCCATCTGCTGCTTCAAAGCGTCCATTTCCCCAGACTCTCCCAAAACCCTTTTGGTTAAAGCGAATAAGATATCCAGGCAGTGGATCTTGTCCCCACTGACCATGGGTAGGTCCATTGAGATGAGTTTTAATTTGTTGGGCTTGGAGATGCGCAGTGGTTCCAACAAAGTGTCGGCAAAGTCGGACAGCTTGGAGTACTCGATGAACTGCGTGGCCTCGGGGTCGAACTTCTCCCATACTTCGTAGAACATTTCAAAATCGTCCTCACTCAAAGGTTCCGTGCTCTCCTCTGTAGCCACGCTGAAGTTCTCCAGGATGATAGCTATGTACATGTTCACCACTATGAGGAAAGATATGATGATGTAGGACACAAAGAATGTGATGCCCACAGAAGGGTTTCCACAATTCCCTTTGGCATTGGTGCCAGAGTGAACGATATAGGGATCACACTCCTCTGGAGAATTGTTCAGAATGGGACTGAGCAGGGCATCCCACCCAGCTGATGTTGTGATCTGGAAGAGGCAGATCATGCTGTTCCCGAACGTCTCGAAGTTGAACATGTCGTCAATCCCGCCCTGTTTCTTGACATAGGCAAAATTGGACATACCGAAGATGGCATAGATAAACATTACCAGGAAAAGCAGGAGGCCGATGTTGAACAAGGCCGGCAGGGACATCATTAAGGCAAAGAGTAAGGTTCTGATTCCTTTGGCGCCTCGGATAAGTCGGAGGACGCGCCCGATTCTCGCGAGTCTGATGACTCTGAAAAGAGTTGGCGACACAAAGTATTTCTCTATAATGTCAGCAAGAACAATACCTGCAAGAAAAAAACACACACACAAAATTTTGTTATATAACATGTCCTCCTTATCTACAGAGTAAAAGCTATACAAAATACAGGATTATGCCTTTGCAGGAACAGCTCATTTAATAAACTGAGAGATCTGCTGTATGCACAATTACATTAACACTTCAACTGAGGTTTGATGAAAAAACTTCTGCTGAAAAATATTTGCTTTGAATTAATGCATCTGGTACTCTTTCACAAGTGAAAAATTTAACACAAGTAATAAAATAATCCTTGAATAAAAATCCATCATGTCAGCTGTGTATGCCACGGTGTTTCTGTGATTATTATGTAACCCAGTGCTTTCCGATGCTTTTGTACAATTGCTAATGCTTATCCTGGCATTATAGCATATAGCGTGTATGCCATGTCCTACAGCTGAAGATAGGATTATGGTGTGCTGCGCTCCTTCGATCATTGTATCATTTAATGCAAATGCAGTACAATGATATGGCACTAACTACTCAATGTCCAGTTGTTCACTGTTTTATATTGTTTTTGCACCGTCTTGTATTGTTTTGCATTAATTTGTATTGTTTGCACCATCTGTATTGATTAACACTGTGTTGTTTAATCTCTTTGTAAAGGCCCTTTCACAGCAAATGCGACACAAGCAAAAAACATGAATTTTTGAAATATTTAGATGTAAATCTGATGGATCAAAAAGCTTTCACACCAAATATGATGTGAAATTTTTGCAACTGAGAAAAGTTTGCATACCGAAAAAAAAGGTCAAACTAGTGAAAAGTGCTAGCTGCGGTGATCTAATTGAACTCGGATCCAAAAGAAGATCAGAAGTGTCAGCCATCACTACAGGCTAGTGTTTTAATTAAACCAAATGATAGGTTTTGTTCCTGTTCAAATAAACTGATCACGTGTGCTGACAACCAATTCATCATTCATCCAAAAACATGCAGAAATCAAGCTCTCTCTAAATAAAAAGACAGATCATGAGAATGTAAATGTGTCAGACCTGGTATGAAAGCCTTTACAGAAACATCCTTGTTTGCAACGGAATTATGTTGTTCAGTTTTTTCGGGCATAAAAAGACCTTAACCCAGTGTGATGGTGAAACTAAGCATTTCAATGCACCTGCTGCAAATGACCAATAAAGATCTTGTGTACTTGAATACAATGTGTATTTGAAAGTAAAATAATGGCTGAATTGTAATTTGTGAAGGATTCAACAGTTTGACATTTTTGGTGTCAAGAAATTTTCAGTTGCACAAATTAGCTATTGATGAATCATCGGTGATATATTGACGCACCTACAATGGAGAGGATGACCACAACAAAGTCAAAGATGTTCCAGCCAACTGTGAAGAAGTAGTGGCGGAGGGCAAAAATTTTCATGAAGCATTCGGCTGTGAAAATTACAACGAAGGCCAGGTTGATCTTGTAGAGAATGTCAGTCATGCCCTCTGGCTGTTCGTCAATCTCCACCATCATGGTCAGCATGTTTAAGTTAATAAGTATCATGATTATGATGTCAAAGGCTTGCTTGGATACCAAGTCGAAGACAAATCCTTGCAACTTGTTCTGCGTAGTTGGAAGAAAGTACAGTTATTAATAACTGAGCTCTATCAGTTCATTAGAAAGCACCACTTTCCCCAGTTTCTGCACATTTAGTACCTAATCTATCATTTATCAGCAATGACATGTTACACGCATTACAATCTCATGATACGTCCTAGAGATCACTCCGGGTACAAACCGTTGGTCTGGGAATTGGCTTCTGAGGTTTCTTAGACCCTAACTTCTTCATAGCATTGTAGTACTTCTTCTGCTCCTCAGTCATGAAGATGTCCTGTCCTCCAAAGTACACAAATAACTCGACAGTTAGTCTTGGCTGCACATATTGAGGCAGGTTTCACACGGTTATGTATCTGTAATACAACAGAGCACGCCCAATTAAAAGGAAGATCATGCTTTTGGCACTTATCTTTTTTTTTTGCTGGTTGAAATTGTCGATGATCACACCAATGAAGAGATTCAAGGTGAAGAATGATCCAAAAATGATGAAGATAACAAAATACAAGTACATATACAGGTTGATTTCATATACAGGTTGCTCTTCCACCTGGACGGGGCAGATGAAAGACACCATTAATCCAAATAATTTTACAGTGCTATTATAGCCAATTTTAGTCAGACAATGGATGCAACGTATATGCAGAGGTGGAAATTTCAGGTCCAGAAAGTACAAATCCAGACCGTGATTTAGTTTCAACCAACCAGTTGAGCA
>JAODJU010000001.1:22578018-22589660 GCA_026776725.1 Gnathonemus echidnorhynchus
CAGAGTACTCCACTTGTTGGTTGAAACAAAATCCTGGTCTGGATTTGTACTTTCTGGACCTGAAATTTCCACCTCTGCGTATATGTATGAATCACTCATCTCCAAAATGTGTGTAAAAGATTTCACAAATCACATCGTGTCATTTCCAGCAATTTTCAGTTTATATTGACAATCTTTATGTTATGGGTGAAGTCAAAGTTCAAAATTCAATTCCCTTGCCAAAGTGATGAAACTTAACACTAGATTAATACTTACGGCCCGGGAGTCCACAGCTGCATACATAATATCCATCCATCCTTTGAAAGTGGCCTTAAAATGAGAAAAAGCAGTTTTCCTTTGCATTCCACTAATTATCAATAGATGAATAAATAAGACTGATCATAAGTTAGGATGATGTGTCATAAAACTTTTTCTTAATCAAAAAAGGGCAGAAAAAAATTAATTAGGGCCAGTATCTCATTAATATTACAACCATTATATTGTATCATTGTTACGGTCGCCTTTGTAGTGTTAATCCTCTAAAAATGCCAGATTTAATGAATGGATGAATGAGAAAACGTACAATATCATAGCTGGCGAGAAACATGTAGGGACAAGTAATGTAAGCTTTCTCCAGATAAAGTATTTTTATAGTGAATGGGGGAATAGTGATTGGAAATTGAGGATTACTTCAAAATGACTGACTGCTTGTCAGCAGAAATCACCACAGTTGCCCTTCTGCCTTGGTTACCGGTAATTACAGGCTTTTGTGAATGACTCGGCACAGGCTATTTCTAGATGCAAATGAAAGGTTTGTATCGAGTGAAATCAGAAGAAGGTGATAGAACGGAGCTAAGTGACTTGTTGCTAGGCTACCGTGGTCGCTAAGTTAAACTGAAGAATGAGTACTGGCACTCTTGGAGAGCGCAAATTTGATGTAATGGGGCCGTCACAGCTAAAAATATAGTCCCTCTGACTTGTTCATTGATTTTTTTTTTTTGAGAAAGGTAAACTCACCACTTGCAGGAGGGCAAGGTATCCAGCACCGACATTGTCGAAGTTGACCTTCACCTTAGTCCAGTAGTACTGTGTGTCATTCATCGCCAGACAGTCTGACTTATTGTTGACCATTGAAATGTTGTATATTTGCCCATCTCTGTTGACGCACCGGCCGAATTTGCCTGCAAAGAGGTTCACCCCCATGATGCTGAAGATCAACCAGAAGATCAGACAGACCAGCAACACGTTCATGATGGAGGGGATGGCGCCTAACAGGGCGTTCACGACCACCTTGCATCAGGAAGACAAGACACATGAGTCAGATTTGCTTGCATCACACCTGCTCTTGCATTCCTCTATAGTCTTAAAGCATCGTCACAAGGGTCATTAAAAAATTATATTTTCAATTATCCACTTAAAAGGTACACCAGGTGGCTGTGCATGTGGTCGCCATAGTGATTAGCGTATTAGCATAACAAGCTACACTCAGAGAAGAGTTTGACTATGCAGTTTATTAACAGTGCTGAAGAGCAGTGTCACTATAGTTTAGAAGATGACTGAATGGTCACAATTCAGTGTGTGTTGGTCAGAACACAAAGATGTTCCTGATCACATGGGGACCACTTGATGCATCTCTAACACCTGGGGTTTCATCTTAATAGGCCAGAGACCCTTATTATGAACAACCATTAACAAATATTAGCTTTGTATTTAATTTAAAAAAAATATATATTTTATAAGATATCCTTCAGTTTGGCAAAGCCAAGCCAATATCTACATCTATACATACATTCTCATTGCAGCAGCTCATTATATATTACAGACCAGAATTAACTATTAAGAAGAAAATTTATTTTATGGACTAAATAACAATGACAATCACATAGAATGTAATGCACAATGAAAGACAGGCTACATTTTTAATACTCAATGGTACAGCAAAAAGTGTTAATGAGTCTTGCTCCAAACTGAAGGTACACAGGTGCTTTGCTGTTAAAGGGGAATCAGCTCTGAAGTCCATGCATAAGGAGTAAATAATACTGCTGCTTTTTCCCCACAAAAACGCAGAGGAATGCTTTCAGGGACGTTGCCCTTTTCCCTACAAAGAAATCTATTAACATTGTAACAACAGCCACAAAATCACACAGTGAAATGCATGCTGGGAAACAGGAAATGTAATACTGACTGGAAGGAACAGCAGTCACTGCATAAATGTTACTAAGTGGCTACAATATATCAGGTCAGCTCGTAAGATGAATTAACATTAAGGGTACTTATTAGCATTTTACTCATCTGCAGTAAACAATAACAGTAAATAGTATATCTATGTCACAAATAATATTCAAAATGGAAACTGTAACATGAAGAAGTAAAGTTCAACAGAATAATTTAGTTATTTCCCAAAATGCAATAGCATTTCTTAATTCTCTATTTTACACATTGGGCCCAAACTTTGTTGTATATATAAAAATGTAATACATTTCTTATAAGGTCCATGCCCATATATATATATGATTTTTGTAGGGGGAGGGGTATTTAGGCTTGCCCAATCAGGGGGACTCCCCCTTCATTAACTGAATCGGGGGGTGTTTCAAAATTCATGATTTCAGTGACTGCTTATGTGCCTGATTGGTGGAAAATAAATTTCAGGAGGGTTCAAATCCATCATTTTACTATGTGGCTACATGCCTGTTTCATAATGTCATACAGATAACAACAATTACGGAGAAAGGAAGAGAATAAGTGAACACAGCTGGAAAACAGGACAGGGAGACAGGGACTGAATGAAGAGGAGGTCTTACCCGCATGCCTTCGAACCTGGACAAGGCTCTTAGCGGCCTGAGAGCTCTGAGGGTCCTAAGTGTTTTGATGGCAGCGAAGTCCGAGTACCCAAGTGCATTAGCTATAAGGCTTATTAAAGAAACCTATATGGAGACAGAAACGCAGAATCCACACCATTAGGGAGACTCCAGAACCTGCTTGGTCAAAATGTTTCCTGTTACGAGAAAGAGTGAATATATATATATTAAAGGTTAAATTTCAAAGATCCAACAAATTCTGGTTGACCTGGACGCATTCAAAGTCAATAGAAAACAGTGTGACGGATGACAAAATTCATGGTGCAGCTAGTAGCTCCTGTTGAAAAAAAAGTACATTATTGCAGTGAATCTGGAAGAAAACCTTCAAAATAATAATGGATGGATGTAATAATAAGCTGGATGTAGGCGGGACCTGCTGAAGGAAGGACGATTAAAGACCTGTTAAAGGAAACAAAGTCAGCCAATCACATATGTGTGTTGAGGCTGAAGACCAATGGCAGGTGGAACAGAATTGGCCTTACCCTCATGCCAGCAAATCGGGACACAGCTCGGAGAGGACGCAGAGCCCTCAGCGTCCTGAGAACTCTCATGGTGCCAATTTGTTCAAAATTGACAGCACTTGCCAAGAGGCTCACCAGTGACATCTGTATGAATTAAATTATATTTTACACCATTAAATCAGTCTCCACAGCAACCAGAGGTTATTCACTCTAATGTTTGTCAGCTCACACAATTGGCAAGCGTTAAATGCCCCCCACCGGTAACACAGAGAGCTTTCCATTTGTTGAGACAAAGGGGGGGTCGGTGTGGATGTTATGCTGAATAACACCCGGGATATAATTCGTCAAGAAGGTGAGTGATCGGTAAGAAATCTCAGTATGGACAGCACTGGCTTTAAGTCTCAATGCTAAACAGACCAAGTTAGTTCTTTTCTGCATCACTGATAATTCATGGTCAATGGTGTCTGTGGCTGTTATAGCAAGTGGACTTATTTCAGCGTCTGAATGCTTTTGAGTACTTCAGCTATCATCTACCTGTTTCTCACATACTTTTACCCTATTAAAAGGAAATAGGTCCATTTCCATGAGCACGGGGAGACCCAGCCACCCCTCTCCCGATGTCAGCTGCTGATGGGAGATTCTTCACAATCTGTGGCATTTCCCAGCCAAAGGTGTTTTATTGGCTTTTGAATTGAATTTTGGGACATCATGTAAAGCTGCCAAAGCTGTCAGACATGAGCATTTCATGTAAACAAATCTGGAGATCTCACTATACATTTTGACAGGGTTTTCTGCTGATATCACAATCCCAAGCTCATACTCAGTTCGTATGTTATATGCTAATTTCATAACATGTGCTAATCTTTCAGCAAAACAACAATTTTAGTGTATTTGACGGTTTCATGACCGAACAGAAATCGGAGTCACTGGTTCTCACTCATAATGTGCCAAATTAAATGTCTTTGTCTTGGAAAATACTTTTGGATCACACTTTTGTTTAATTGTGTGGAATATGACAAGCTGTTGTCAGCAACCGAGTTTTGTGATATTCATTGTGATTTAATCACAAATTCACTTTCTGGCTCCAGAACTGCTTACTGATATGGTTAGAAGCACTACAGCAAACTTCCATCTTTAAGTTTATGATGCCCTATACTGTAAACAGTTGTATAACAATTGGAAGTGAGGGTATTGTATGGTGATCTACAGGTACTATTAACTAAAAGTGTTGTCTGAATAATTCTCTATTTTTTTTTTCCCTTCCATTTCCATAAACATTAAACTTTGTAAAACAGTACAGTTCTTCTTGATTTGCGAATGTTAAGTCCAAAGGAAGTTTAAGGAAAATCGCTGCACAGCACTGGACAGAGCATGCAGAACATCATTTAACCGTGTAAACATGCAGCTATCTTGTCGCATCGACTTAACTTGAATGGGTTTTGGTCTTATGTTTTTATGAGATTGCAGGATTTTTTCCTGTCAATTGACCTGGGTCAATAAACCCATTTAGGCCTCATGAAAAAAATCATGCCCCAAAAAGTCAATCATTTAGATTAGTGACAATATAACCTCAAAAGAAACACAAATGTTAAAACTGGATTGTAATAGAGTCATATTACAACAATTTTTGTTAATTTGCATCAGGTGTCTGATAAACAAGTTAAAAAAAACATTGCATCAAAACAGTAAAAAAACAGTAAAATAACTGTTATTCATTCAATCAATAATTAAATAATTTTTACTTTGCTTTTAATAAAATAACAGTCCAATCGATTGATAGTGAATGCCGGTTATCAGTTTCAGATATCCATTTATGCATAATGTAAAAATGTGTGTTTAAACATCATGCTATTATAATATCATACATTTGCTATGAAACAGTTCCTAAACGGTTTCATATATTCGCTAATAATATATGAATTTTAACTACACATGTTTATACTTAGATATTATATATAATATAGCAAAAGTGCAAAATAATACAAGACAGCAAAATGTTAAACATGATGTAGAATATATAAAATATTACACTTACATCCACGATTAAGAAGTCTAGCCAGCACCAGTAGTTGGTGAAGTATGTCTTAAAGCCGTAGGCCATCCATTTGAGGATCATTTCTACGATGAAGATGTAAGTGAAGACCTTGTCTGCATACTCCAAGACCACCTTTATTACTTTTCGTTGCTCTATATAAATGTCCTCAAATGCCTGCCAGTACAAAGAGACAGAAACAGGTTATTCACTACAGCATTATTGTGTTCTTCAACTTATTTGTGTTCTTAAATGGTTGAGGCTAGATGGAAAAGAAAAAATAGAGTGTGTTTTTGGGATTTAGATTAAATAGAGACGGTAAATTGTCCATGATGAGTGATTTTATATGTGAGGGAGTGTGCCCACTGACGACCTGGCATCCCATCCAGGATGCCTCCTGCCTTGTTCTCTGTGTTCCTGGGACAGGTAGCAAGCTCACTGTGACCCAGTACTGGAGTGTTTATGATGGCTGCATGGATGGATGGATGGATGCATTTTTGTGTATTGACCACACATGGACTAGAGCCCATGTCATACTGGTTACTTTTATATACAGTATATCCGTCCTCGCTTATGCAGGAGCTCGACTCAGGAAGAAGACATGAGGAACAGATGCCAGTCAATCTACCACAAAAACACAAGGAGAACATGCAACCTCTGCACACGACTGAACCCACAGCCCTGAAAGTGTGAGGCTGCAATGTTAACCTATGAGGCACTGCTGTGGCTAACATTAAATGTGGTATGACTGTCTGTGTATGGAGCTGCACTCTAGAGTAGTGCTTCTCAAATAAGTTCTCAGAAACCCCCGGATGATCCACGTTTTTGGAAGGAGCAAAAATGTGGACTGTCTGGCCGGGGGCAGGTAGGGAGCAAAAACGTGGACTAGATTGAGATTGAACTGGGTTGAGAGATATTGCTCTAGAGTATTCCTGTATCAAAAGCATTTTGTGTCTAAAAGGCTTTATGTGCTTATTGTATGTTTCAGCTGTAATTGCGTGTTTATTGTATGTTTCAGCTGTAATTGTGTGTTTATTGTATGTTGCATGCTTTAGTGGAGAAGCCCTCACACATTCTGTAATGACATGACATTTTTTTGTCCTTATGTTTGTTCTCAAGCTGGTAAAGGTTGTAGTAAAATGATAATCTAGGGCCCCAGGAACAAATAAAGCTTCATCATTACAGCTATTAACGTCAACGTCTTTTGTTAAGCAGGAACATTTCAGTCTAACTGGTTCCAATCAAAGCAAACACAGCTGGGAGAAGGGAGACAACTTAACCACGAGGCGTTTAAAACGCTACACTTAAAACACATAATTCTCTATGCTTTCCCGTTGCTTTTATGCAACGATTACTTTACTAATTGTCTAATCGCCTGTCCTGTATTTTGTTAGCCGAATGACTGCAATTAGCATTTAACTGTATTTGTATATTTGATTTCCCAAACCGAGCAGCAATAATGAGCCAGTCGTTTTACGGAAAATAAGACTGAAAAGAAATGTAACGAGCTTTAAATAAATCAATCATTGGAATGATTATCAGAAATAATGACAGAGATGAGAAAGCATCACACATGCGGATCTGGGCCGTTTCACATGGCCATCTGGACACCTCTGCTTCGTAACTGGCATTCTGGCTGGGCAGGGACTGACCACAGACACTGAAGTGGGGGGGTGGGGTCACAGGCTGAAAGCTGATTGGACCTTGGAGTGCCCCTTCCCTTTTCACTCAAAGATTCAAAGCATATCACTGGCTAATGATAAGGATGGCCACTCTCTATGAATTATGACCCTTCTTATGCCCCCTCCTTAAAAAAAATCCTAGAATTGCTCCTGCCAAAGAGGAAGAGGACAGAAATGCATGAAAGACGGAGACTCACCAAGGCGCTGCTGCTGAGGAGAATCATGAAGATGATGAAGGTCTCAAACCAGCTGTGCTCCACTATCTGGTAGCAGGTCTTCCGGAATGTCCACCAGATCTTGCCGCAGCCCTGCGTGGTGTCCACTTCACAGAATCCGAAGTGCTTCACCCAGCCTGCAGACGCAAATAGAGGATGGATGCTCTGTGCTAACAGATTCAGGTTCAGCTGCTTGCAAATCCAAGAATGACAGGATGACAGCAAATCACACAAGACAGCCTTATTGTTTACCATTGGAAGCATAAACTGTAGCAAATATACGCAAAATAATTCAGGTTATTTAGTTATACACTATATGAACAAAAGTAAATGGACACCTGGCCATTACACCTACAGGAACTTTTATGACATTCCATTCTAAATCCATAGGCATCAATATGGAGTTGGTCCCCCTTTGCAGGTATAACAGCTGCCACTCTTCTGAGAAAGCTTGGAGTGTGTCTCTGGGAATTTCTGCCCATTTATCCAGAAGAGCATCTGTGAGGTCAGGCACTGATGCTGGATGTGAAGGCCTGGCTCACATCTCCATTCTAGCTCATCCCAAAGGTGATCGACGGGGTTGAGGTCAGGGCTCTGTGTGGGCCAGTCAAGTTCTTCCACATCAAACTCATCCAACCATGTCTTTATGGACCTCGCTTTGTGCACTGGGGCACAATCATGCTAGAATGGAAAAGGCCCCAAACTGTCCCCACAAATATGCCCATATAGTGTATCTTACATAAACTTTCCATTTCAATCCCCATGTGATCACAATATGTACTCTTAATAAATACAATCCCTAATCAAATTGCAATCGTATGATTAACAAACTAATGCTGTATTGCACACACACCATCTGTTCCATCGTGCCTCGCATGTGCAGCGATATTCCTTAATAGCTAATAAATTGAATAGTTAATGGATTGAAAGGTCAGAACAAACATTTGCACAGACAGAGGAATACATGGAAATAACAGCTTTGCCCGCAAGAGTGATCACGCTGTTTCTCTGCAAAGCCCAGGGGATAATCGGCAAAAATAATGCAGCCGCGTTTTCCAGACAATGTAGGACACCTGCGTTTGGACCCACTGCCCTGCTTCTTTGTTCCTAATCCCTCAGCAGTCCTGATGATAACCCACATCTTATATTTAGTTGCCTGGCTGAGACCTTTTCTTTATTTTAGAGCAAAATTTTACAAGAGCAATTATCTTGCCTGACTCAAGCTTAATTCACATACATAATGAACTCTGGGGCTAAAAACCTGTCCTTAAACAATGAGCCTATCCTGCCATCTTTAATCCAATTAACAGGACAGGAAAGCCTTAATTACACCTTTAAAACTCTCCTTCCTTAAAGTGTCTCTATAAAATGACATTATAAACACTCAAAGTTCACCTGTCTCCATTACCAACAATTAACATTATAAATATATCATCTGACAGTGAGTTTAAGCACACATCAACCGATAATGATTCTCAGTTTATTTCCTTGAGAAGCAGAGTCTTCTAATCACTGCAGTACTAGAGTTTGGGGGGGAGGGAAGTATTTTATTTTGTCTCCTTATTGTTTCCTGTTTGGTTAAATCAAGCAGTAAGTTTTTGGTATCAAAGCCTAATTTCCCCACCACTAGTTGGTGTTGAGTGGAGACTGAGGAGGAAGAATGATTGCAGTAGCCTATTAAATGAGAACTTTACACCACATTCATGAATCTATATGCAATAGTGAAGAAGGCTTGAGGTCATCAGTACGAAACTATGGTTTATAAGAGTCTTATGAAGTTCTAATGAACGAGTCTAATGGTTTGCTATGAGCACGATTCACAGTTTCAGAAACTCCTCTCCCCTCGGCACTCGTTTTATACGAGTAATCTTAATTTGAAATGAGTTTTAAATGAAAAGTCAGAAGATCTCAATCTTGCCACTCGTAATCACCAAGCTGCTTTACCCAAATATACTTACTGAATGATGATTAGGGTCTATTCTCTTCTTCAGTTGCTGTTTTCCTTAATTTTTTTTCCTGTCAAAATGCTAAAATGCGTATTTGAGTCCCTTTGACTCTCGAGAGCTCAGATTTATATTAGAGCAAGAATATACTGTACAACACAAAAGATTTTATCATGCGATCTGAGCTGACAACTTTTGTTAGCAGTATGAACCTTGAACCATCACGTTACTGATTGTCTCTAAATAATCCTGCCTGCGATTTTGTGCTATGAGTTTGATTAAAATATATATCATTAAGAAGCCTTTCATAAAACTACACCTTCAGACCAGCACCTGTATAACATATTTTCCGCACCGTGAATCTCAGAATTTTTCTGCTATTAGGTCAGCATGTTTAAAAGAGCTCACACTGACTGGGACTTGAGTTATTCAGCATATATTGTTCTATTGGTCACCATCAAATGAATAACTTTGTTATTTGTTAGCACTATTTTCAGTCACAAAGAAACTTTTTAAGGGTCTAATCCTCTCATAGACACAGAGGAAGTAGCTCAAAATAATAATCATCCATCCATCCATCCATCCATCCACCTAAACACTCCTACATCCATCCTATTACAATTCCTTGTCCAGTACAGGGTCATGGTGGGCCTAGTGTCTTCCTGGGATACCAGTCCATCTCAGGGCATAACAATGACATAATAATAAAAAGAACTGACTGGCAATTTCACTTTAAATTTTAATGGCACAGATGAGAATATGCATTGGTTTATAGGTCAGGACTTAGTGTAGAAATATCACAGTGACACTGCGGGGATCAACAGAAATGTGTATAATCTGGAGTATGATGAAAATCATCAACAGATCCTGCAAAATAACAAGCAGAAGATCGCCGTGATACTCAGCTCACCTTCGGGGAAGCATTCGTCAGGGTCCATCTGCTCTTCAGCCGTTTCTGAACACTCTTCCTCCTCCTCTGATGGCCTGAGGTCCACAGTACTTCCCTCTGACAGGCTGATGTCGTCCCTCTGCGGGAGAAAGGAGACCAGTGTCGCTGGATGTGGGTGTGGTGCCCTGGTTTTTGGGGGCCGAGTGCAGATGCACTGAGAGGTGCCAAGATGAGTGACCAAGCCATAAGACACCCTGTGAGTCAATACTGTACATAGATGCTTTTTATTATCCAAGTGACTGATATAAGCTTCATATTTCACACCTCACGTCATCCATCCATCCATCCATCCATCCATCCATCCAACTAAGTAGGTAACTGCAGGTCAGCTCATTGACTGGAGGAAAGTGTAAAACGAGCCCAAACACTTCAGATTAAACAACATTGCTCTGTCCATAACTGTCACATAATTTTTTTTCATGAAAATAAAGGATATTTCTCACTCTATATAGCCAACATATGCTTCATCATTATTTATTTGAAAACCCAAAATTAAATTATCCACTGAAATTCAATGATTTTTTCAGCATTCTCTAGCCAAAATCTCGGTCATTTTCACCCCGATTTTCTCATAAAAATCTACGGAAAGTGCCACTAAATGGCAAATCAATGGCAAAAACCTGCTGTGGAAATGAAAGTGAAATTCCCCAACAGCCATCACAACAACCACATAAAAGAATGACTTGATTTTTTTTTTGTCTTTATTTGATATCAAAATAGAATATTCTGACTTATTCAATCTAACCTGGGCCAAATAAGAGCAGAGACATGAAAGGGCCCGTTATCCTTTGGGTGACCAACACACCAGAATGCCTCTGTCCATCAGTCCCCTATAACCATGTCCAGTATGAGGCTATCCCAGGTAGCACCCTGGAGACACCCTGGATGGAATGCCAGTTCATTACAGTCTGTTATTTACACAGCTGAATAGTTCTACTGCAGCAAATCTTGGGTTCTCTTATGTGCAATTGGCAGGTCCCTTATTTACTCAGGTCCTAAGCATCTAAACCATGTTCAGCACCAGCTGAACGGCCGCGAGCATGTCCGCATTTTGCTCATTCGCCGACTCAGCCGTTAAAGCTCTATGAGGCTCTGTGGTTATCTCTTAAGATTGCTTCATAGCGATCGTGTCCATACACGCCCAGGCATGTCGACAGACCAGGAGAAGTTCACAGGGGCCAAACGACACCTTCCGTTCGACTTCGGTCTCTTTCCTTCAGGCAGCAATTCAAAGGACAGTTACTGCCTGGACAGGAAACCAACCGCTCCATTTCAAAGGGCTCCCAAAAGCAGATTCCTTCAGTTGTTTAGAAGACACTTTTCATGCAAAGTTCAGAAAGTAGGGTCAGGCAGTTCCTGGAGTAATTAGCATTACGGGCAGAGGTGGATACTTCCGGTCCAGAAAGTAAAAATCCAAACCAAGGTTTTGTTACAACCAACCAGTTGTGTATTAACCCTCTCAAGGCAGGCGTTGCTGATTTGCAACAGTTAAAAACTAACTACCTTATTACCCCACATACATA
>JAODJU010000001.1:22595723-22612933 GCA_026776725.1 Gnathonemus echidnorhynchus
GCGTGGGGGGGGGGGGGGGGGGGTCTCTACGGTCACAAGTCACATAGGGCCTCCCTCTGGGTCACAGCCAACAGATTAAGGGGGGTGGGGGCAGGAAAGCAAAAAAGCCTTAGAAGGGCAGAGAAAGACGGTGGGGCGGGCAAGATACGAAGCTCCAGAGAGGCACGTGACTAGAAGAGATAAAAGGCCGTGGTAAGTGTGTAACCCGGCAGGAAATGCTGGGGGGGGGGGGATGTCAGGGCATCTGCTACCCTCTGACGGCCCGAAGCCCCACGGAAAAAAGGAATGATGAGCATGGGTCCATATTTCAGCAACCAGCCATACTTTGAAAATGTCTCCAGTACCTCTGCTCTGTTGTCCAAGATATCTTGGGATGCTTTCGGCCTAGCGTATGGTCTGTTGTTATTGCACGGGTGTGTGGGTGATCTCCGGGGGAAGGTAGGGGGGCCTTGGGGGCTGTTTTTCTGAGATGTTAGTAACAGTTTGGCTGCAGTCAGCTGTGTGAGATCTACATGGGTCTCACCCACAGCCCATTATGACAGGGTGCAATGGGCTATCCGGTTATGGGAGGGGTTCTGGCGGAGAAGGGCTAGTTGGGGGAACCAACTAGATCTCATTGGTGATACAACTCAGACGTCAAGCTCAACAGATGGGCCGGTGATGTCAGCCATCCCATAAACCCCCATGGGACGCCCCTAGTGGACGATTTGTAATCTACACCCCAGTCTCATCGTTTTCTTGAATGTTGTCACTGAGCAGGTAAGAAAAGCATGGCTAGATGCAGAACAGAATCTGACATAAAAACCAGTAGGAAAAACAAGAAAGTGAAAAAAAGGTCCATCTACTGGAGTTTTCACGGATTATTAAAAAAAAAACTGTAGCTAATTCATTCAACCAGTCTGAATGGATCCTTCATCCACAGTCATCAGTGTCCATTTTACCCTCTGTTATACTTTGGAAGTGGATCAGAGATCTTTTCCACCAAAAATCAGTGATGTGGAGACTGTGTTTGAACTGGTGCTTTAACCAGCCCCAGAATATCCAGTGCTCCTGAAATCACACAGCTGCTCCCACACAGATGGGGTGCTGAAAAAATATTTGCCAACAAAAGGCCGGCACTACCGTTAAACTCCTATTGGCTATGGTGCCGATGCAAAGACACGTGTCAGATAATGTTCCTGAAATAAGCAGAAAGCCACAAAGACAAGATGACAGTGAGTATGGTACACATCATAGCAGAGGAAATTTTTTGATTTTTTAAAGTGGGGGACCATAAATCATAAAGAGGGGCTAACCTATTTATTAGCCAATGAAATGTTTTGAACTGGTGAGTGACAGGAGTGTGGGTACTCCAGGGGCCAATCAGCTATCAGTTGGAACCAGTGGCCCTGTGGCTCCACCCCTGTACAAACTGCTGCTTCACAGGAACACCTACTGTTGTGGATGGGGGTTGCCACAGGGGAGTGCAGGCCGTAGCTCTGTGGGGGGGGGGGACTCAGAAGTATGTGTCACACAATCAGAAATAATCACGCTGGCTGCCCGTCTCTGATTGCACCTCACGGGTCCTGAGGGGGAGCGGGGTGGCCCTGCTGTGTGTTTCGTCATTGCGCATCCATATTATGAAGACTTAGGGTGCGTCCAAAATCCCATACTTGATTGCTACGTAGTAGACGAAATATAGTATACAAAGTCAGCAGTATGTATGAATCCTTAGTATGGGGAGGGACGGTAAATAAGTAGTATGTAGATGACATACTACATTCTGAAAAATTCTTAAGTGTGCAAGGCCTGTGGAGCCACAGCCAGAAATGAAGAAAGCTCAGAAATTTGTCAAGATGGCAGAGTAAGTTCTATCTCTGTACAAATTTAAATAGAAAACAATACCCACTGACATACTTACATAATGTTTTTTCCCCTTGATAGTTTTTAATAGTTTAACTTTTGCAGGGTCAAGATACGTCATTTGGTAAACATCTGGGTCAGGTAATATGCAAGATGGTGAGTTATTGGTGACCACAGTATCCCAGGGTGCATGTTCTCATGAATAGATACAGTACATTCTACATTAATAGTGTAGTACTAGGCTTCTACTGAAATTCAGTATGTACTGTGTAAGTATGCAATTTCAGACACACCCAAACAAATTCTTTGCTGTGCATTTAAGAATTCAGACATTACCAATTGATGCATGAGCCATCCATTGTAACTGTAAATTATAAAAATGACACATTTTATGTTAATCTATGACTCAGGACCCTCTTGATGTCATTTACTGGAAGACTCCCCATGTGTGGAGTGATTGCCTGTATTCAGAAAAACAGTAAATCAGGCAGGCCTGTTAATCGCTAATACAGATGACATGCCTCCAGCTACAACTCATTTTTGCTAAGCAGGGAATGTAGAAAAATATCCTTTTAAGGAAAATAGCAATCACTGAAATTTGTTCCCAATGTTTTATTCAGCAATCACAGGTTTACCCACTTCAGGGAATAGACTATACCAGCCAAGTGAGTACGTGGGCACACGGTACAGCCTGAAACCTGTGTTCTGCTTGTGCTCACTTAATTTTACCATTTCAGCAGGTACATACAACAGACAAATTCATTTCATTGAAATACAGTTGGCTAAGGTCTCTGTTCCAGACTCACCAGAACCATGAACTGGACAGAAAATGGATGGATGGATTATTATTTAGTCTTTGCAGTTGGACTTCCATTAATCTGTCTTAAAAAAAACCCAGTCAAAAACATTTTCAGAGTACAAAAAAGTAAAATGATAAAATTCGAGTCATACACTTATCTCTTGCAACAGAAGAGGTATTTCTGTGGATTAAATAACTCCATAAGAGTGATGATCTTTCAAGATGACAGACTTCCATACTTACAAGAGCACACAGTTACTGCTTCTCTCATTACTCTAACACTGTGTAATATTCTGACCAGAAAAAAATTTAGTTTGACTGCATGGAAACAGCCCTGAAGGATTATTAAAATAACTGAAATGTAAATGTACATTCAAAGCCGATGTAATGCAAATATGAAGTAAATAATCTATTATTTTCTTCATATCTGTATCGCATCATCTTAGGATGTCATTAACGTAATCTCGTTGTGTGCAACACAATGACAATAAACCTTTCAAAGTCGAATGATCCATGGACCTCGGGACACTGCGCTGCTCTTTAGCTGACGACCCGATGCACTGTCTGAAAATGTGACCCTCGCTATGTGACAAAGGGACGAGTCTCTCCCAGGGGCCGACAAGGCTGGCGTCAGAAAGATCTCCCGCACAACCATCTAACGATAAGGCCACATGATCAGTCCACAGCTTTGTATTCACAAACCACCCCCACCCGCACCCGCACCCCCCCTCACCCAGTCTCTTCTCCTGCCCAGAGACAGATTAGCCCTCTCAAATAATCAGCACCTCACACCTTGGTGTAGTGATTAGGCACAATGGCAGTATCTTTCTCTTGGTTTACACATTCGAAGCTCTGGTCAAATTAGATAAACGAGATTGCGAAGTGGTTGATAGTGAACCTTCTGGAAACGTGCCCCACAATTTTGTTTTATTGATTATTATATGTGCTGTACTAGAATAATACAAATACAATAGGGCTAATTTTGTGGTTTACTGCATAACTTGCATATAATGACATCATCACCAAGCAATATTAACATTTGTGTGTTGAGTATAAGTTTCGGCAAGCTAAATATGGCAGAGACAAAATTCTTTATGGCAGAGATGGGTTTGTTGATGGAGGGTTGATGTAGGACCAAAACATAAATAGTTGGGAATCAATTTAATGTTGCATCGTCAAAGAAGTTAGTATCCAACATCTACCAAATTCTCACTTGTCAAGGCAGTGCAACTGCAATGCTACTTAGTCATTTTAAATAGAGATTCTCTGCATGCTGTAAAGTTTTATTACAACTGCGACTTAAAAATACTTCTTGATGATTTTCAAATAAAGTATTTGCAATTCTTTAAACCATGTGTTTTGGCTCAAATAATCATTTTATTGATCACCCAACCACATGATTAATCAATTAACCAAAATTATCATTTTTTGCAGCCCTAAAACATACTGTCAATAAAGCCTGTAACATAACAGTGACTGGAGTCATGCAGGCCATTTTGGATCCCTGACCAGAGCGGAGTCAGAGTGTAATGACTCACCTGATTCTCCTCTTCTTCATCTGAGGTGCGTTCTTCCTCCTCTTCTTCGGGAAACTCCACGTCAGATTCGCCCGATGCGATGGGCACACTCACGGTGAGCTCAGGGGCAGCTGTGTAGCCGTCACCATCGGCGACAATGTGCCCGTCTCCACGGTGATTGATGAGGCCCAGGACGCCGTTGCCCTTCAGCATGAGCCCGTCCTTGACCTCCTTCCTCTTCCGCCGTTTATGCTCGAATAGACTGCAGACGGCTCGCCGCACCCAGTCAGCGCCACGGTGGAGGCGGGCAAAGGCTATCTGCAGGTTGTTCATTTCACCATCCTCATCCGTGGTCGACAGGTTGTCGGCACTGAAGGAGCTGAGCAGCAGGGCCAGGAAGAGGTTCAGCACCTATGGTGGAGGACAGAGGTTCAGCACCTATGGTGGAGGACAGAGGTTCAGCACCTATGGTGGAGGACATCCCACAAGGGCTAGTAAATAAACTCTGGTTTACTTAAGAAGGGCTCCACCACGCCAACAAACCTGGAGGCTGACTCTTCTCTCTATCCGAAACTATACTTCCAGGAAGCTTTTTATTTCTCTTTTAAAAAATCACCAAAAACCAAATAAAGTAACACCAGAGATGTGCGGTTATATAACTGTATCCTGTTTTGTTTATACTGGTTTTAAATGTCACATTTGTTGCAGGTTATGCTGGAAACTGTGCATCCAAACTAGCTGCATCTGGGTAGCTTCTGAGTAATTAGAGATAAACACATAAATCAAGCTCCATCAGACACCATTGTCACTTCTTTGGCTGTTTACGGCATGTTCCAGGGATTCCCAGGCCTGCCTTTGCATGTATCTGTTACAACCCACCGCCAGGCAATCTGATTAAACTAATCAAGTAATCTCAGAGCCTGTAATTAACTGATAGGCGGTGCGCTGATGTATATAAAAAAATACTACATAAATACACAGTGGCTTTTGAGGAGGACATTTGGATTCAGAGGTCGGAAGGTTGATTAAAAAAAAAATGCTTCAAGGCTAGAATGGTGGTGAAGGCAAAGAAGCGATGCAGCGGTCAGTCCGTGTTGCATGCAATGACAACCCTTAATGCCGAAAAAGCTAACACGCACCAGCAGCCCCGTCCAGATGAGTTACCGTCACTGGGCACAGTGACACAGGGGAAGTGTGTTTTTTCTTTAAGACTGGGGCAGGTAGTCGCATCTTACAGGGGTTGAAGGCTCTGATGCTTTTTAAAGCTGTGCTCTGGCATGCAGTGGATTAATTACAATATATTAATTATAGAATATTAATCATCTGGCAAGAAGTTGGACATTATGGTTTTAGTGGTAAACATTATAGGGTTGGGAATTGGAATCCACTGAGTTTTAAAGTGTTTCTTCTGCATCTCTGGTTCACTCTTGTAGTCCACAGGCAAGCTGGTGCCTCTAAATTGCCCATATTATTTTGTCTGTGTTTCCTACGGCAAACTGACAGCCCATCCAGGGTTTCCCCTGCAAGAGCCAGGCTTCCCAGGATAGGCTCCAGGCTTCCCGCAACCCTGGTGAATAATCGGTTACGCAAGAAGGATATTCATTCCAAAAGTGGAATTAATAAAACATTATGTAATGGCAGGTGTTTTTTTCCATCAAATGTGTCAGGAAATGAAGAATAGACTTTTATCACAGGAAAAACAAGTGTCTGGGATTGTGGATAGCATGTGCGTTAAGTACAAGGCTGCTACAAACTGATTTCCCAGGAGTCCACATCCTCTCTGTCGAGATACATATTTGAGATGAGGTGACTAGCTTGCTATGAAAGGATAGGTACAAATGGGATAAAAAAAATTGATTAATCCAAGCTCTTTGTCAGGATATCTTCCTAGCTGCATAATATAAGGCATCTATTTCTACTTATTTAAAATATGTCATTACTACACAGGCTTAAGTCTGGTATTTTCATATTAAATTATCAACAATATATTTATCAAATTTGCATGTTGGTGGCTATTAAAATAGGGCTAGGGTAAGTTTGAAGATTTATCTTTAATTGATAATATATTAAATGCATCATTGTTTTCCTAGTATAAATGTGTCAAAAGCATTTAAAAAATATTCTGTAGTGTTGATGTAGATCTGCAGATTTTTCTTTTGTTGTTATATGCAGGCGGAAGCTTAGAAACCTGTGTTCAGTGCAAGCTTAACGCGCAGGCAATGCGCCGGGGAGGCGGCTAGGAGCACCAAGGGCTGATTCTGACAGCTTCAGTCCCAGGGGGGACAGAGGGGAGTGCCGTGCATGGAGTAAAAATAAGACCCATGGCCCCATGTCCAGGAGTCAACGGATCAGTATCCCACACACTAGCCCTTAGTTCAAAGTTCCCCCACATCTCAAAGCGACTCTCTAAATGCAAGAATTCTTGACTGATGAGTGACACTCATTTAAGCTGGCCTCAGATGGGCTATTTCTGTTTTTTTGTTATACTTCCTATTGGCACTATTTGTTTTTATTTACGTATTTCACTCATCTGTGCACCTGTGTTGAGTGATGTGTTAGATGAAGTGATATTATGTGATTACATTTCAACTAAGATGGACAGGTTGGCACCCAGATTTAACAGAAGTGGACTCTCTCGATGACAAAAGGGACAGTTAGAGGACGGTGGTCTTGCATGTTGATGGCGGCCATGTGCGCACCCTCTATATAACAGGCACTGGGGGGCGGGAGATGGGATTTCAGTCACCGTGGGACATGAGATTGCCAGTCTCCCTACAGCTTATCCTCAATGTGACAGGAGTAATTACCTGACTACAGTTATTCTGTCCAACTAATCACAGTTCTGCAAAATGAAATGTTTTTTAAAAAGAGCTCTCACACCTCTTCAGGATTGGAGGGAGAACCCCCGCCATATTTGACCTTGAGCAGACTGCTTATATCATCAAGCTACAAAGGCAAAATTGTTAGGGGTACACAGAAATTCAGTGGTCCCATCTGTCGGTAACAAGGGAATATAATCTTTGTATGTTCAATTGTCAAAGAATTACGTGTCCAGGAGATGCTACGCTGGTCTGTGTGCACTAAATGAGCTTTTGTACTAAGCTCACTGTACACGCTAAAACAAAAAGAGCTATTTGTGGTTGTTTCACTCCAGTCAGTGATTAACTAGTAGAGCTGCAAAGTGTTTTGTTAAACAGCAATATGGAAGCCTCCTTAACTTTTAAACTGATTGCTGTGAAGTTGCATGTGGAGTTACGGGGTTAACAACTGCAAGGGGGGCCACATTTGCACTGTAGACACATGGGAGACGGCTGTGGAGTCTCCGCTGATGTCATCGCATGACATCACACTATCTGCGGGGCCCTGACCCAAAAGTCTGAACCTGTTTATTGCGCTAATTATATGTCTTTTTTTTTCAGTCAATATAGTAAGAAATGTATGTACTCAAGTATCAAGGTTTGTATAATGTATTACTGATATGAGCAGTACTACATGTATTGTTTAGTTATACATGTTTATTTTAGGTAGGTGCAGTCGCTCGATAGGGGGCACTGCAGTGTCGCACCTCCAGGGCCATGCCCTCTGCTTCCCGGGATAGACTCCTGGCTCTCTGGAACTCCTCGTACCGGATAAGCAGTTATGGAAGATGGTTAGATACGAACCTGACGGATGTGGCTTATTGTCTATTTGCCAAATCTGTGCGCTATGCATTTGTACAGTTTGTCTTGCACATGGGACACATGTTTTTTATAAGCTGCTTCATATTCTATGTTTATAATACTGATGTAAGACTGCTTTTATATCGGTTTCCCATCCTGGGCTTCACCTCTGTGTTTATCCGACGTCTAAACAGCCTGAATCTAAACAGCCTTTTAATCTCTGCACCCTTTCATCCCAGAGCATGATGCTTAGCACAGCTCATTCTGCTCATCGACAAGAGCAACAACGCTGCAATTTCTAACTGTATCGCAATAGACTGGGACTCGCTGTCTGCTGTATCGACATCTGTGGAGCACTGGGGGGGACACTACAGCTATGAACCACTGTGGGGCAGAGAGGTAACAAGAAAAGTACAGGGGCTTTACATAAGTCAGGGAATGACATAAACTGTGCCACTGGGTTGAGGTACAGCCCTGTCGCAGTTCAGGAAACAACATAATGCTGAACAAAAGAACTCACTGTATGTTTTAGGAAGACCTAGAATTCAATGGAGCACAATGTTATTTGTTGGTTTTGACCAACAACAGTAAGCAAAGGCTACTTCTCTTTGTGTCCCTTGAAATATTCCCTAGTCACTGCATTCTTTACTGCAGATAAATGGAAAAACCTTCTGGACAGATAAATTGGGCTCTGAGACTTTCCCCCGGTCGAGCCGGTGAACTGAACCATGTGACTCGGAGACTCGGGCACTGAGGAACAGGCTTGTTTACCGTTTCCTGTTTTAGGGTCAGCTGGCAAGCAGGACTGGGTCACACCAATGAGGCAGGGCTTGAAAGAGGAGCTGGGTCCATTAATGAATTAAGCTAACACGGGACTGGTGTGCTTAGTCCGTGCAGGGACAGAGACTGCGGCTTCTGGGACTGTCACTAACAGGACAAAAGCAAAACAGAACACATCAATTTATACTCATTGAAGGTAACAAGGGACAGGCGGACCTAATCAATATGACCCACCACCTGACTCTCCCCTGACACGCCCCCCACTCTTTGCACGCAGGGACACTATGGTGTAGAAAATACATGGTAAACCAGTTCCAGTTTAGGTTCTAGCCTATAATAAATGTTGCTGCTCCTTTTAAAATGTTCATAAATTTCCTACACTGATTTTCCTGTATGGGGTCAAGAGTCTGTCCTGGAAACACTGGGTACAAGGCAGGGAAAAACCCAGGAGAGGGTACTCACCCCTCTGAGGGAGGGTGGAGAATCAAACCCTGGTTTTCAGAGATGCAAGGTGACTGTGCTAATCACTGCACCACCATACCACCCCCTATTAAAAATATACAGTAGAATGTAACCGTATCTAACATAAAGTTGACTGAAATATGAAGGAGCTGAGCTTTGCACTGGTAATTATCTGTACTTTGTATATTTTGTTATAGTGTAATTGAGGTCCAGCAGTGTCTGCTTTCTTATCCAATGGGGGGGGGGGGGGGGGAATGACACACAGGACTGGGGAATAGATCCAGTTTAGAGACCTGTACATTTTCAGCTTCCATTGATGACATGGAACTGTGTCCAGGGGTGTGGACAGCCCACCTCGATCTTTGCACCCATGTCCTCGGTAAGTGTTGGAGTAGCAGTGGACCTCAGGGCACAAGCAAAGGACCATCATTTAGTTCTGAAGCTCCATGATCTACAAGCACAAATCGGTGATCTCTAAATGCTTCACACCATGTATATGGTAACCCACAAACAGAGCTATTTTCACAAAATCAAGTTACAGAATCTATTGGTTATTTTCAGGAAAGGATTCTACTTGTTCTTTCACAACCAAAAGGTTTCAGTTACAGAGAAACTTGTGACACCTTTTGCGTAATTGAAAAAAAGAAATCACATCTTCAAAGTCAGGAACAATACTACCCAGTATGGGCGTAAATTATGGGGGGTGGGGTAACCTTGCTGCCCAGTAGCCTTTTTGAAAGCATACATAAATAATGCTGGTGGGCTTGTTTACAGTGTTTTCTAAGAAGCCATTGAGTATTTTAAAGCATGGACAAGGCCAAATACATTAAAAGAAAAAACTGGTGGAATTACCAATCCACCACTCTCCATAGGGGAACAGAGAGAGAGACAGACTGCAAGAATTAATCTCCTTGAGCTGGGGGTGTGATTTCAGAGCTGGTTTCCCGCTGCACGGGTGACCAAGCAAATATTCCCTGTCTAAAAGAAGTCAGCTGCTCGATTGTGACTTGCCAATCTGTCGACGGATGTCTCCCGTAATAGAAATGATTTGTGCACTCGATTCATGATTCACACATGAGTCACAAATTTTAAGGCCCCAGACTAATCTCAAGCACTCACAGACAGGAGAGCTGTGAAGCAAAATGACATCCTGTGGCAAAGGGGTTACAAGCGTGGAACATAATGCATGGGTGGTCTTTGCACTTTTGAGGGCACCTGCTCTTCAAGGACCATTCCATCTTTTGATGGCCAGAGGGGGGACTTGCACTAGTCTCAACCGAAGACTCCTAGGTAAACATGGTTGAAGCTGCCTTTACCTGAACTGATTTTTTTAGGTTTCTCTGATATCCGTGCTGAAAAAAATGGAAGATCATCAGTTACTTCTTCGACAGAGAAATTACTACTTGGTACAGCCAAAAGGGACAGCCTGTGGAGCATCAGTGACAGGAGAAGAAGTTCCATCCCAGCTCATCCTCTTCACCCAAAAAAAAGTGCTGAGATAGCAGCTGCATATATACGAAAAAAAATCAGCATCCGTAAGGGTCATATTGGGACAACTGAGGAAAGAGAGCATCTCACTAGCGCTTCGTAATGCTACCATTCGGCCTTTGAGTGGGTTTCCTGGTAAGGAAGATGAGATGTGTGTGGGTGCTGTAGGGGCTGGGATGGAGCTAGGAGCTCAGAAGTGAGACTCAAGCAGGGATGCATCCTTGCCTGTGAGGATCTGTCTGTGTTTTCTCAAAGGAGCTACCTTGATGTTCAATGGTTCGGAGCACCACCCGTGCAAAAACTCTACAAGTGCTGCAGCCAGTAGCAGAAGAGGTGATCGATCCTCTACGAGCCCGAGTGAAAGAAGTTTTGAACGGGCCGTGAACACGGCCTATGGGACACGACGGCACCAGAGTATGTGAAAAGCATTTGACGGTCACACTTAAAGCACCGCACGTTCAGCAAACCATGGTACCACAAGATGAGAGGATGAGAAAAATGAATAAAATGCATCATGCAAACCTTGCTGATGTAGCCTGACATCTTACAGCGCTACCATGTCCGTGGACACAAACAATCTACAGAAGATTCCCTAAGGGAATTATTGTGCCAGGTGGTGTAGCTTATATAACACAAATTTTAGGTAAAACACACCGTGGCAAAATAAGGGACTAGATCAGCAGCTGACGTGAAAGAAGCATGGAGAGCCGCAAGCTGCCTGCAAAAGGTCTCACATGGACGTGGTACATTAAACAGGACGTTTCCTTGCAAATTAAGGACGGTAGAGGCTGAATGAAAGCGGATGGGAATTGCTGTGTATGGAGGAAATTAGCAACCGCTTTCATCCAAGGGACCTACAGGGCTGACGTCAAACACCTAGAAAAGAACGTCAGAGTCCCTTCTGGGACTCAAACTGGCAACTGCTCTGTCACGATTAGAAAAAACTTTAAAAACTTTTTTTGAAAACTTCTGATGTCGCACAAAACATTCAGCTGTTCGTTAAGTATGTGTAAATTAGCGCTAATATTCAAACGGCATATAAATGTCTAACCATACTTCCCTGGTTCCAGGTAATACTAAAGCTCTTTATGAAACTATTAAGAACAGACTGTTCAAGGCTGGCAATTGATTATTTTCATATTTTTTTTATGATTTTGATATTTTGTCCGTTTTGCGCAATCAAATAAAATTTCATCAGGTTACATGAATCAAAATTGGTATTTGAGTTATTAAAGAAATAAAAAATAAAATAAAAAACAACAGTAACTTATCGTTTCCTTAAAAGTTTCTCATGTTGCTTGATTTTTTTAAAAGTCAGATTTATTTGTTGTAAGTGCCTCGCACGAGCAGTTAGCATGTTGCTATAGCAGCTTGTCATGTAGCTATCTGGCAGTGACAGAGAGAGTTGAGCCGCTAATGTTCAGATTTAGCTAGTGTCTGCGCATCTACACGTCAGCTTTAGCTAGCACCTGCGCATCTGTCAGCTACACGTCAGCTTTTAGCCAACCGGCCGCGGCGACACCAACTGATATGCGACGGTCGTGTTGTGACACTGTCCTCGTTTGCCATTCGCTCCGCATGCAAGATCTACTGCCAATTGTCACCGGTTCTAGAATTTTCCCTAACGTGCAAATTCTTGAGATGCAACAGCATTTACTGACGTGTAACAGGAGTTGAAACATCCTGCAGTCTTAAGCCTATAATTAGATCATTACCTATGAAGCCAGAAAGAAGCAGCTGACCTGTGTTATCATGCAGTACCTCAGCAGGAACAACAGGGGGCAAATATGTCAGTCAGAACAGGGTCGTTAACAGGAAGCTCAAAGAAAAATATGAGGAGTCCTTATAGATACAGGCAGGCACTACGTATGACAATAAAAATTAATAAACGTGGAAAATCCAAAAACCAGCTCAGCTCTACAGCACAGCTACCATACACAATAAAGGGTACCATGAGGACGACAATAAAGGAGATATTCAAAATATAAATAACCACTGCTGTCCCCATAAGCCATGCTATCAGAATTATTATCAGTTTCGTTAATGACCGCTTTGACCTGCCCCCCTTTGTAAATAGTGATGTTTTAAGGGTCCCTATAAAAAGGAAAGGCTTCTGACTCCCCCCATTCAGCCTGGCCCCCAGGACTGATGGCCAGCCATTCTCTGGCTGGTGATGGGCAGATCAAGCGGGCTGAGATATACAGCAGGCAGCCTTTGAAGGCAGCCGTCTGGGCCTCGGTCACAATGGCTCGGCCGGGCGATGACGTCCATCCCCTTTTTGAAGGTCCCATTCGCTGCTGAATGGCCAGGAACCTGCTTAATGTTATCTCAATTAGGCACGAGCGGCAGGAGGCAAGAGACTCGCCCAGAATGCAGCCCTAAGTCAGGGGCCGAAGTGGACGGAGATGTGAGTCTGTGACGGACACTGACACACGCAGTCTGGGTAAGCCCATTCTCTGACAGCAATGCATTCAGCATAAAACACCTTGCGTCTGATGAAGTCTCCCTCGTCTTTCCTGCTGTGTGTTGTGCGCTTATAGATGTGTCGTTTTCCACGAGTCTCACTCCACTGACCACTCACCAAGCAGTCAGGTAATTGCTTTATTTTTTTCCCTCTAGATTCACTAGTTTACCAAATTAAAAAATTTGTCTCACTTTTGACATGCCATTTTCCAGAATTCCCCCCTAGGATCAATAACGTTCATCTCATCTTAACTTTTTTTTATTATTATTATTTATCATTGAACATTGGAATATTGATTATTTAATTTTTCCCTCCGGGAAAAATGCACCATGGATATACGACAGTTGTAATCAAATGATAGATTCCAAAGTGAAATATGTTTCAGAGAGGGAATGAATGGAGAAGCACATGCTATGGACATCATCATCATCATCAGACACCAACACTGTCTTGGGAATAGAAGTTTTCTGAAATATTTATACCTTTAAGTCTAGAAAACTCATAAAGTAGCGAAATCCTTGGCAAAAATGACTCTATGACAATGGCCCAGAGGTGCAACAAAACAGCCATGTAGATGTCAGTAGCCAGATGGTGTAGAGAAAGGAAAATATAGACCATGCGTAGAGAAGGTTCTGCTGACTGCGCACCTCTGTTATCTGTTAAAGTACTGCCACCAGGTCCTGTGTTTCTGGGAGCCAAACTTTATTTTTAGCCAGCTTTTAAACAGGGGAGCATCCCCACATCCAAGGACTGTCTCAGATGTATTGATCTTGACAAAAAAAAAAAGCCTTTTACGGTGATGAGACTTTTATGATCTCCAAAGACAAAATGGCATCAATTTACATGGTGTCCACTTTTCTCCACCTCCCCCTTCTAGCAGGAAATTCTGCAAGAAATCTAATGTGGCACCTTCTTCACAAAGCGCAGCATGCCTTCAGCGCGTGGCCTGTCATTTTCCTGACATTCCGGTACTCGTTTGTGGGGAACTCCTTAAAATGTGCTCTGGATATTGGTGATTGTGTCATATGAGGCTGATGGTTAATCCCATTTTTCGGGTTCTGCATTTTATTCACTCCCCAAGTTCTGATTTCCTCTTTCTTTGGGTTAATCTCATTAAATTCTATGCATTGTCTTTCCTTTCCTTTCACCTGTTTCCTTTCTCTGTAATAGCATAATAGCGGGTTTTATTAACCTCAAAAAACAGCACTGGCTTATCCGTGTGCCGTGATGACATCACCACCTGATGTGAACTATCTGATGTCTTACTGACGTTTATAATGAAAGCACACATGGGAGCCCATATTATTTATATTTAAATAACACAACAATCACTTGGAACAAATAATTGAATAAATATTCCTTAAAGGATCGCAAAAATGTTTAATTAAACAGAGACTATGGAAAATATTTTCATCACATGTTCTTTCAGGAACATTTTATATAGGATAATAACAGCACCAGGATTCTTTTAAGGACATAGATTTTTTTTATCTCTAAAGCTCCATAATAATTTTATGCTTGTATTCTATAACTTTTTTTCTACAAAGTTGTCAGAACCACGGACACACAGGGTATATGAGCAATAGAAGCTGCATTACTATGTCAAGAGACTGAAAACCGCTGTGACATTTGGCCAGACATAAAATAACCATTCTTTGGCTTTTAAAGATCCCTTTTGAAAGACGTGCTACATTTTAGTCAAAACAGTTTGACTAACCTTCCTTTAAACCAAAGTCATTCCTATGTTCAGCATATTATTGCTAAATAAAATGTTATTCTACATCATATTTTCCAGATATGTACAGTATCACTTTGACAACACTCAACTGCAACTGGTTAAAATACTTGCTAGGCATAAAATAATTAAGGAAACATTATAATTGTTGATTGATTGATTAATGAATTGATTGATTGATTAACTGGAAATGTAATTCATAACTAGCAATACACATCAGACACAGCACACATTTTGCAAGCAGACAACCCATGTATTCTAGATAATATGTTAATATTTTATAATATTATTATATAATATTAATTATATTATTATATCTACCTTAATGGGACTTCTGTGTTTCTGCTGAAGCATTATGGTCAGGGTAACTGTAATGCACAGGCTTACCTGGGTGGGGCCTTCTTGGTTGGCAACTTTTACCTTTGGAGGACCTCTGAAAATTCAAATGTCCCAGGAGCCTCTCATCATGTTAATGTGCCTCTGGCTGTGGTGTGGTGTACGAATTTTACATGGTATGTGGATTGAATTATGAGTGACAGGAGAGGTGGGCAACCAACAATCAGAACCATGGCTCATTTAACCAACGTCCTGACAAGGAAACGCAGGAAAGGATGAAGCTTTCACGCATCTGCTACTGCAACCGGGCTAATGATAAGATTCTTCCCTCCGTATGAATCATAGCCCCTCTTATGCCCCCCCTCTTAAAAAATCGAAGAATTGCCCCTGAGAACGCGACTTCGAGTGGGAGGTAGAGCCAAGTGCGTGGGACAGATTGACTTTCGTAAGCTGTGAGCTGCAGACATGGAAGCAAGATGGCAGCTAAAGCAGCAGAGTACAGCAGGACGCTGGGAAGGCCCTAATTACCAGCAGTCGCTGTAAGGAATTAACACCTCCTGCACTAAAGCCCGCCACTTCAGCGGGGCAGGTGAGAACGGGGGGTGGGCTGGTGGAGAGACGGTCAGAAGATACTGCCTTTTGGGCTACAGATCAAAACCTAAATTGCTAGGAGGTCGTGGAAGTTATTATTTAAGACCAATCAGGAACATCCATGGCATCCTCCAAGAACAGCTGCATTCAGTTTCAATATATCTTTTCATAAAGGATTATTATTAATAAGACGGTCAGGGACACTAGCATACGAAGTTTACCAGAGACAAATTCTCTTAAGAGAATGCTTAAGTAGCTGACCTATCTCTGCATTTTTTCAGGGCTCATTTATGTGTATAAACTTAAAAAAAAAAAAACAGCTTGTATTTTATCGAGGTTTACATGGGTAATGCATTTGTTACATTTATTGTAATCTGCTTCTATTTGCCCATATGCTAATATGCACTCTATAAAACATATGTGCAATAGTATATGCTGTATATGTGATGTACAAATGCATTTTTAACCATAAACATGGAAGCTATTATTAACTATTGAAATGAAAAATTAAGTCAAGGACCCATCAGGGAAATGTATACTACACAGACCAGATCACGGGGACAGTGTTTGACTCAATGGGTTAGAACACTGTACTTGTGATTGGAAGGCTGCTGGTTCAAATCCCAGGGTTGAAAGAGTAACCCCCAATTATTCCAGAGACTGTTTGACCCTGCTTTCTCAAAAAAGTGTCTGCTAAGTAAATAAACAAAAGCAAAATTTCAAGGTGAGGGCCCATCGCAGACAGACGTACCGCACCTTTAAGAGAAGGCGGGTCTAAACCACATCAGCCTTGCTCTCATTGGCTACCTGGGCTCCCCCAAACCCCACATATCTGATAATACCACATTATCCTCTATTGACCTCGCTGGCTCAGTCATCAACACAGGTACACAGACTGAAAACAGAGCTGCCCCCATTGACAGCAAAGGCCGAACAATGCTCTACGCTCATAGACAAAGGCTACCTGTCAACAAACATGATTTTTTAACCATCTGTTACCAATGTCTGCATGTGGTTTCCTTTGTAGTCCATACTTAAGGTGCCCAGTATGGGGTATTAAAAGGAGAAATACCCCTCGGCTGTTTCTTATACATAATACTACTACTACTACTAATAATAATAATAAGACATTTAATTTACAGGTGCCTTTCAGGACACTGAAGGTCACTTCATAAATAATAAAAACAACAACAAACAGAATGACACCAATAAAATTAGACATGGCAAATCAATACTCATTTCAATCACAAATCATAAGCTTTCAGGTAGATGGACTCAAAGTGAATACGCCAGCCTAAAAAAAATGAGTTTTTTTCTGTTAAATTGTATTAAATTGAGAACATGGTGAATGTGACCCCAGCAATGCTATCATGTTTGAATAAACGCTTAAATTAATAGCGTCCCTGCCGCTTCGAGTCGTTAGGACGAGCCGCGCCATAGCGATTAGCACTAGCGCCTGCCGGGAAGCTTGGACTCTGAGGAATGCCGTCGTCGTGGCGAGGCAGAGTCCTGTGTCCCATCTCCATGCCACCCCCCC
>JAODJU010000001.1:22620231-22630530 GCA_026776725.1 Gnathonemus echidnorhynchus
CTCTAACCCCATCCGAGCAGGCCTGCCAGTCTGTGGGCTCAGGGCCTCCTCTGTCCATCCACTCAGTCATACCACCCTGCTCTAACCCCATCCGAGCAGGCCTGCCAGTCTGTGGGCTCAGGGCCTCCTCTGTCCATCCACTCAGTCATACCACCCAGCTCTAACCCCATCCGAGCAGGCCTGCCAGTCTGTGAGCTCAGGGCCTTCTCTATCTATCCACTCAGCATACTCTCTGCCCTGTTGGCTATGCAGACCAGCAGGTCCCGAATCACTGCATGCATGTCTATGTGACAACTTGTTTCATTTAATTTGCACAAGGGAGTGTGTTTTTTTTTCTTAGTCACATAACATGAAGCTCAGCACACCCCATGGAAAATAATACTTGTTGATTTTTTCTTTTGAGCTATGAGCCACACATCTTCAAAGCTTCATCTTGCAATAGGTACAAATCCCTACCATCCGGTGTTACAGAAACCTGAACCCAGCGGGAGTGGGAGTTTGCGTGTTAAGATTAGAGGATTCCCCTCCTGTGGGGTTGCCTGCCAGGCTGAAGCATCTACAGTCTTATTTGAAAATTCAGGAGGAAGGAGAATGATGGCGCAAATTTAAACCAATGAAGTTATGAAGCAGAATTATGACATACATTTGTAACAATAACAAATTTAGGAAACAGAATGAACACACAGATTTAAACGAATAACAGGCTTAGCAATCAGAATGATGCAACAGATCTAAACCAATAAGAAACGTAGGAAGGAAAGTGATGACAGATTTAAACCAATAGCTGTGGAGGATAAGTTCTTGGCAAGGTGTTGTATAGACCTTGCTCCAATACTACTTATACTTATGACTAGGTAGCCACTGGAAGCTCAGCCTAACTGTACTTATGCTTAGTTGGCTCCTTGACATCATGTATGTTTGTCATGTGATACTGGCCTCACTTGTACGTCACATTGGACGAAAGCTTCTGCTGAACCAGTCCACCTTAATTAAACCAGTCTTCAAGGACCCCCAGATAGGCCACATTTTTGCTCTCTCCCAATTCCCTGAGAGTTGGGAGGGAGAAAAAACATAAACTGTCTCAGGGTCCCCGAGGACTGCTTTGAGTAACAATATGCTAAACAAAATAAATGTGAATGAAAAGTTTTGTATTCCTTTTAATTCAGCAAATGAAAGTAGAAAAATATGGCATGAATTGTGGTTTGTGCTTTTCTCAAGTTCAAATAACAATGGCAGAGGAAACAAAACATTTTGAAAATAGAATCTGGGTTTCTCACTAGTACTGAAGTAACAGCAAAGGCCTGTATTTGCCTGAAGGATTTCAAAATCACAGCGCTGTACTGGCATCCTGTCCAGGGAATACCCCTGCCTCGTGCCCTGTGCCACCATGGGCAGGCTCAGAGCCCCTCCGCCGACCCTGACCACAATGAGCTGTTAGAAGATGGATGGATGGAAATGAAAAGCAGTTTTAGCCTGCCACTAAACTGGCAACTGGGTTAGTTGGTTGGTTGTGCCTTCTATGTCATGCTTGGTCTTTTATGCGTGTGAACCGAAGAACAGCTTCTCTCCAGGCCTTGTAGGGATGGCTGGGCAATGTTGCAACATCTAAGAGAACATGCATGCACACCCAACCAACGCATTGCCTAGGCATGGACAGGCAGGCCGTGTCCCAGGAAGACTCCTGCTAGCTTACAGAACGTCCTCCCATGAGTCACGAAACCATAAATATATTTCATGACCAAACTCATTAGCTGTCCTTTGCAGTCAAACACTAATAATATAACTCACTCGAAAACCACTGAAGGTAACAAAGGAAACAAAACAAAGGACTGAAATGCGGGAATTCGTGTCGACGGTATGTTCTTGCACGACTGTTACGTGTTTCGTGCCTTGCCTTCCCCCTCACATATGTCTGGTGTTCTCTGCACTTTGTGACCTTTCACATGGACTGATTGGTTTTTTCATTCGGCTCCATCAGGTTTGCTAGGTCTAAGCAAAGATAGAGGTTCCTGGAAAAATCACTGGGATGTGTCCTTGGCTGTGGAAACTGACAACACTGTATCTTTGTGGTCGGCCACAGATGGCAAGGAGACTCTGAGATTGAACGCGTCCACAGATCCAGGCACCCACACCTTCTTGTTCTCTTTTGTTTCAAACTTCTACTATTTTATCTATTAAGCATTAAAGTTAATGGCTATGAAACTCCGCCTTCTTGTTGTCAGCAAAATGCAGCAGCAATATTCCAGCGAAGCTAATGTTTATTCAGGTTTTGCCCTCTGAAAATTGACCTCACCCCGGTCACACTTCAGTGATGCAGACACAGGTCCAGCTTAAAATCTCAAAACTCAAAGTACCAGGCAGGAGCATGTGAAGCAAGGGGTGTGTGATCCTCCAGGCTTGAGGGATGTCAGTGAGCCCAAGCCTATGGACTACGACACAAGCCAACGGGGTGAGGACACTCATTCTCCCCACCGCTTCTCCGGGGCGAGGTGGGAGCGGCTAAAAATACAGTGTTATATAATGTCTGCCAGTAGTGAAACCAGTCGTCCCTTTTCTGCCCAGCTGGCTCTCTGCTATCTTCCAGCTGCATCGTCACGGGGATTGTGAGCGTCACCCCATGACGTGATTGAGAGGAGGACGTGTACTCATATACGCCTCACTTCTATTCTTACATTTCTCACATTTGTCACCAGCGAGTTTTATACGTCCATCCATTCTATCAACTTACGCAGTGCAGGGTTAAGGGGGGGGGGGCGGCTTGGAGACTATCCCGGGTAACATAGGACCAGTGGCAGTGTTTACCACCACTCAAACCATGTAATTGCAAGGGCCCCCTGTGGGCCACACACAATCACTACAATAGGGGGGCAGGGACAACAGCAAACCTGCCCCTGTGTAGGGCACAAGTTTGGGGTAGAGTCTAGATGGGATGTCAGTCCATTGTAGGCCACACGCCTATGCACATCATGGTTGATTTAAGCACAGCAGGTAACCCAAATGAAAGTCTTTGTAGAAAATTAATTCACGTATGGTGAGTTTCCTGAAGCATTTTTAACGCTACATTGTTCGTAAGTTCTGTGTTAAAAGATAGAACTTACGAATGAAGTAGTGTAAGGAAGGCTTTGGGACACTCACCCATAGAGTAGAGCGAGGAACTGAACCTGCAATTGAACCTGTGACTAGAACTGCCAAATTGCCTAACTGCATGTGTTTGGACCACAGAAGGAAAGCAGAGAGGAAGTCCACGGGGAGAACATGTAAACTACACACATTGGGCCAGGTCCAACACTGTGGTGAAACTCACGAGGTTGCCGACGCTGAGCATGTAGTTGAACTCATCCGTCATCGGGTAGTGCTCCAGGGCCATGAAGAGGGTGTTGAGGACGATGCACACCGTGATGAACAGGTCCAGGAAAGGGTCCATCACCAGGATTTTAAAGAACGCTTTCACCTTCAACCACATGGGGCTGCAATCCCAAATTAGGTACTTCTTGGCAAATTTGGTCCAGCAGGGGTGGCACTTTCGATGGGGCTCCTCCAGTTCTGTAAGCGAATCAGAGATCAGACACAGTCAGGTCCCTGAACGCTCAATTATCACTTAAGAAACCTGACTTTCGGTGCTGAGCCCCAGAGCTGCGGTTAAGTTTCCTTGAGTTCTTGTATAGCTGAAATGTGATTTATTCACCATTTTATCTACCTACCATACATTGGCTGCTCCCATCCCAAAGAAATGCATATAACTTAACAACACAATTAGCAGGCCAAAGCCCATTTGAAACCATCTGAAAATTTCACAAAAAAATCACCCATAATTCAGAGGGTTAGATCTGTATCTCCAAAGTAATGGGGGCGGGGCCATTCCCACTGCTTGTCCAGAAGCAATATCCAGACAAGTCAGAAACTGCTTACTCAGAAGACTCCTGGGAGTGGTCAATGTTGCACATCTTTCACCATGTAAATACAGACTGAAGATGAAGAGCTAGATAATATTTTAGCAACTTTAAGTTAATAGTTGAATTCTCCCCAGTCGAGCTTGATGGGATGAATGCCCTCCCCTCATTTGTAAATTTCTTATATTATGTCTTTGCTGTTTATTTTTTCCAAGGATAGAAGTAGAATAGAATAGCTCTATAGTAGATTATATAACAGTTGGTTAGGTTTACAGATCCATCCATTCATTCCAGGAACTTATTCACGGTCACATGATGCATATCCCAGAATGCATGAGGCACACATGGCAGGGGAACGCCCTGAATGGGGTGGCAGTCTATTGCAAGGTATATACAGTCATACGCTATAGATAATGTAGAGATACCAGCTTATCTAACAGTATGCCTTTGGGCTCTGGGAGGAAACCTGAGTAAAAAGCCTACAAACATGAACTGCATACACACAGCTGAGGGCAGGAATCAAATCCACAACCTAGAGGCCACAGTGCCTCCCACCGTGTCACCATATCGCCTATAATTACTGTAAATTTGTGAAATTATAGCTTTAAACTTAAAGTGAGAACAGCAATCGCTGCACAATAAGAAAGAATCACTAACATTTTTCATTTCTTTTCAGGAGATGTTTGCCTAAAGGGCAGTTAATATTTCAGCGAAATGGACAAATGACACTGTGGGTTTCCTGAGCAGCTGGAAGCTGACAGAAAATACAGGCCAGCCAGCACCTGGTGTCAGCGTTCCCGCCTCCCCAGCCGTAATCCAGGGCACCGTTTATTGTGGCGGCTGTAAACTCGTCAAGCTGTTTTTTCCCCCGGCTCTGAAATCAGTTGTTGTTGGAGCACCTTGATAAGACTGATTTCTTTGCCCTCAGTGGTTAGGCCTCTGTTTCTGAGATCAGACAGTTGGTGGTTCAAATCCCATCCTCAACAAAATAGTCACATATCTGTAAGGCCCTTAAGAAAGACCCTTAACCCACCCAAAATGCTGCCAAGGGTTCAGATAAGTGGCTGACCCTCTGCTCAGACCCCCCCTCCCCTTCACTCTCAGCTGTGTGTGTTTCAGTAGATTGCATGATTGGACGTGTAAAAGGAAGCATTCCAACATAACTACAAAAAAAGCACATTTTTTTCATTTTACATATAGTTTTCGTTAACTAAACAACACAAATCGCTTACTGAATGTCTGCTTCAACATTCTTAATACTTTTGAGTGATTTTTTAAAAACATTTTTAAGATATTAAGATTTCCCCCTTGGGCATTTTTTTGGTTAATGTCTTCTTAGATTTTAATTTTGAATAATTTCAGCGTGCAGCAGTAAGCAGTGCAATTTGGTCAAAATACGCTAAAAAACAAAATGAAGAAAAAAAAACAACGTATGCGGTAATGATTTTTGAATGGGTAGAGGATGTTATGAAGATGTGCTTCGGTGCAAATTACAGTGCATGGGTGAGCAGATAAAGCATTATCAGCAGTTATGTTAAATTAGGCGTAGCTAAGGTAGCATGACATTCTGTCGAAACAACAAAAACCAGAAGCCCAGGGGAGTGTCATCTATGGAGCTGAAGCAGTCCCAGGCATTTCTGGGACAGATACCCAGGGAATAGAGGACGCCTGCTGGACCCAGGTTGGTCATGTGACTGGGGTGCGTGGACCATACATGGTTACATAAGCCGAAAGATCCAAGGTTGTGATGTAATGGTGGCTGACATGGAGCTTCAGTTTAGTTTGTGGCATTGAAATGGAGCTAATGTCCTTGGAGGCCCAAAGCGGGGGCACGATGCAATCGTCATGGCGATTTCATCACAGTCTATGCAAGCTTTGTGTAACATCAGCCATGACTTCAAGGTAAATGGTGCTGAACAAGCAGTGTTGGGCAATACAGGTCCAGAAGCTACAAATCCAGACCAAGATTTTGTTTCTACCAAGCAGCTGAGCTGAAACAGTCACCGTCATAGAGTACTCAACTGGTTGGTAGAAACTAAGTCTTGGTCTGGATCTGTAGCTCCCAGGCCTGAAATGCCCAACACTGTGAACAAGCGATGGGAGACCTGGGAGAGGCGATACTGGGTGGGATCCCCACACACCACCAGTCACTGACTGCTTTAACCTGCTTTCTGTTGGGTACTGCATTGATTCAGGTTGAGTTAAAACAGAAAAAGCCTATGGCCCTGCCCTGTGATGGCCTCTACCTCAAACCCTAGGCTTTCTGGGATATGCTTCAGGGACACCGCAGCTCATGGGTGTATACAAGGGTGGGGCTACAGGGGCACTGGTCCTGGCTTAAAGCTGATTGGCCCCTGGTGACCCCCTCTCCTGTCACTCACCAAGTCAAAATGTTTCATTGGCTAATGATAAGGTTGGCCCTTCTGTAGGAATTATGTCCCCTCTTATGCCCCCTACCATAAAGAATCCAATAATCGCCCCTCCCTCAACCCTGTACTGGATAAACATGGAAGATGAATGGATTGATAGGATGAAGATGAACATAATCCTATCCACCTTGAATTTCAAAGCCTCACTTATCGCATCACAGTGTATTACTCTGTGCAAGACAGGACATTACTGTATACTTCACAGAATCACTGTGTGGAGCACTTAGCAACGGAGAGGTACAGTGGCTATTCAGGTACTGAGCACATCGCAGGAGGAAACAGGAAACAAACTGGGGGGAGGGGGCAGCACCCTCAGTACCTTCCACGTTGTCACTGAGGTAGCTGGTAGCACTCAGTGCTCTCTCCCTCTTGGAGGTCTCCTCGAGGACGGCGTTCATGTCGTTCGCTCTGCTGTGCACCTGCCAAAGTCAGAAAACAAGCTACCATCATACGACGAACCACTGCTAGCTCACCGCTAACGGCTAAGGTGCCGTCTCTGGTCGTTTACCTACCACTTAACAATGGTATCGTCACAGCTGACTACACAGGTCTGCAACCAAAAAACTGCATAGGATTTTTTGACTGTTTCTTATAGATTTTTACTCACTGAAACTGGGAAATATTTTAAAAAATCCATCTCGTCAGGTTTTCTTACAAAACCCATGTTTTTAGTTTAAGTGTAAAATTTCCCTTTTTAAACTGAAATCTGGTATCCTATTCTTGAGTCAAAAAACCATATCCAATAATGATCTTACATTAATATTTCTAAGAGCAAGACTCAAGAGAAATACAAATAGAAAATGTGAGGAATTGAGGGGGGTCAGTAGGAGGAGAGGGTATGGTGGGGCTCTTTTAAGGATGTAGTGCACAGGTTTTTGGGGAATACTAAAGACCTTCTCTACAAAACCATTGTACAACACATGTTGGCTGCATATGAAGCTCAAGCATGCAAGATGAGCTTAAAAGTTCATTTCCTACACTCCCATGTTGACTGTTTTCTCAAACTTAGGAGCCTATAGTGAAGAGCAGGGTGAAATATTTCATCAGGATGTCTGTGAAATCGAGAGATGATACCAAGGAAGATGGGACGTCAACATGCTAGCTGACTACTGTTGGATGCTCAGACGGGAAACAGAAGATGGAAAGCGAAAGCCTGTTCGGAGGAGCATCAAAGAGAAGAAGAAAAGGTTTCACAGACAAAAAGAGTAAACGCAGTGTTAAATATGTCATGAAGGAATAGTTTTTTGTTTCTTTTTTCAATTATAAGAAAAAATTTGCATAGTTAATTGTAATAAAATATTGATTTTGTTTCATCGCTGTTGTGCTTTTTTAATGTAAACTCCTCATGTTTTGCAAAAAAAACTGTACGTGATGGAGGGAAATTGAGGTCATTTTTGGATTCAGCACCCTAAAAAACATAAAATTTACCAAAAATATCCCATGCAGCTGAATTTTTATTTTTTTTGCAGACCTGTGTTATATTGTACATGAAGTAATCCAACTTTACCTGAGCAGTTGCATGACTATTAATAATCCCGACTAGGTATCTGCACTGGTTATCACCGGCAGGCCACGCGCCTTGTAGGCAGGGCCTGCATGTCTGTTATAACTAAACAAAACTACAGCTAAAAGCAGCCCTGGGGACCAAATTGTTTGTCCGTTATAAGCGAAATTACGTTATATGCAAGTCTGCTATATCCGATGCTTTTTCTGCATGTTCTTAAAGGTGCATGGCCGGGACCAGCAAACCTCGTCCTTTATAGAGGCTATTCCGTTATAAGCGAGTCCATTATACTGTGATTTTACTGTATTTAACTGTTCTTTTTTCTCACTTCTTGCTTGCCCTTGCTGCAGTTACCCTTCAGTTGACGCTCCTTTAGTCCAAAAGGCTCAAATTACAATTTAACTTCAGAAAATTGAGGAAGGTGTTCAGCGAAGCATAATGGTGTTGGAGGGTCTGTGATTATTTAAGTGTGAAGCTGCCGGACAGCTGACATTTATTCCTTTCACGCAGAAAATGCATCTCATATACTCACTGAATAACAAATTGCCCAATGGACTTGAGATCAAACGCCGTTTCTCAAGCAAACTGTCATTTATCAGATAAGTACCGGTAATCTGCAATGTCTGCATGGTACCAGTGAGTTAGCTGTAATTACCAAACTAGCTGTTTAATGTAATTTATTAGTTAGTTGCCCTTTCAAAAAAACATGCGTTTAAGGCTGGGTGGTATATTAACTTTTTACGGTATATCGATATATTTCCAAATGAGATTAGGGCTGTCACTATTGATTGTATCAATAATCAAGTAATCTACCAATTTAATCTAACAATTCATCAAGTAATCGTTTATAATATACATTATAATTGGTGCACACAAATGCAGTCCATTTAGGCACTCTGATTCACTTGGACAGTGGAAAGAGACCAGAGAATCCACCAAAAAGCCATGCATACACAGGATGAACATACAAACTCCACACACAAAACAGCAGTGTGCCGCCAGCACTACCCACTGCGCCACTGTGCTGCCCTGATAGACATGATGTGCAATGTTTATATTGACATGGGACTTCTTGCACATGCAATTGTCACATTACAAGGACTGCGATAGTCTGCTAGGTTCAAACCATCAATAAGTTGCACTAAATCATTTTTACTCTGATTTATAAAATTGATAAATTTTTCACAAACCCTGCTAGGAGTACTTTAAAAAAAATAAAATAAAAATAATAATCACTAGATTAATCGTTTATAAAATAATCATTTGGGACAGCACTAATGTGAAGTGCCTCCACACAAATGATACTTTTGCTCTTTATTTGGACCCTCATCCTATATGTGCCATCTTCCTTCCACAATGTTACCAAAGGAAAGGAAGGAAAAAGGAAATTTTTAAATAGTTTAATCGAGTAATCGTGACAGCTCTAAACTGTAATAGGATGAGAGTACATCTTGTATTGATATCTGTGTTAAAAATAGGATTATAAAAGTTTAACGCATTGTTTTTTCTTTGTGTTACGACATGCGTTAATTGTGCTACCCCAATGGGGGAATAGCATGACCAAAGACATTTAATAGAGACCTATATTAGATTAATCCTTGAGGAGATCGCTTGTGTAGTGTGCAGTCTGCAATTAGTCATACACAAAAAGACCAAAATAGACAATAAGTTTAACATAATAAATGGGTGATTATGAAAAGTACAGTACTGTAGTGAAAAATATATTTCACTGGTAAAATATTGCATGAAAAAAGATAGATATTGATAAAAGTTGGTAGTATTGCACATGTGCTGAGTCATTTACAGATTGTACAGTCTGATGGCCATCAGAAGGAATGATTTCCTGAGGTGCTTAGTGGACTATTTCATTCTGAGGAATCTGTGACCAACTGTGCCATTCTCTCCAACCACAAGTCTGTGGCGTGGTGAGTGGCATTGTCCATAACTGATTGAAGTCTGGACAGCAAGTGTAAATAGTGTCCAGTTCCTCCCCAAGAACCAATTTAGTCCTCCAGATTAGCTTGTTGAGTCTGTTGGCACCCGCAACCTTCACACTCCTGCCCCAGCATAGAGCAATGTATAAGAAGCCACTTGCTACCACAAATTCATGGAATATCTGCAACATGGTGTTGCAGACTCTGAAGGAACTGAGGCTCCACAGAAAATGCAACTTGCTTTGGCTTGTTTTGTGGAGGCGAGTACAGTTCTTTGTCCAGTCCATCTTATTTTCTGGGTTGACACGCAGATATTTGTAATCCTGGACAATCCCATATTTCTCATCTTCTAAATGTTAAGCAATAGTGTTAAGAAATAGTATTCTTCCTGGTTGTATGCAGAGTGTGAACTCTGTTACGCAGGATCTCAGAATTCAAAACTAAAATCAAAACGTTCAGCGTGTGATGAACATAAGAACATAAGAACATAAGAAATTTACAAACGAGAGGAGGCCATTCGGCCCATCAAGCTCGTTTGGGGA
>JAODJU010000001.1:22630630-22644453 GCA_026776725.1 Gnathonemus echidnorhynchus
GAGGGGGGTCAGTAGGAGGGGGGGGGGTAGGGTGGGACTCTAAGGATGTAGTGCACAGGTTTTTGGGGAAGACTAAAAACCCTCTCTACAAAACCATTGTACAACACATGTTGGCTGCGTATGAAGCTCAAGGATGCAAGATGAGTTTAAAAGTTCGTTTCCTACACTTCCATATTAACTGTTTTCCCGAAAACTTAGGAGCCTATAGTGAAGAGCTGGGTGAAAGATTTCACCAGGATGTTTGTGAAATTGAGAGATGATACCAAGGAAGATGGGACCTCAACATGCTAGCTGACTACTGTTGGATGTTCAAGCGGGAAACAGAAGATGGAAAGTGAAAGCCTGTTCGGAGGAACATCAAAGAGAAGAAGAAAAGGTTTCACAGAGAGTAAACATGTAGTGTTAAATATGTCATGAAGGAATAGTTTTTTGTTTCTTTTTTTCAATTATAAGAAAAATTATGCATAGTTAATTGTAATAAAATATTGATTTTTTTTCATCGCTGTTGTGCTCTTAATGTAAACTCCTCATGTTTTGCAAAAAAACTGTACGTGATGGAGGGAAATGGAGGTCGTTTTTGGATTCAGTAAAAAAGCATAAAATTTACCAAAAATATCCTATGCAGCTGAAAAAAAAATTTTTTTTGCAGACCTGTGCTATTAATGCCTTCTTGATCTACTGGCCAGCACCGAGTCCGTGTGGTTCCCAAGGCAAGCTTCATCGCCGGTGCCCCCCCCCGTTCAAGATAAAGCGAAATCAGCTTGCTAAGTCGGCACCCTCTTCCAAAAGATGGTGTCCTAGCAGCCGCCTATGTCCCCCTATGGGCTGCCTGGCTCTGCTTCTACCCTCGTGACTTATCTGAGTGTCTATTATTGAGAACTAGACATGGAACTGGAACAGCACAAATTCTCAGTTTAATAACACCCTTCTCTCCTGGTAGGGAAAGAAAAACACAAAAAGAAAATTTTGTTTTGCATTTATATTTTATCACTTTGTCCAGAAAGGCCACTCTGTCACACCCACATACACTCTTCTGTCGTTGGGCGACACCAGACCATTTACTCAGGTACAATGTGACCTGTTACTGCGGTAAGATGGCTGTGTTTCCAAGAAAGGGGAGACCAAACCCTTCAGGGTCCAGTCAGCAGAGTATGGTAAAACCAAGCATCCATCTTCTAACCGCTTATCCTGTAGAGGGTCGCGGGGGGTCTGGAGCCTATCCCGGCAGCATGTGGGTAAAAACCATTACACAAAATATTTTTTGCCGGAGTTGGCAAATATAATGAGCTGTAACTTCACCCAATGCCCTCTACCAGACAGATACAATATTTATATTTTGGGTTTTGTTTTTAGGATTATTTTCAGTAGCAGGAAACATCCATTAAAAGCAGGCTTGTTCCCTGGCAGAGTATTTCACTGGTACATTAATAATATTCTGAACCGGGGGTTTTCAACTAGGGGTCTGCAGAAAGTTTTTGTAAAACAAATGCACTGCTCCCATCATTGGTAACTCTATGTAATGTGTTTCATTGGCCACTTGTACTATCCCCAGAAGTAGGGCTGTAGCCCAGCCTTGTGCCCTGTGCTGCTTGGGAAGGAATTCAGGTGGCCTTTATGACCCAGATTAGTATAAGTAGCTAGAGGATGGATGGATATATTATATACGATTTATTTTTGTGGATATGTAATTTTTAAATTAAGGACTGAACCAGATTACTATAGGTGACAAAAACAAGCCTTTTAAATCTTTACTATTCTACAAACAACAATTACATTTTGCTTACTTAGCACATACCTTTATCCCAAAGGGGGGGTATGTGTTATTTTTTGAGAAAGCAGGGTCAGACGGTCCCTGGAGCAATTGGGGGTTAAGGGCCCTGCTCAAGGGCCCAACAGTGACATCACTCAGCCTACCCTGGGATTTGAACCAGTGACCTTCTGCTCACAGGTACAGTGTCCTAAGCTGGAGTGCCACACACTCCCCCCAGAAGAATTTGTCATTCGTTTTAAAAATTTGCAGTTTGCAATATGTTTTCACATGATATAAATTATTCATATCCATTTATTTGGTGCCAGGTCAGGACGAGCTTCGAGCAAGTCCCAGAGCAAGCTACACCCTAATCATCACACGCCGCCCTCACCAAGGGCAACCTACAGACACCAACACGCTTAAGTGCATTTTTCTGGCCTGTGGGAGCAAAACCCACGCAGCCTCCACACACCGGCACCCAGAGCCGGCGCAGGGATCCAGTCCCGGAGGCGTGAGGCCGCAGTGTTACCCACTGAGCTGTTACGCACCTCCCAGGGAACACGGTAGCTTGTCATTTCAGCTAAAAATACAGGAAAAGTGAAAAGTCATTCCTAGGCCTGTCTCATTGTAATGAGAGCAATTCAGGACCAGGAAACGGGCAGGTTTAGCTGTAAGTACGGTCTCCACTCTACAAATATAAACCAGACAAATACACTCCGAATTACTAGAACAGGTAAAGAAGCAGAATAGCCATGTATCTGTGAGGCCCTGTTTAAAAATACTAACCAGCTGCGCTCGTCACATTTCTAATTATTTTTTCCACATGTCATTTTTCATAAATCCTGGTTGCCGGCTCTATTTTTAATTTCTTAAATTTAAGTTGTTCAGAAACAAATCGTCTTTATCCTTCTCAGTCTGTTGTTCGTCGTTGCAGTGATGCAGGTGTGATTGCATCAGTATCCATTGGATTGGGATTTTAATGCATGACTGCAGAGCATATGATTGCACACGTTACTTTTTTTGGGTGGTGGGAGGAAACGGGAACACCTTGCCGCGAGGACCCAGAACATGAGGAGAACATGCAAGGACCACATGCATCGTGAGTGTAGACACAGTACTGCCCAAATCTACCATAATAAAACTACAATAACTGACATGAGTTACACTAGCTAATAAAATATTAAAGCCAAGATAATGTACACTAGCTATTGTGGTAACATTTGTTTGACGAAAACCTTGAAAAACACTGATACTCTGGCAACGGACACCATTGTTAATTAGTGCTTTAACATTTTAACATTTACATTAAACTTTGGCACTGTTAACATCCAACAGACTGTGAAAACAGTGAGCGCATGCAGTGTCAGAATACCTCCTCAACATCAAAAGTAAACAGACACGACTTATCTACACCTCCTCAAAGGAGAGGACCACACTGAAAGCATGTTTTCCGCTATCAGTACAGTGCCGAGTGACTGGGAGCTACCAGGACTGATCAAAGCATCCCCCCCCCCTCAGCTTAACAGCACGCCTAGCACTTAATAAACAGCGGTTGCGCTGCCGCGTGGAAATATTGTCGTAAATCGGGCATTACTGCTTTACTAGCGCAATTTGCAGCTAACGGCACTTAGATTATATGGCGCTGTCGTGTCCAGGTTATCTCAAATCTCGTGGCAATTACCTCATTAGTCTCAAACCTGTGTAAATATAACAACCCCCCCCCCCAGGATGCTGGCTGAACACAAGAACAGAATAGGTCATTCAGTTTGAAAATGAACTTAATGGCGTAACTAAGACGTAGAGCTGATTTTAAGGCAGTGATGTCACAATGCAAGTTAAGACAAGAACAGCAGCACATGCTGTCACCTTAGCCCCCCCTCACCTTTGACATTTTTACAGAAATGCTTTATTCATTATCAATTAGCGCGTGAAGTTGGGGGGGGTTACATATGACGACTCTCTGGGAGAGAATCCGACAGCCGCTAGGGTCAGGCCTACTCACATTATCCTCGTCGAGGGTCTCCATCGCACAGGCGGGCAGCGGCAGAGAAGCCCGGGGGCCCAGGTTGGAGATGCCGTTCTGGTCGACGATGACCACGAGCCTGCCGTTGACGTTGAGCACCTGGGAGCAGCGGCTGTCCAGGCTCTGGCAGCTGGTCCTCCTCTTCCGCCAGGGCAGGTTGTCGTTGTTGCCGGGAGAGTTGAAATCATACTCGGGGAAGTCGGTCTCTGAATCCTTGCCGCGAGGACGGAAGGTGAAGATGCTGGCCTGGCTTCCTCTTTTGGTTTGGGGCGAGAGGGCTCGTGCCAGGATATGCTGGAATTAAAGAAAACACAGCACAGGTCAAACGTCCCAAATTAAATAATATTTAAAGAATTAAATAACAATTTTAAGAATAAGTTGCTTGATGGTCATTTGATGCAAGGGGGCTATCATTCATAAAGGAAATATACGCAGATAACAGCATATCATTGCCAGTGTGACTCAACAATCTACTTAGTGTGTTGAAGAGAAATTTTTCATTTTTTGTTATTTTTGTGATGAGACCACCAATTACCTGAAGTCAGGCTTCCTGTATTATATGTTGCAGTTTTGAGATCCAACAAAGAACTTTTTGTTAAAGTGCGCAGAAATGTTCTCGAAAATGTATCTTGTGGAAACATTGTGAGTGTGGGAAATTTGATCTTCATAATAAAAAAAAACAAAAAACATAAATAATTCTAGTTCAGATCTTGGCGAGATTGTAGCCAGTCCCCGGAAGCACAGGGCACAGGATGGTCAGGATGCCAATAACTCATGGGGCACAATCAGACTACTGCCTTTTAATTTCCCAGAATCTGGACTGTGCCTACTGTACATCCGGCCGCGTGACTTGCGGAAAGCAAGCCTGAAATCCCAATGTTGACCTCCCTGGTATCATGTTCTACCAGGATGGCCAAGACCACCACAGCTGGAACATGCAGCTGTCAGGTGGCTGGTAATTGGGGTTCTGAAGGATCCCTGCAGGCAGAACTTTTTCAAAGGGCCTCGACACCTTTTCTAAACATGAAATAAGGAACTTCTGACCTGTGTGGCTACAGAGAGCCATGATCCGTGTGACACCCTTTATACTGCTGGGCTTTTGATGTGCATCTGCACAACCACCTCTTTTTGTTGGGATCACGGGAGAATATCGACGGAAGTATACAAAGGACATCTAAGGGCGTAAATCCCAGTGTTGTGGAAACTCTTGGTAGCAGAGGAGCCCTTTAAATAAGATTGTCTACATACTGAGATATCATTTCAGCCAGGAAAGGACTGGTGTGAAACATATGCAGATTAAACTAAATTTACATTACAGCAGGACGTAAGACAGGATAACATGAACTTTATTGATCTCGGGGGAAATACTGTGATCTATTGAGTTTTTTTTTTAATTCTATAACACTTGCTGTTGGATTTACTCTTCTTCATGTTCAATTGCATCTCCATGTATTACATATAGATATTATTTCCACTCAATTTGTCATTTGACCTCATTTTACCTTAGATCCCTCAAAGGAGTCAGGCTTTTGTGTCTTCTCTTCTAGATTGCCGTCTGCTTCCTCAGATGAGGTCATCTGGGGCTTTTTCCATTTCTTCCGCTCCTTGGCGTCCAGGGTCAAAGAGGGCTCTTCGGGTGAAGCGGCAGGGTCCCGATCCGGAGAGTTCTGTGACATTCCCTGCAAGTTGGAGGTACCTTACAGGAAACCCAAGAGACATCCAGCCTACCAGAACGTTCCTACTGCCTACGAAGGCTGGGTTTTTGTAGAAGATGCCAAATATGTATTTTTACCCTGAGTCAAAGGTTCTTCCACAGCACTCATTACATTTTATTTGCCTCTATATTGTTGGCATTAAAGTGGATTTTGCCCTAATGACAAATGGCATTTTGAAATACCCAATGGCTACAAAAGAAACGGGACTGTTTTATACAGGACTGTGCAAACGTCTTTGGTTGTCAAATAAAATTATGTTTAAATTATATTTATTTTGGTGTAAAATTAGATTTTTATGTCTGTCGGAATGTGTCAGCTTAGCTATTGCAAGATCTCTCCTAAACTTACCTCAGTATTTGAAGTAACTATCCGGTATACCCATATCTTTGTTGACTCATCCACTAGCACACCATGTTTGGCTAGCTAATATCCACCAAAATCTGTGATAAATGTCGATTTACATTTGGTACATTTGTATTTAACAAATTAATTAATTGCATGAGCTAATGGCTAAGATGCCGTCTCCGGTTGTTTAGTCATCACGGAGCAGTGGTATCCTCATCCATGGAGTCTTTTTCTGATCTACTGGCCAGCATCAGTCATCAAAGTTCTCTTTCTTATCATTCCCCCTCGGGATCTGAAGGTATTTTAACAATGGCCAAGTTCCATCAGGGGAGGTGAGTATTTAACGTAAACATGCATTAAATACATGTAACGGCCGGTGTCGGCCACGCCCCCTTGTCACCCTGAATGGGATGAGCGGCTGCAGAAGATGGAGGGATTGGAGAGATGGCTGGGGTGCCATTGAGGAGAGAATTTGGAACCGTTATTAATCATTATTCTTTTAGGAATCCAACAAGATATCAGTAACTTGTTAGAGTTCAGAAATTCTTGTTATTGTCTATTGTGTTGTTGTATATTTGTATATAGTCGAATATTATAGTGTTTTTATGAACCAATGTACACTTACTGGCCAGACAAACAGCTTTTGTACAATCCTGTAGTATGAATCTATAGGTAAGTGACTCCTTGTCGTGACCGTCACTGTCACTGTCACTGTCACTGTCACTGCAGTGAAACCCGGCCCTCACACTGGACGTGGGGTCCCTGGCCTCCACCATCGCTGCCGCACCTGTTGCGCCTTCCTGATGCGCTCCAGCTCCAGCTGATACTGCTCCTCCTTCAGGGCCGCCTCCGCCATGGTCGCCTGGTTCTGCTCCTCGTAGGCCATGGCCACCACGGCCAGGATCAGGTTCACCAGGTAGAAGGAGCCCAGGAAGATCACCACCACGAAGAAGATCATGTATGTCTTCCCCGCTGCCCGGAGCGTCTGACAGATACGGACGGAGATGATCAAATAACACTTTCTGATACATGTTTTATATTTTATTTTCACATTTTACATTTATGAGATGCTTTTATACAGGTGAGGATCCAAAAGCAGGGTCAGTGAGGCTGCTTCCCCGAGCAACCAAACATTTCCAAAACAAACTCAGCCTGTTTCATGTTGTTTTTCACACGAGATCACCAGTGACCTAAAGTCAAGCTTCCTCATGACGTATTACAGTGTCTGCAGAAATTTTCTTGAAAGTGTATCCCGTGGACTGAGTGAGTTTTGGAAATTTGCTCTCTCATTAGGGTTAAGGGTCTTGTTCAAGGGACTATCAGTGATGTAATTACTCTGCCAACCGCAGGATTGGAACCCACAGCCTTCTGGACACAGACACAGATCTGTGACCCACTGAGCTACACACTGCCCCAATTCCGGTAGAGGCAGCCCCTACTAAACACTTTCAAGTATATCAGAAGGTGTGTTTATGTCAGCAATGGTTCAAAACAGTACAGCAGGTGGTAAAGCCAGCTGGCCGATTGTTTTTACCTGCTGATACAGGTTTTCCCAGAAGTCTTGGGTCATGAGCCGGAACAGCGAGAGGAAGGCCCACCCAAAAGTGTCGAAACTGGTGTATCCGTAATTAGGGTTTCTTCCCGCCTTCAAACAGACGAACCCGTCGGGACACTTCCTGCAGAGCGGACAAGACGAAGCAGTCACACGTGCAAGCGCTGCTGTCTCACGCTACTGAGCAGACAATGGAGCAGAATAACAAGCTGATATTGTAACATGTGATGTGCTGTGTAAAGAGACACGATGATTAAAACTGGGGCTCCAAGTGTTTCAGCACGGGAGAGAACAAGCAGAGATCAGTCTCTTTCTGGGCTGCTCGCTACATGCTGTTTCACGCAAAAATAGTTGAGTTAGGCTATGCTTTTGTTTGAGGTCAGATATGATAGTAGGTTCCCAGACCAACCAGAAACCCCTCTGTTCTGAACTATTCTGCTGGCTAACAGAGCTTTTCTAAATCTCTACATATTACCCTAGATAAATTTGACTTTAAGCAAATACTATAATGGAGGCGGTTATACAATATTTTTTTAAACATTATCAGCTAAGGGTTAATTCACGGCTTGGAATAGTTTACACTGTTTACACCACAGTTACTACACATTTGGCTTACACAATTAAACATAAATACATCATTTTCACGCTTACATGCTGAAAACACATTTATTACCAGAACTACTTTCTTCTGTCAATTATTTAATATTGTTACAGTTTCTGTCATTTTAAAATGGGTTCTATGCCTGGACTTTTAAGGAAAGTTAGTTATAATTAAAGATTAACTATATGATTTGCCTAGCTAATGTGTGGCTATAGAAAATTTATCAATCCTTCTGACCAATCAGTTTGGAGCATTCAACAGTACCGTGGTATAAAGCAAGTTAATGTGGGTCAAGGGGAACCAAGTCTGCCGCTAACATTGATTACAAGGCGGGGGGGGGTCAACCAGTGTCTGCCAGTGTCACAAACTTACAGAGTTTCTGGGACGCAATCAAAATAAAAACAGCGGGGAACAGTGTGGTGTAAGACAGCCGGACTGCGCTCAGCATTTTTCCCATGCGTCAAAGAAAAGCAAGATGCATGGCAAGAATGATGCCAGTGGACCAGACATCATCTCGCAAAGGAACACGTCAGCGGACATGCCAATCTATAACAGGCAGCCCCAACACCTCGGCGCTGCTCGATTGGGCATGTGCCGGGGGAGAGGGGGACGTGGGGGCTGGGGGGGCACTATGTGTCTGGTGATGGGTGCTGTCAGCCCCGACAGCTCGCCGTGTCCACAGGAGACGTGCTAATCAACAGGCCCTCTTCCGTACAGTTTCTGTCGTGGGGCTGAGGAGGTGATGTCATCGCATTTCTGCACCATGCATGTGTATTTGCTGTTACTCTTGTATGATCCTCATGCAATAAGCAAAGGCACCACATAATACGATTAGATAGATAGATAGATAGATAGATAGATAGATAGATACTTTATTAATCCCAAAGAAATTTTATAGAGCACAACGCAACAATCATCAGCTTCCATTCATGTTACATTCCCAACTTCTAGCATTAAGGTCTTCAGAAATATGAAATCACCAACTGCAAAAACATTAGTATTTTATCAATGTGATAAATAATAAACCCTTTTTGCCATTTGAAATGTACAAGTGCAGGTACATTGGAATGTTTCCTCTTTGCCCCAGATACACATGGAGATACACAACAGTGGCACTGTGTGGAAAAAACCACTTAGAACCCACAACGCAGGACCCGAACCCAACAGAGAGGTTCACGGTACTAAAACATGTATTTTCACGTATCAATCAAATGTTATCCTTACTTAATAACATACCGTCCTATTGGTATGCATTTACTGACCCATATGCATTAATGAAGCACTACTGTAGTATTGAGAGTACTACACACTATCACCTCATTGTGAGGAAATCTTACTATTTTCATCACCACTCATTTCATCTCCTATTGAGAAATAACTCCTTGAGTCCTTTAACATGTTTTTTGTTTTTGTGAAGGACTATTGTACTAGGACACGGACTAGCCTTGCTGTGTTTTCATTCAGAAATCAGCCCGTCGCAGGTACAGATGCAGTGTTAGAACAGCCTGCATAGCTCCCTCAGCAGCCACCCTGGGCTTTAAATATACATTTAAATTCAAAAGCCCAGGAGTGTCCGACGCTGTCTCACAGAAACAACCTCTCCGATTGGCTGAGCTGTTTTACCTTCCTATTCACAGAAGGACAGAAATCCACGCTAACATGTGACACAGCTAAGTTAAAAGCATTAAATGAATATCACATGCATTTCAGTGTCTCTGGCAGCTTCAGGATGAGGAGACGGGGCTCTTAAAAGTCCCTCAAGAAACTTCAGGTGCAGAAGAAGGGCGACCCACCAAACTCAGGTCTGGTACTTTGGGGCAGCAGGAAGCATCAGAGGAACCAACTTCATTTAGCAGTATGGCAGCTGATATCATAATGGGCCACATGTCCACGGTGGGGGCATTCGGAGGCTATTTTAGAAGCTGGCGTCCCCCCCAAGGCCAGGAGCAAACGGTCTCAGAGCCAGGTTAGGCGCCCCCGCCACCTGAAAGCCAACACAGTCCCCTTTGTTGTTTTTGATTAGCTGTCCGTTCACGAATGCGCGCTATGTCATAAGGCAGGATTATTAAGCACCGCGGAGGAGCAGTATCCAGTGTACCAACTTCCGCTGGATGTCAGCCACAGACCTTTGAGGAGGCTCAAATTGCACACGGTTCCGATACCGATCAGACTGTGAAACTGAAGACGCACCGTAAAATAAACTGCCTCTAATTAAGCTACCAGTCACTCGCAGTAGCACTTTATTTGGGAGCCCGGAAAAACACAAAGGAGTGAAAAGTCATGCCAGCCTCTTTTTTTTTTTCATATGACAATACCTTAATTGTATACAGAAAAGGACAAAGGTGTCCATAACCCCTTAGAGTCACACTTCTGCACTTATTCGTGCAACCCCAGTCCGTACAAGGGGCGGGGCTGATGGATTCGCTTAGATTCAGCATGCAAGCAATTGTGCACAAGTCCCCTGGGGACTGGGCAGTATGTGGCCCTGATGGTTAGGACTAGGTACCCATGATCAGAAGGTCACCAGGTCACATTCCATTGAGCCCTCGAGCAAGGCCCTTAACCCCAATTGCTCCAGGGACTGGCTGACCCTGCTCTCTCAAGTTGTACGTTGCTTTGGATGAAAGTGTCTGCTAGATAAATAAATGTAAATGTAACGGTAGCAGAATCCTGAAAGGCACATTAGGCTGGGTTACCTTTACGGGTCTTGTGATGGGAGTGCACCAGGCCGGTGTCCGGACTCAATATTAAAATGGTGAAACCCAGTCTGAGATGATTAGGGGGTGCATGGTTTAATGAAAGCTACAATCATAGGGAAGCAGCAGGCTGTGGTCACGGCCCTGCGCTCCAGCGACCCGCTCCCCCAGCTCGGGTTCAGGGGCTTGCCATATCAAGGACCTACCTGCTGGCGGGCCTCACCTCTACAAGACAGGCAATGCATTGGGATAATTAATTAACAGCTCGTTAATTAAGTCCAAAAAAACTACTAACATGATCACTCAAGGAAAAGAAATGGCATCAATGTGTAAGTGATAATTCTCTCTGATTAGATGGATGGATGGATGGATGGATGGAATATTTTATTAATTCCAAATTTAATTGCAGATACTGAAATATGTAGATATATATAAAGAGATACAGAGACAGAGTGGCATGCAGACAGATGATTAGATAGATAGATAGTATGGACAGGACACCCTAAAAACATTTAAACATTGACGAAAACATGGAGCTACAGTAACTGTGACATGCTACTGTTGAACTTGTGAACTGCTCCGCGTGTTTGTTTCCCTGTGTGAAAAGAGCATGGCAGCTTAGTCATGGTGCGGAAACACCGACAACATCCCACCACAAACAGGAAATGGAACAACAAAGTGCGAATGAGTTAATGCTAGGTGGAGAGCTACTACAAAAGAAATATCACTATGAGGATAAAGCTACTTAAAGTTTCTATAGCAACAGTGCCTAGGAGGCTGTTGCCCAGGGAGATTGTTTCTTGTTACATCTCTTGGGTGCTTTTTTGCCCCTATAGTAACATTTCAGACAGGGCATGTAACATTTTTAAAAGGGCAGATAATAAAATTGTACTTTAATAATGAATATGTTGTGCTATTATATTGAACTTCTTTGGTGTTATATTCTTGTGGTGTTACACTTAAGAATAAAACATGATAATACAGAATACAAGACATTCTTTAATAATGTGAATCATGACAAATCTGGGGAAGTTTTAAAGTTCACAAATGCATATAGTTCATGTTTATACTTACACTGTGCATTCTTTAATGCTGTAATGTTTGAGATAATTACACCTCTTACATCGTAATCCCAAATTAGGTGTTTAAGATGAGAATTACATTTATTAGTATTTTTTTTTCATTATTAGTAACATAACAGATAGTGGTTAGTAGTGTAATTATGATAACATGGAAAAATACATAATGAAAAATGAAATACATAATTTGCTACATAATTACTTCTCTGATGTTTTTCATTCAGATTATCAGACTGTGTTTTTTCTTGTAATGCTGACAGTGGCTCCATTCATTCCTTTGGGGACTCATGAAATGCTTCCAGGAAATACGAATGATTCCCTATGTGACTGTATCACATTTATTTTTCTGTCTGTGAGAATTGCTCCTTTGAAAAAGATACATGGTAAAACTTCTCCTAAAATGTACGACGTTCAGTGCTGGGACTCAGAGAAGCCCTCCAGAGTAGCCATGAACTCTTTATCATTATATTGTACAAAGAAGAATAAAGAAAGAATGAAGCACAATGAAAAATTGTTTTGAGTATATAGACGCAGTTACTCTTAGCTTGTCTGGCCCTCAAGGAGAAAAAAATCAACAGTATTTGAAAAGGCGTAAGATGTATTATGGTACTAAATGAACTGAAATAGAGTGTACAAGTTTGTTAAAGGTCATGGTGTGGCAGGTTCTAATTGGTTGATTAGTGTCTCTAACTAGTATGCTTTAACAAAGACATAAAAAATGTCCTTTCTATATTCTGTGATTAATTTTTAATCTGTACATGGAAATATATTTTTGAAATACAATTTATATAATTTGATTCTATCAGTATCCTTCAGTTAGGTAGCTGGTTTCACGTGATAACACCATTACAATGGGTTAGGCGTCTTTAAATTTACAAAGCTTCACTCTAATGCTTTTCTGAACAAAGTGCTAAGCAAGCAAAGCAAAGCGAAATTCATTAAGAGATTCTGCGTGCAAAGCCAGATATTTACACAAATTTATGGTGCACATATGGCTGGGTTGAGTCGACTGCTTATGTTTTAATTTCTCACATTCAGCAGATAATTGGCGCCATTAATTTCAGCGCCTGAATGCAAGGAGCTCAAAGTACAGGAGCCTACCCTGAAATACCGTTACCCTCAGGGACAGGTTTGCTGTTTCAGGGGCCACACTCAAAAAGTAACTTCAGGACCCTCTACCCCCCTCATAGGTTTTAAATGCTAAATAAATAGCTAATAATCAGAGTAAGAAGATTGCAGCTAGCTAGCAGAACATGCTTTTTAAGAATTTCATAAATAATATCTAGTGCAATGACTGTGTGTAGCCAATAGGGGACTCAAACCTCAGGGGCCCCACAAAGGCAAGGTTTCAGTGGTTGTGAAACACTGCCAGTGGTCACCCTGCTCAGGTAATGATGCTCCCAGGGACTGATGTTCTTGTTTAAAACTGTGACCCTTCTTTGATCTCCCGAGCACACACGCCACTGACAATCAGGTCACCATGAACCGAGGTCACCGACCAGCAGTGAACAGCGAAGGGAGCGTGTGGCGATTCCACGGCCCAAGCTGGCTTCGCAAACAAAGTGCCATCCGAGTGCCGTCGCGTCTGTACGCCATCTCTGAACGCATAATTACAGGTTATTTATAATCATGCATAGCTTAATTAAGACACACTAAACAGCCTTTAATCAAAGGTTTAATGCATCATGGCAGGGTTTTCTTTAATTGAAATGGTTGAAGTACCACAAAAATAACAATTAGGGGACATCAGAGAGGGGAGGATGCCATCATAACTTAATTGTACCCTTCGTTTCCGAAGCCAGGGATTACTTGTTGGCACGCACTCAGAAGATTTAAAAATATCCCCCCCCCCCCCCAGCATTTGACCCAACTAATACTTTGCCTCTGCTGAACAGCACACAAAATGTACAGCTGCTTCTAAGTCCCAATTCACCACAGCAGTGCACAATCAAGAACAATACAGTGAAGCTAGTTTTTCATATATGTATACTATGTGTATATTTTTATTTCAAAGTGACAGTGCTGCATCACTGCGCTCCGTTTGGGACAGTTTTTGTTTCTG
>JAODJU010000001.1:22686117-22709732 GCA_026776725.1 Gnathonemus echidnorhynchus
ATGAACAGTAATCAGTTACTCTACTTTTTCAGTGGAAAAGTAATTTAATTACAGTAACGCGTTACACCCAACACTGGATACCACCAATATTATGATCTTTTATGGTCTGACTTCATGTAAGAACCCTGTGATCAGTCCGTGATGTTCACTTTATGGTACAACAATCTTTTCCTATTGCATGCTTGGTTTCCAATTGAATCAGTTTACAGCTCACAGTATGAACAGAACAAGATTCTCTGGTCCTATGTCTCCTTCTGCTAACACTATTCTGATGTCCAAGGTAGAGGTATATACCCGGTCCAAGAACCTTCTGCTAATGTCCGGGCTCCACACAATGGGGTATGAGCAATGAACACCGTTTCAAAGGTCTCATCACATGCATTAGTCCATACCACTTGGTTTTGACCAGTATTTGTGGTCAGCTCAATTAATGATACTGTAATCGTGGCAATGTCTGGGATAAATCTCCCATACCATCCCACAAGTCTTAGGCAAGTCTTAGGAAAGAACTTACCTCTATCTTGGTCCTTGTTTGTGGGCATTTCTGGGTGGCCAGATAGCATGCTTTTCCTGTAGCTCACTGACCCGTTGTAGTGTTGAGGGTCCAACCCCCAGCTTTTCTCAGGTTCTGTTCCCAAGAATACTATAGTCATGGTACATGCAGAAATGGAAACCTTCGTAAATAAGTACTTTATTCCTCCTTATTTCATAAAAGGAAACATTGACCAGAATAAGTGTTCTAAAATTGCCGAAGCTCTCGCGTTGGGTTTCAGGCACATCCTAAAATCACATAACCATTAATTAGTTTAAGAGTGTGTACGAACACCTTTGTCTGTGCACCCACAAAGTATACAAATATTGCCTGTATGTGGTATGCATTTTATGATGGACAGGTAATCTGCAGCCATATTTTTTAATCAGTCCTGTATCTGAAAATGGACCAGTAAGGATGCAGATCCAGGTACCACCATGTGATCTGGGAATTATGAGCTTCCATGTTCTGATTCCATGTGTGGGACCTGTGTTGGGTCTCTTGATTGAATCCTTTTCTCAAGAGATCATGACACACCTTTCCTTATCTATTGCCCCATGGGGCAATGCTGCTGGTGCCCCATGCAACCCAAAAGGCATTAAAGTGAACTGGAATAACCCAAATGGGCTATTGAGAGCAGGAAAGGCTCTGAAATTTACATCAAACAGAACCAGCTAATACCTAATACGGAGATTTATAGCCCGATCCTTTTCAGCAAGATATCATTAGTCAACATCATTAGACGACCCCCTTTTCTTCTGTAATCAAAACAGGGGCATACAAGCTCTTCATGACATTGTTCAGTAGTCTCCTTACAGGTCACCCATACCAGAGCTCAGAAAACCCCCACCAATGTTTGTGGAACTTTTCAAAGGACAAAAGGAAGGGAACCATCTACTCCAGTCCTTACCCTTGTCCTTGAAAAATTTCCTCAACGTGTTTTTCAGGGTTTGATCTCTCAACTAGATCATCCTTCTGAGGATGGTAAGGGCTGGTTTTAACTGCTGTGAGTCCTAGCTGCTGATGCAGCTGTCCCATCAACTGTGAGGTGAATCTGGCATCCAATTCTGTCAGGATCTCCTCCGCAAAGCCTATTCTGACAAATAGTTGGACCAATGCCCTTATAATACTATGTGATAATACTACATAACAGGAAACCCTCTGGATATTTGGTTACATAATTACTTATCACCAAGATACACTGAAAGCCTCAACCGCTGTTCTCCAATGGACCCGCAATATAAATCGCAATATGCTGCGCAGATCACTGGTAATGGCGGCAGAAGGAACTTTTCGGACTTGCAGACAGCACTATTTTTTGGCAGGTGGCACAGCATGTTTGAACATCCTTGTGTGTAACTGAGAACTAATGCGCATGTGCTGTATATTTTCTTTTCACCTAAATATCCTGTCCATGGAATGGTAGTCCAGATGTATGGATGATCTAAAACAGTGGTCTCCAACCTTTTTTGCAGTGAGAGGTACCACAAAGTACATAAATACTGGCTCACGTGGTATGCGATATTATTTCTGTTGGAATTTTTGGGGTTACTGGTGATTTGAGGGATGAGTACATGGCCATCCACAGAAAGCTACCACATCTCTGCCACATATCTCATATTTTAAATGATAAATTGGGATATTTAACAATGCATTGTCTATTTTCATATATATATTTACTTCCAGCTCTTGGTGAAAAAAAAAACTTAACTGCTCTGTGTCTCTAGACTGATTATACAAAAAAGAGACGTGAAGATGTAAACACATAATGCTTCCTAACGTTTTGTGATTCTTTTAAATATGACTGTTTGTTTAACCGACCAATCATAATTTTGCACGCTGGTTTCAAACAAAAACTGACCAATCAGAAGTTAAAGCAAGTGACCACAAGGGCAGGACAAGTAAAGGAAAATGACATACAATGTACAAGTAGGATAGCTAAGGTATCAGTTGCTACAGCCCCTTTACTCTACTCTCCTTGGCGTGCTGCTGTTAGCCAGAGTGATACATAGAGCCAAAAAAAAAACACCTGGAATTCTCAGTGCATGAGGAGGGGGGAACAGCAGTGTTAAAGGGATTCGGGGCGTGAGAACAAATTGGGAATATAAAAGAGACATGTTGGGTGACAGTGGAACAGAAGCGAGCGCACGTCAGCGTAGAGACACACTGGGACGACAGCGAAGAGCAAAGCGGAGAGTGAAGCCCCACGAGATGAGCTGTCTCCTTGTCTCCTGAAGACAGCAGAATGACATGGGGATTAACACGTAACGCATAGGGGAGCGTAAAGTCAACATTGAGAAATACGGGAAGTCAAATTTTGCCGGGTGGAAAAGCAAAGGTAAAAAGTCAGTTGAAACAAGTTATTCTTCTCTACATAGATTTCATGCAAAAGGGGGAAGGAGAAGAAGCCTGCAAGTCCCTGTGATGAACTGGCATCCCATCCAGAATGTGTGCACCCCTGTCTGTGCCCCCTGCTTCCTTAGATAGGCTGCCCCCTGCCCCCACAACCCTGTCCGGGATAGAGGACAAAGTATAGACATCAAAGATTATACTTTTATAGATTATTCTTGGACACACTGATAACCAACATTAAAATTCATATCGACCATTAAACTTTACTGAAGTCATTTCATTTTTACAGCGACCAAAGAGTATGACAATTCGTTTTGACAAGACATAATGAAATATGTACATTACAATAAAATGGGTGAAGAGAAATGATGCCTCCTCAGTTGTTTCCCTGGTTTTTTGGGGGATGTTTGACAACAAAACAAGTACAATCAGGGTTTAAATATATACAGAGCCCAGTATAGCCCATCTCCAGCTCCTTATGTCCAAATCGCACGCTGCTAGAGTGCAGCTCCACTTCTTTCAAAGTTAGCCTTTTTTCTCAAAGTCCCAAAATGTAGTAAAAGATTCAAAGTGGATGGTTTAATAAAAATTCAGTTTTGCGCTAAAAATATTTTACATGTTAATTTTCATTAGTAGTTCAGGTCAAACATTCATGTCTCAAGTGTATGAGATATTCCTACTGTACATGATGCCATGATTTTTGTCCAGTGTTTCTGTAGTTTTACTTATTTCTCTTACTGTACTGCTGCCAAAACTTCACTCACTAGCTAGACTCTGCAAGAGGTAAGACGTGTATAAGAAGCTATCCACGAATAACTTGATATTTTAACGCATTTTCATGGGGACATCACAAATGAAAGAGCAAAACTATTACTTGCAGTGATAAGCCATTTTGGTGCATTTTTAAGTTTCACATACATGTTATGTTTTAAAAAAAATGCAAGTATTGTTTCACCAAGCAATATGTACAATAACCATATCAAATAAAAACTTTCTGATCACATTTTTTAGTTTCGCATTGCTGTGAAGTTGTAACAGAATATCCTGACAAATTAATATATAGCATCTTTAAGATTGTGATCATAAAAAAACATCATAATTAATAAACTAATATGCAGAGCGGCTCATTCAGGGCTGCCCCTTCACTCTCATTCAGATTTCACCCCTGACTACAAGCCTGCAATGCTGACAGGAGCACTCGTCAATAAATAAATCAATTATTATCATTTATGCAATACAACATGACATACTAACAATTATTTTCTTATTTCAATTGTTTTGAACGCTTCTTTGATTTATGAAGAAACCAGCGAAACGAGAAACTAGTTAGACCAGAAACAAATCCTTTGACATTAATTATTCTTAGTAAGACCAATAAATAGAGGTAGGGTTCATTCTTCGTGAACCATTTGCACCATCATTATAGGGCTAAGTGTCCCAATGCAGAAGGCCTCATCATAGCTACCTGCACTTTCCAAATAAAGAAATGGGACAGGGCAATGCCCTGGAAATGCATGGGCATGAGACTGCAAGAAGAGATATACATGCCATCTGGAACAAGGCCACTGGCTGCACTGGCTGCACTGGCTGCACTGGCATGGCCTCAAATTATTATGATTATAACTACAGTATTAACTAGTAGAGGATTGCTATGACAAACATTTCATTTCGTTTCCTTTTTAAAAACATACACATAAAAAGTATTATCGTTTGGTATCTAACTACTGTTCCTCGACTGCAAAGAATACAAAGAAAACATGAAATATTCTGGGTGATTCCAAACTTCTGAACTCCAGTGTACGTAGTACTTTTATTATTACATATTATTTTAATTTAATTTGGGGAAGCACACATATGGTTACATCCCGGATAACCTAGAAGAGGAACAAAAGCTCAGAATTGCTCATGAACTAGACTATGCTGGCTACATCTGACAGCAAAACACCAGACTCTAGGTATACACATTTTCACATCTGCTCTGGCACCAACATAGATCTAAACCTTTCTAGCCAAAACACTTAATCCACAGAAAAAAGTCAAAAGCTTTTATAAGAATAACTAACCCTTTGCATTATATTCAAGAATTCTTGCACACAGCTGCACATGCATCGCAGCATGGCTGTGCAGTGGTCAGCACTGTCGCCTCACACCTCTGGAACCTGGGTTTGAGTCTCCACCAGGGTTCTGTGTATGTAGTGCTTGCATATTCTCCCTGTGTCATCCTGGGGTTTCCTCCAGATACTCCGGTTTCCCCAACAGTCCTAAAACATGCTGATGTTAATTGGAGTTACCAAATTCCCCTTGGATGTGAATGGTGTGTGAGTGTGCCCTGTGATGGGCTGGCGCCCCATCCTGGGTTGTTCCCTGCCTTGTGCCCGTAGCATCCGTGATAGGCTCCAGACCCCCCGCGACTCTGAATAGGACAAACGGAGTTGCACACTCATTAAAAAAAAGAACAAATCGGAAGTGCCTTACATGCCTGCTTTGCAAAAGAACCGTCACACATAACTCGATTTAAAGGTGCCCCCCCCTCCAAAAAAAAAAAAAAAAGACTTAAGAGATAACAGAAGATGTAAAGTGGATTAAAGGTGCCCCTTTAACTGCAAGGGAAATCCGTCTGAGAGGCGCGCTAACCGAGGGATAACCGTGGAGATGAAGCCAGAAGGTCTGAGTTTAAACGCGGCTGGAGCGGGGGAGGCGTGGCCTCGTCCAGTGCGTGTCACCGATGTATTATGTGCAGCAAACAAATAAATCCAAGGTCATCCCTCTCCGTCACCCGTGACCTGCTTCAGCTAGGCGGCAGCCGGTCGGGCCGAAATCGCGCTGGCCCCACGCCTTTGCGAAGCAGAACCAGGACGTGGATTCTCGCACTATTACTCGGAATTACTTGCAATCCAATCAGTCCTAAATCCCTGCTAAGAAAATCCGGGCAAAGCAATCTTCAGTGCGTGGGCTTGATCTACATAGTGCCAAAAGATTAACTTCAGTTTACATTGCAAAGACATTAATCAGATAAATGTATCTCTTGAATATATAATGAAACATAAAATCATGAAATATAATGAATTGTAACAAAGAGAGAGAGAGAGCAGAGTACACACGTATCTGTTTTTCTGGATATATGTACGGATATATCTATATTCAGAGGTGGAGTTGATAAATATTTCGGGGGGGGGGGGGTCATATCTAATGCATATTAGGGTGGCTCAGTGGGTGGTATTGTGCCTGTTGTTGCGCTGTTGGGAGAAAGTCCTCTCGAAGCCCTTCGCCGTTGTATAGGTTCGCTTTGGGTGCTCGGGTTTCCTCCCGCAGTCCAAAGACAAGCAGTTAAGCTAACTGGCGTCTCTAAATTGGGATAAGTTCCACCCCCCATCCCCTCGCCCACCTAACCAGGATTATCAGTCAGAAAATGAATGGATGCATATTTATACACACACGCCACTTCCAGTGACAGTTTTACTAAACAAACTTACACTGCTGCCAAACATAAGGTCATCAGTTATGGTTCTGCCTATAAATACAACCAAGAAAATGTTTTGTTTGTTTCTATTATTTTAAATGAAGTCAATCAAACCACCAAAACCTTTAATACACTCTTACAGTTCTTAAAATTATGTTTACAAGGTAGTAAACTGCGAAGTGGATCTGTAGGCTACTTGCTATAGGCTATCTGTGATGTATTTTCTTTTAATTACATTTTTAAATGAATGCAGCTGCATAGATGGCTATTATGGATTATAGATGGCTAAACATTACACAGCGAACAAACTAGCTTTAATCAAAGGCACTTGTTAATTCGTGTTAAGGAAATGCAATTATGTCCTGAGCTATAAATCCTTTCCAAATAACTTCATCACCAGCTTGAGGTTTTGACAGTTTTATTCCAACGCAAAAGGTCTTTAATCAAGCCATGACATGTGGCATGCCATTTGGTAAAGCATATTTAAAAGGGCCATTTAAAGAAATCTATGTAACACGTTCACTATTTACTGCATACTGGTGGCCGAGACATGCAAGCAGATGACCCGCAAAAACGCAACACCAAAAACGCACCGAGCAGAACCGCGTGCACGATCTGCTCCTGTACTCCACATTTTTCATGTCGGCGTGAATCTCTTATTATGCCAAGTCCCCATCCCCCGGGTCGTGCAAGACGTCTTTTTAGAAACATTATTTTTAACGGACCCTAGTGATATGCATAACGTAACAGCGTAACCTCTGATGGATTGATGGATTTGGGTTACAGCGCAATACATTCGCTGATTCACTTCTTAATAACTGCAATTCCAAGTTCCATTTGGAGTTTTACGGATCCGTTTATATTCATTTGCTGGTGAGATATAATTTGACTCATAGTTTCCAAACATCATCATCATCATCATTATTATTATTATTATTGTTGTTGTTGTTGTCGTCATGAAGGTTGTTGTTGAATTTCATTATGTTATTTATATCTTGGTTACAAATAATTATTAGGGTACTTATTGTTAATGAACGTGATTTATGCGATGCCTGAACTTAGCTGAGATTTTCCTGATTTTGATAATGAAGCAGGCTGCATTAACAACGCGGGTCATGATTTGATTAAAAATGTACTCAGAACAAAAATTTTACTCGCAACCGTCGAACTTTCAGCACCTTAGACTAAAGGACAGCGATCCGTAACTACTGAAAGGCAGATTTCTGTAAACGGGGTGTTTTTTACTTCCGCGCTGGGTTTGCACTGCTTTCGCTGTTCGGGCAGTCAGTCCCCAACCCTGATGTCAGCTTATGCTCACCGTTTCTGGACTCTAAAGTCCAAATGCAATGCAGTCAGAAGACACCTGTTGTTGTTTGTTTAAGCACAACGTGATGTAAACTACACGGCATTGCACACACTGTCGTTTTATATTTCAGTATTTAAACAGATGCGGCTTTTGTTTTCAGACTATTTGACTCTGGGATGTCTATTAATACGGACAAATACCGTGCATTTAATGTAAAACCGAAGTTGCCGCACGCAGTCAAGTATGCACACTCACGCGCGAGCTCACGCAACCAGGTGAGCTGTTTTTCCCGCATCACACTTATACTGGGGCAATATTTGCATGCGACACTAAAATCGTCTCATTATGTTTTACACCGAGCAAAGACCAGCGTTTCCAAAGCGGACCGACACGACTGTTCGAATCGAGCATAAATCAGGTTTTAAATGATGAAACTTTTGTAGCAAACGTAATCAGGAAAAGCTCGGCACTAAGCATAATTACGAAAAGGAGAGAGCACGACCGTGATTTCCACGATACGTATAAGGAGGGGGTAGTATGGGGGGCATCAGCGTAGGGTTGAATTACAATTTTGAGACCCTTATCCAAATGAATATCATTAATTAAATCACTTCATATCCCGTAATATATTAATATATTAATAATATGAAGTAATAAGTAGGCATATCGCGTAAAAATGCGCATCTAAAAACTAGATGAATTAGCTTGACTTAGTTTGGAGTTGCAATTTACTCATTATAAATATATTATGTAATCAATAGTCTTCCTTGCTGGAGAAAATTCATTTATGAAGCAAATCTGATATTTTATATCCAGTGTCTATAATATTGATGGATTAAATGCCTAAAGGCAGTACGCTTTGATCCTATAAAATCGCACACACAAAACCTATAACTGTTTTAAATTTAAATCCAGAAATAGAAACGTCTTCAATCAAACTCCAGTTGATGTTGCCCAAATGACGTTTTCGAAAGTACTAACGTAACAAAACTTTAAAAACCAATAAATTAAACAGCATTGAAGTTGTAAAGAGCACACAAGCGCAGCGCTACAGACGTAAGAAAATATCGCACTTACATGTGAAACTCCTGTTTTTACAGCGTTGCATCCAGAGTGAACGTCGTATTTAAATTTATTTTTAAATGTCCATTAAGAGACATGGAACACCCACGTTAATGCCATGACCAGGTATTATTTCTTCATTCTTCATTCTGAAAACTTTCCCGACAACAACAAAAAAATATAATTAAAAACGTTCTCTTTTCCGTCAGCTACATCGAGTAGCAGATCTGTTAAAACGCAGCAGCAGTTATTAAATCCCGTTTTCTTGGGAACACAGGAAAATGGGTCTCTTCCAGCGAGGACGTATGTTGATATTCTGTCACCGGTTTCCTACACATGTGTCTAAGTATATTGGTTCGCAAACCAAGCGTCTTCTGCACAGATTTCTCCCAGTTTTCTTTTATTTAGTCCGAGGGGAAACGCATTTAGCGTCCTGCTCTATTGCATACGCGGCTTAGAAAGTGCGTCTGAAAGCCTATATGAAAATGCATCCAAACATTTTGATTGCCCTTGAGCCACCAAAGTGAGGAAGTCAGATGTCCCGGGGTGACGCCTACTCGGCATGGGAGAAGCAACGATCGCATGTGTGTGTGTGTGTGTGTGTGTGTGTTTCATCCCAAGACACAACAACAATGACTTAAGTAACACCTCTGGAAATACAGAGTCTGTACATAGCGTTTCCAAGTGATTATCATTTTCTCATCATTGTTACAATATCTAATTATAATAGTAGCCTATTAGTAACGCGCAAAAAGCGCAAAGCAAAGCGCTAGTTCTGATCCACTTAGTATTTAAAATATCTTTTATTATGAAAGCTCTGTAATCCGGGCAGTCTTTCGGTGATTGTCACAGTGACAGCTGCTTTTCGGAGACGTGGTGTTGCAATCAGCCGTCGTGTTTCATTTACGTAAAATACACAGCAGGGTTATGAAAAGCTGGTATCTGAATGCAGGTCATCGTTATGACACGTTTTAGCATTTAGTGGTAAGCAGACTGATATACTTAGACTGATTAATGTCTTTGCAATGCAAACTGTAGGAAATTTTCAACATTAAAATTTGTAATATTTATGTGAGATAATTTGTTTAAAGTAGTACACGTAATCTGTTAATGAGGCAAGTGTCTATTTCCTGTTTATTGCTGTTTATTTATACCAAGGCATGGCAGTAATTATGGATCTCTTTCCGATTTGTGTCCGCCTTTTAAAAACACAAGCCACAAGTTTAAATAAACGGAGGGGATACCTTGACTCCCAAAGAGGTCGGACAAACCTGAGCATACGTTGCCCTCTAGCGGCGGACATAATTCATTGTTACGTTACTCCGTTAGATGGACAATAAGCACGCTGACATCGAGATAACGCCACCCCCAAGCATTGTTAACATAGTCACAAACTCCTTCAGTGTGGGAACACTAACTAAAATTGCATAAAATATCGAAATATACTTGGATTTAAACTAAGTATTTAGTTTGTGTTATGGGTGTGTGTGTATAGGGATTTCAGAAGTCTTAGCAGCTTGGAGTCCATTCCAGTTGGCATAGGGTACAAGGCTGGGGGACTCCCTGTATGGGACGCCACTCTTAAAAGAATACTTATGGTGATACTTTACATACTGGTATGTAGTCTATTCAGGGAGACACACAGGATCAAACAAATGGTCTATGAATGAATCAATTAATTTTTAAATAGAACAGTTTTGAATTGTCCTTGCTACCAACGTTTCAGACATTTAACTTCCTTTTGTGTCATTTTTATTATAATTTTAAAAAATGAAATGTATGTTGAAGGTATATAGGCACATATACGGCTATAGTATCCGTAGTAGTTGTGTGATATGATTCCCTTTATTTTACATGGGTCAGCACCAGTGAGAGGAATCAGACATGGCCTGCAGCAGACAACAGACACAGAGACGTAAAGGAGAGCATGCTGCGGGGGGTCTGCGGAGCTCTGCTCACTCTGGCACGCCTGCAGCAGACGGCAGACACAGAGATGTAAAGTAGAGCATGCTATGGGGGGGTCTGCGGAGCTCTGCACACTCTGGCACGCCTGCAGCAGACGGCAGACACAGAGACGTAAAGGAGAGCATGCTGCGGGGGGTCTGCGGAGCTCTGCACACTTTGACACGCCTACAGGATCATTTCTGCATTCCCCTTCAGTGCTGGAGCTGCTTAAAGTGCGCACTGTTAAACTGTTAAATAGGTTGTCGGCTGTTACAAGTGTTTCCGTACTGAAGACACATCCTGGGTTTTTTTATAGAGGCCTCTAGAGGTGGATGGTCCAGATGGTTCAGGGCCAGATAGTAAAAATCCAGACCAAGATTTTGTTTGAACCAACCAGTTGCGTACTCTGTAACTGTGATTCTTATTATTCAATTGGTTGGTTGAAAGAAAATCGTGGTTTGGATTTTTACTCTCTGGACCTGACCTATACACTTCTGGAGGTCCCCCGGGGCTGGATGGTGTGGTGTGTAGCACTGTTACTCTTTACCTCCAGGACTGGGGGTTGAAATCCCACCACTGGGGTTTGTGTAGCTTGCCACAGTGCACTGGTATGCCATCTTGGGCATGTACTGTTGTTTTTTGGACTATGCACTGCATTGTGTTTCGTTTTTCCTGGGACTGGCTCCGTCCTCAACTTGACCCTGTACTGGATCAGTCTGCAGGCATCGGAGGGTGACTTGCGGACATGCGGAGATGCCGACTGAGTTGTCACGGTGCTGGGTTATCGCTCCTTCCAGAGCATTCTCAACTGTAAAATAAATCAGCATGACGGCCAAAGCTTACTGCATCATTATAAAGATACTTTTATGATTTCAATTTAAAACATTATAATTTTGATAGTATATATAACAAAACCAAAAGCATAAATTTGAAAGTACATAGCCTATACGAATTTAAGCATTTTGTCATTCTGGGACTGTATGGACTATATCCTCCTGAGACCCAAGGGAAAAAGTGTCTTTCAATTGTAAGTTATTTGCCTTTGGAAGAAATAAGACACCTTACAATTTAGATTTTTTCAAATTCATTTTTATTTTTAATTTCACACATGTCCTCTTTAGTGCACAACAGGGATAAATATGTTTCCTAACATCAGTGAAAAGATAGATGCAAAAATGAAATGTCCACTACAATGGACATAAATGAATGGGTGGGGTCTCAGGAGGATACATAAACATTTATAATGTCTAATGTTCATACTAACTTGTTAAATCACCTTTTCCGTTATTGTGCATCTCTGATCCTGTTAGTGAAGACAGGGGCAACCAAAAGGTCCTGTTTGTTTGTTCTGTGGGGTCGACTAGCAATAACACGGAAGAGACACAACCAGCGCCATGGGAACTGGCTGGCGTGGTCCGGAGCTCCCGCCGCTATAGCTGATTGTCTCTGAGGTAAAACAGTACAAAGGAGGACAGGTTTTCTCCTCTGGCTCTCATTGCCGGGCCTCCTAAACCCTGTGGGGCGAGCCCATCCATTTCCTGTCCACTGCACCCCCTTTCAGAGACGTGGTCACGACGCCGGTGTTTCCAACAATTATTATTGAACTACAGCAGCAGGACGACAGGAAATCGTTTTCAGCTTTCCACTCTTCGGTTTTATTCTTGGCCATTTCTGCTAAAAATAAAATTAATCTCTCAGATTTTTCTTTCCGGCACAAAATGCCTTCATATATTTGTGGGCATTAGTTGGGCATCAGCACACTAAGTTGAAGGGCACACGAAGAGCACATGAAATGTCCACGTAATTACAGAACCAAAATACAAAACAAGAAAAACAACCAGTGCTGAGTTGGCTGAAGTCAGCTTCTCTGAGGTTCTCACAGACATTACAAATGGAACATCTGGTTACTATCTGGAACATCAGCAAACCCCAAAGGATGTCTTGAGCATCCCAAGATGCTTTTAGCTCCCAGTAAAATCGAAGTGTACTACCAGGTGGGGTTTGTGCTGACATGGAGAAAACCTATTCATTCATTCTCAGATTCTTCTGGGCTAGTATTCCCATGAACAGGAACACTGAGCCCGTTCATTATTCATTAAGAAGTGAAAATATGAAAATGTACAACACAAACTAGAAAACTGCAATTTTCAGGAAAATAACATGACAGAGATGCCTGGTTTTTATTCCTCTTTATCCTACCAACAAGGACAGAGGAGCCCCTCCACTAGGATGTCAGGACAGGGTTGAAAAGAGGCTCATCCCAGTTTCTCCATCTTACAGAGGGTCCGAATGGATTTGAGTACATCAGTTATTTTCCCGTATAATATCAGAGCATCAGTGCACCACACACCACTAACCACTACGTGGCTTGCAGTTTTGACAACATTCTACAAGTTTTTATAAATCATCCATCTTACCATTTTTGGTTGATGTGTATGAAGTACAGCAACAAAGGTTTAGTGCTGTCGCTGTGTACCCCGTAACTCAGACCTTTAACTGCTGCAGGATTGATGGAATTGATTCACCTTCAGCTGTTATCTGGTGGGTCAGACCCCCCCGCTGACTTAGTCACTCCCCTCGCTGTGCTGCTTAAATCACGGATGGCTGTTCTATACTCCATTTTTCCCCCATCTTGCGCTGAATGACACAGCCCCTCCACTTCAAGCCCATCCTCCAGCCCCTCAGCAAATGGCCATGGTCCGACTCGGGTCCTCGGTGAGACAGCTTCCCTGGTTTGCTATGACAGCTTCCCAGCTCGGTGCTGACAACATGGTCAGGATTCTGGAGAGGAGAACCAGCAAATGATGTATGAGGGGTTTAGGGAATTGACAGAAGTGAACCATTTTGATAACTGGACTGTGCCAAATGGACTTGGTATGGAAATAGATGGTCCTCCTTATCCTGCAGTTAAGCCAGATCTTTCCTCTAAAGCCTCAGTCAGAACATTAAGCTAAATACAGCAAAAGGACAAGAAGCCAGTTTCTAGGGAGTTTCCTCATGTTTCCTCACCTTATCTTCTCTATGGCTCTTATCCAAACCAGAAATGCTTCAGGAAGAGGCAGAATGGAATTCCAGCATAAATCGACGGTGGAGTCAGGAAGAAGTCAAAAAGGTCCTCATCTGGTGAGGGCTAATTTACAATAATATTTTTTCTTGAGTATTTTATGGGATTTTGTGGGTCTGACGTCAGCCTGGATTGTAATTTGATTATGTGCTTCCCACATGTCTGTGACTGAACCATTCACAGTAACTTTGTGGAGCCAGAGGAAAGGAGAGTGGGGTCTCACCTTCTGCTCATCAGGATGCACAGGACCAAAGTATGACTCTCAGCTCTCCTGAAATATGGAACATCTCTCACCCTGATTGGCAAGTTGTTTTCTCCCTCTGGTCCCTGGTAGGTCTCAGACTCCAGAGGCTTAAAAGCCTTGCTGAAGAGCCCAGTCATGAAATCACTCTGCCCCCCATGGGATTTCAACCTCTGAACTTCCAGTCCTAATATGCAGAGCCACACGCCGAACCCCCCAGTCGTCATCACTAAGCTCTTGAGTCAGAGCCCAACCTGCACACTACCGTGACGCCATTCTCCCAGTGGGACACAGCTGTGACCTTTCTGTTACCAGTCCTCACGGAGAAGATCGATGCTGGTGTGGTGTCCTCCTCTTTGGATAACGACATGCTCCTATAAGCCTTGCAGGTCGTGTTCTGGCTTAGGAACCCAGCATTGTTGACCAACTTCATCAAGATCGTGGTGTGGATGGGGATTCGTAGATGCTTGTCAATAACAGTCAGGTTAAGCCAGTCTTTCTCAGTCTGGTCCTTGGGGACCCACAGACAGTCCTCGTTTTTCTTTGAAATGTGGACTTTCCGGCAGGGAGCTCCGAGGGAACAAAAACATAGACTGACTGTGGGTCCCCCGTGGACCGGAATGGGAAACACTGGGTTAAGCGATTACTTCAACGATCGGCAGAACTCTTGCCAGGAGTTGGAACAGACGGATGCCCCTCAATGAATCCAACGAGCTCCTTTAAAAAATCTCATCCATCCAAAAGGAAAGAAAAATTAAAGACTCAGCAGGCTAAGCCTCTATACCTGATTGGAAGGTTACCAGTTCAAGCCCCGGCCTCCGCCAAATAGTCACATGTGTGTGGGCCCTTGATCAAAGCCCTTAACCCCCTGTGCTGTGACCCCCAAATTTGCTCTCACCTGTATATGTGCCTGTGTGTCTCATGGAGAGAACAATGGGGTAGGCGAAGAGGGAATTTCCCCATGGGGATGAACAAAGTATCACTATTCTACTATTCAGTTCTGTAAACTGCTTGTTGCATCACTTGGGATTAGAGGTCAGGCCTCTAAAAAGACAGAAATATTCCTCTGACATTTGGTTGAATTTTGAGAAGAATGCACTGGGCTGCTGTATTGTATTGTTCTAATGACCCACTGAGGACTCTGCTCTCTGCTTTCCATGACCTTTACGCTGCTTCTGGCTGTATAGGTTAACAGCTTAGAACATTTGGGACAGTTCCTGGTGCTGAATTCCCCGCTCTCTCCTCTTTAGACACCGTATACAGGTGACTGATTTCGTCCATCATGTAGACTTGCCCTCAACATTGTCTCTATCCCGTGCTGAATTAAACTATCTATTTTTTTGTTCCTTGTTTATTCATATGTATTAAGGGCATCGTTTAATGACCATCCTTAACAGGGTTGATTCCAGGGATAAACAATCTTATCCGCAAAGGGCCGGTGTGTATGCAGGTTTTTGGGGTAACCTTTAGGTCAGCTGTTCAAACCCAGGTGTGAGGACTCTTCAGCCAATCAGTCCTCTAATTAGTAAACTAATTAGGGTGTCACAGTGAATACCCACACACACAGCTGCCCTTTCTGAATAAGATTGCGGCCCCTGGTGAATTGCCATCAATCCTATTTTTTCTTTTCTTTTTTTCCCCAGCAATTGAACTTTCAGTCTGTAAGCCACCGGGGGAAGACTCCAATCCATTAGAAAGGTGAGTAAAAAAAATTACCTCAATAGAGCATGACATTTTACATTTTTTTATCAGACCCTTTTTCCAAGGCAATGTACAATTGAGAAGACAGGGTCAGACGGTCCCTGGAGCCACTGGTGAGGGGTTGCTCAAAGGCTCATCAGCGAAACCACTCTATCAACCCTGGGATTCAAACCTCTGACCTTCTGGTCACTGGCACAATGCTCAAACCAGCCGAGTCACACACCACCCCCAAAGCATTTATGGAGTAAGACAACCTCTCTTTTTATTTATGTTCAGGTCTTAATCAAAAGCATAAAGCATTTTCCTTGTAGAGTGACTAGCAAAGCACATTAACCTATTAGCTATTTAAGATAGGCACGTTTCAACTGATTAAGCTTATTGCCACCCCACAGATTTAGGGGATGCGTATAGGATTAGGTGGCCTGGATACAAGACCCAGTTTTGTCAGCCTTTCTATAGCACATCTATTATGTCAGGAAATGTTTGAGATAGACTTTAGAGGATTTAATACATGGATAAAAATAGATCTGCTTATTTGTTTAAAAAGGCCATTGAAATTGTGTCCTGCAGCATCTGTGTTCATCCTACTTATTGCAGCCTTAATTATTTGAGAAAGGAGTCATTTAGTGTGATGTCTAAGGCAAGCTGAACTGAGACTTAGGATGAACTCCATTGTTACCGTGGTGATGTCATTCTTCTGTGTTTCAGTGGTGTCTGCTTCACCAGTGTGAAGGATGTGAAGAACTAAAAAAAATCTAAGTAACTAAAAGTCGTGTAGATGCAGTTATATATCTGTGTATCACCGTAAGTGATATAAAAATGTCAGGGAAACCAAAACGACCTGCATCCAGACGGCCATTCAAAAAACCCCCAATTAAGCTATAATTAAAATACATCCATCCAACTCTCCGTCCGTCTGTCCATCCATCCATCCAAAAATCCACCCATCAATCCATTGGTGTTACTAGAGATTTTGGACCCCATGAACACGCATCAAACTGGGCCCCCAACCTAGACCAATCCAATTATGTTCTAAGATTTTTAGGGCTCCAGTCACCGAGGGGCCTTTTGAATTTCCATAACTTTCCCCGTTTACGGCACCTGTGCATCCATCCCTCCCCACTTATCCAGTAATGGTGGAGTCTAGTGTCTGTTCCAAGAAGTTTAAGGCAAAAGGCAGGAGCTCACCTTGGGTGAAATGCCAATCCATAGCAGTTTGGGTCAAAAGTTACACCAAAAATTTACAATGAGTCAATAAATGCAGGCTTATGATGCAGCCCACAATCGAGAAAGTATAAGTGCCACAGCCTCTCGTCTGCCTTGAGCTGCATGTAATGCATTACTGCCAGCTGGAATCATCCCTTCCGTGTCAAGTGGCTGAGCCCGGGCTACAGGAAGCTTTCACGGGCCGGGCTGGAGACACGAAGAAGTCTGAAAAGACTCGCGTGTCTGACCCTCATCCCCTTCCATGCCCCCGGCCCAGATAGAGCCAGACAGGTCGGCTGTGACCCCCAGAGTGATCTAGACCCCCCACCACCGAGACGGTTCGGAGAGGCTGCCCACCCCTGCCATGTCACCACGGCGACATGATCGGAGGTGCCACCTGCCTGGACCATTTATGACACAGGGACTTAAGGAGGACCGGCCTGCCGCCAGCTCTCTCATCAGCCTGGCTGTGTGGGCGGGTGCTGGGCTTTCCCTGAATCAGCGGGTGCCCCATCATCAGAGTAAGAAGCAGCCTTACAGTAAACACCCCTCATCTTCCAGAAGGCAGCGGCCCCCCCTGGACAGGACGCCAGGCCACTATCTAGGTGTGAAGGCACACGCGCTGACACACTATGGGCAGTTAGAGATGCTAATCAGCTGCCTGTATTAGATTAACCTGGAAGTGCAGAATAGTGCGAAAGCGCTAGGAACAGCTGTGCAATATAAACATGTGATAAATAAATAGGGGTATAAATAGTGGGTATGTACAGCACCTGTGATAGCAGTGGAAGAATGAGTGTGTGTGCGAGTTCTGCATGCCTCTGAGTTGTGAGGGACCCAGTGAAAAGCCCCCAAACAGGATTCAAGCTTCCACCCTGGGGAGCGTGAGACAGTAGTGCTACCTACCGATCCAGCCCTTATGGCAAGTTTTCAGTAATGTTAGTATCCCCGGGGAGGTTGGGCAGCTAATTGATCTTGGACCCCCAGAGGTTTTCTTTCTCTTTACTTGGGAGTTTTTGGTTCCTCTCCTCCATTGTCATCTGTCTTTATTTAATTTCTTTCCTTCCTTTCCCCCCATTCTGTAATCTAATCTCTCTAATGATGTTTAATGCATCACAACACACCCATATAAAGCACCTTGGGACAACTCTGTTGTAGAAGGCGCTATATAAATTGAATTGAAATGAATTATGATAAGTAACTGCGTATGAATAATCTGTGCATTTCCAATAGTTATTGCAGCAATATAAGGTGACCAACACAAGTATGTGTTGGGAAGCAGGTGGAGATTGGAGTTGTGGGTTACTGTGGTAACTATTCTGTAACTACAGGTAATAAAACCTACCTGATTCAAAAGGTTGGGTAGGTGGGTAATACGTTGAATATAGTTTAAAATTTTCGACTTCTGATGCTGGATTGAAAAAGAACCTTGATTGGATCAGTAGTTTTTTTTCAGTAAGTTACTTCTAACCACGTTCCTTGCATCATGTGTACTTCTTGACGCGCCTCTTGATGCCGTTAATATTCTGTCTCGCCGGTGTGATTTATGGCCGGGTTTGAAACGCGCCGCCGATCTCGGGGCCACCTGCTGGTCGCGATAAGAGCGGCGGGCGCTCACCTGATGACGGCAGAACTGAACAAATCATCAATGGCGAGCCGCCTCTAATCGATTCTGACGTGGGAGGGGGGCATCTGTAGTTGCGCCTTTCACGGGACGGGGGCACTCTGACTGAACATCAGGTACCATTAGAGCATCAGTGAAGAGAAGATGTTCGCAACAGATGTGTGAGACTTCTGGGGGCTGAATGTTCAGGTGGGGATCTCCGAAGGGGACCGTAAGGGGGGCTCGGGAAGGGGACCGCAAGGGGGGTTCGGGAAGGGTCCGCGTGTCACAGCTTGTCGGCGATCTTGACGCTTAACGATGCGGCACCTGACCTTGCTGTGATAACAGAAATATATTGTTAATTAAAAAGCTACTTAGGCTACTTAAGCAGAATTTAAAGGAGATTTATTTTAACTCTTTTTAAAAGCGTCTATCTCTTTTGCAAATATAATATGGGGAAAGCATCTATTTTAAAGGTTTATCCTTCAGACATCGAGAAATGTGCGCACTGATTTCACTGCACGTTTCTTGTGTTACGAGGCAAGTAATAAACGCAAGAAAACGACAGAATAAGGCGCACAGAGTGTATTTAACTGCCTGTTTTTATTTATTTATTTGTTTATTTATTTATTTCCGTCGATTTCTGACTCCTCTATAAATACAAACTTGTTTTAAAAATGAATAGTAAGCTTTGTAACTCAGCGACGGAGTCGTGACACAGCAGCTGTCGCTCAAAGCGCAGCGTGTGTCCATCAGCTGCAGTGATTGGGCTGCCGGAGGTCCCGACAGTGTCCCCCCCCCCGGTAATCAGGGGGCCCACGGGGGCTGAGCTGCAGCCAGCCTGCTCAGCTTTGGGTCGGTGTTGCGTTCCTGCCCACTTCCGCTCCTTAACACCTGCGCTGTGTGTTCAATTGCAGCCACATTATTTTCTTTTCGCTTGAGCTGGTCTACCTATAGGGGTGGCTTTCCCGAAAACGATCGATAACGATCGACGTAAATAAAGAAGGAGATACGTCCCCTAGCGATTCTCCAAACCCTCGGTTATTCATTCCAGAATTATAAAATAACTTTCAATAGTACTTTGTTGGCTCCTCCCCAGGCTCCGCGCAAAAAAAGCACAGAAAAGACCGACAGTCGATAATAAGAACATGCACCTTTCCTTCGCGTCCCGTATTTCTTCAAAATGGGACACAGCATTTTAATTTATCAATACAAGGTGGGTGGCAACTCCACCAGTCATGTCAAACCCGCCCCCTGTAACGAGCAGCAGGGCAGAAAGAGAAAAAAGCCCAGTACTGTCGGCGTAGTACTAGTGTTACGCCCATATACTGTACTTATTTATATATGTATGATTTATTTATTAAAATTAGAATTAAGTTTCCAGTCCGTTCAGTTTGTCATCTTTTTCATGTTCTCTTCCTATGGGAATTTAAGCATAAATGGGGCCTAAAAGTAAAGCCCTAATGAATTATTATTGAAAATAATGATTCATGAACCATATCATGATAATTATCAATGTAGTCCGATGTAAAAAAATTATCGTGATTATTTGTTTTGGCATGTTGCCCAGCGCTAATTTTAAATTCCAGTCTAAATTTGAAAAAAACGTTTAGATATTGAACACAATTTTTGATATGTATTACTTCGTTGTCTCACGTCATTTGCCTTTTACTGCATAACACTGACATTGACTGATACTACATCATTTATTTATTTAGCACTTGTATCCAAAGTGCTTTTTTTAGAGGAAGCAGCAGAATTTGGGGTTTAAGGGCTTTAGTCAAGGTACCATCTGTGAAATCACTGTGCTGAGTCTGGAATTTGAACTGGGGACCATCTGATCACAGAGTCATAAGTTGCTGAGCTACACACCACCCCATTTTTTATGGTGTACAGAATTATATTATGCTTCTCTTCACTTGGAACACACGTGTGTTCAGGCTTTTGGACTCACCTGTAAAGGAGCTTAGCAAAAAATAGACTTAAATCATCTGCAACTGCATGCTTCTTAAATAATATTTATAATTAAGGCTGCATGGTATCACATTCTGCAGGTAATATTGCAATATTTATAAAAAAAAAGGAGATAAAATTACTAAAAACAAACTATAGCCAAATAGAACATATTACCTACCAATAGAGTGTGTCAAATAAGCTAATGGTGTTGCAGTGAGTTGTGTCAACAGACACATTGGAGTGATGGCAAACGTGACGTGATGATCATGTATGTGCACATCACAATGGAGTGGCGACAAATGTGACGTGATGATCGAACATGTGCACATCACAGTGGAGTGGCGACAAATGTGACGTGAAGATCAAACGTGTGCACATCACAATGGAGTGGCGACGTGACGTGAAGATCGAACGTGTGCACATCACAATGGAGTGGCGACAAATGTGACGTGATGATCGAACGTGTGCACATCACAGTGGAGTGGCGACAAATGTGACGTGAAGATCGAACGTGTGCACATCACAGTGGAGTGGCGACAAATGTGACGTGATGATCGTGCATGTGCACATCACAATGGAGTGGCGACAAATGTAATGTGATTATCATGCATGTGGACATCACAATGACGATGCTGAATCAATTTTTTGTGCAGTCAGAGCCATAGCCAGCTATGAGGTTACTGAGGTCCAAACCTAGGTAATTTTTTAAGAGCTAAAAATAAATTTTGAAGTTAAATATTCACTTGAATAAAAAATGAGGTTAACATTTCGTAAAACTAATTACTTTAAAAGGCAGGGGATGGTATCGATAATGTGATTGACGAGACCTCCCCCCCACCCCCAGGTCCCAGGTCTAACTATATTTCAAACCCTGGCCACAGCCCTACATGCAGCCCTGTTTGTAATGCAAAATGTGTCAGATTTGTCATCATTCTTGGTGCTCAGATTTCTCCTCGGGACACGTGGGCAGCCACCCTGAGCTACTTGGCCCGTAACTGGTCCAGGGCGGTCATGGTTTGCTAGGACACCACTGGAAAATAGAGTTGTAGGGTCACAAGACAATGGGTCACATCCAACAACTGCACCAGGCAACACCAGGAGACCCTTTGTTGCTTCCTCAGAGAAACAGAGAAGGTTTAAGCAGTAATGGACGTTGATTGGTACCCTGAAGTAAAGGAAGGTCATTTTAGCACCTGTCCATATTGAGTGAAAAAGTAAATATCAGCAGCTATGGAAATGGATTATCTCTATTCCCATCTCCTTGACGTTTATTCACACCATTAGTATAAGAAAAGCTTCTAATATCAGCACTGTCTAATAACATCTGTGAATACATTAACATAATGAAGTGCTTGAACCCTAGTTCATTCCCTAGTGAGGACTTTGAGGTACTCCGCTGCTTTCAAAATACACCGAAGCAGAACGCATGCTAATGCAGTAACGTTTGAGCACGCTTGTTTTCAAGCTGGGCGCTGAGACACGGCCACGTTTTGGGGGAGTTATGCACTGACATAAAGGGGCAGCCGCACCTCATTGCCTGCACCTCCTTCACTCGATTGTCGCCTGCACCTCCTTCTTCCCTCTGCCTTGTCAAAGACTCCTTAAATAACACTTTAATTAGCCACGGCTCGGTGTGATGGGGCTAATAAGTCCACATGTTCAGAATCGCGCACCTGGAGGAGGCCAAGGCTCTACTGACCAGCTGCCAGAGCCTTTTACCATGAAAAGTCCACAGATAATGCAGTGAATATGAATAAACTACGTTGTCACCAGCCCTATACAAATGTGCCATCCACTTGCAAAATCACACAAATTTGTGAAGCTGTTGCAATGCTAACAATATCGTTATAGGGAAATGTGTTATTTATGTAAGACCTTAAATTGATTTTTTAAGTATACAAAAATTCTGCACTGGATTAGTTAATCTTCTTTTTCTCCAAGAGAGCACTCACTTTGAATTCTCCAAGATCATGCGGTTTCTCATTAAAAGATCACAGAAGATCTGATCTGAATTGAGAAGCAATGTTATGTGAAGGAACCAGAATTTTTTCTTGGACCCTAAACACCCTATAACAGGGTTTCTGGACAGGTCAGTGACCCTGTTTGGCATGTTTGTGTGGACGCCGTACCGCGGTACCTTGGCCTGATAGCAGGACACTACCTTCAGGCTTCGCTATTGCAGCAACCGCATTAAAAATGTAATAATAAAAATATTATCTAATATTATATAAAAAAAATAAACTATCGATACATTTTTTCCATCATAAAAAAAACAATCACCCAGTTTACAGCGACTGTTCTTATTATTTCAATTCAAAAACATTTAACTGGCAGAAAAGTTAAACGGTTCAAAATGACTCTATCGGAATGGTTATTACTAAAGGCGGTTACGCTCTTATAAAATGCAGCAACCCAAAAAAATAAAAAAAAGAAAGGCAAAAATGGTTGCTATAGGCCTAATTGCAGTTTAGTTCCTTACAGAATTAAAACAATTAATTTGTTTTTCTTTGTCCAGCTCGTTTTTTGTGGGGAGGGGGACATTTCAGTTCACACACTGCTGGTGGAAGGTCATTTACACCTGTGTGAGCGCAGGACCGGACCGGCATCCGAAACACGGTCATGCCGTGGTCTTTCCGAATAACCCGGGGAAACCTGAAGTGTCCATGGCCGGCAGTCTGCACAATCAGGAGGGTAATTCTTCTGTTTGTGAAGTATTTTATAGCGGTGGAAGTATTTACTGTAATAGAGTGGTTATAGCTATAAAAACACACTAATGAAATATTAATAACCAGAATATTGGAGTGGCGACACGTGATGTGATTATAGAGGGCCGCTGTTTTTGGCATGACCTCTCAATCAGCCCATAATAAAGCAGTGGTTATCAACTTAAGCCTGTGGTACCCACTGCTATTGGCTGATTGAGAGGTCATCCTAAAGACCTGCACCCACAGGATCAAGTTCCCCACCTCTGGTGTAGACCAAAGAGGACACTGTCCATGACCCGTCATTACAGGCTGGATCCAAGAAGCAGTTTTGGAACTGGGAAGTCTCAGAGACAAGCAGTGTGTCCCCCATCCATCCATCCATTTTCCAAGCTGCTTAACCTACTGAGTCGCGGGGGGTCCGGAGCCTATCCTGGAAGCAATGGGCACGAGGCAGGGAACAACCCTGGACAGGGGGCCAGCCCA
>JAODJU010000001.1:22710416-22720753 GCA_026776725.1 Gnathonemus echidnorhynchus
TGCGATGCAGTGGAGGACAGCCTGCTTCACTGTGCTGCGATGCAGTGGAGGACAGCCTGCTTCACTGTGCTGCGATGCAGTGGAGGACAGCCTGCTTCACTGTGCTGCGATGGCCCCGTGTTGTTTACGGATATCCTGACAAGGTGCAGACCTACATAGACAGTATGCTCAAAACACATCATACCTCCAGAAAGGTGCATAACATTAACTTTCAGAAGAGCAGTAAATTAGTGAATATGTTGGAGCCCCATCCTGGGTTATTCCCGTCCTTGTGCTGGTTGCTTCTGGGATAGGCTCGAGCCTCCTGTGACCCTGCAAAGGTTAAGTGGGTGTGGAAAAGTAGGTATTGGACAGATGGATAAATAAAACAATAAACAGATAAATAGAGATGTTGGATTGGAGATCAGCTACTACCCTTGCCTCTAGGTGGCGTCTCTTAATTGCCCATATTATTTGAATGTCTGAATGCGTGTGCTCTGAGCCTGCCATCACATCCAGGGTGTTCCCCTGCTTGTGCCCAGGGGCTATTCTAGGATTTCTTTAATGTGGGAGTAATAAAAGGGGCCAGTCTTTTCATTAGCCAATGGTATGTTTTGAATCAGTGAGTGACAGGGGAAGAGCACTCTGGGGGCCAATCAGCTTTCAGCTGTGGCCCGTGTCCCTGTGGCTCCACCCCTGTATACAGCCATGTTTTTGCCGTAGCCCCCCACACAGCTCACATCCTTGTACTGGATAAGATGGATGGATGGATGGAAGCATGGATGGATGGATGGATGATAAAATTTTGCTATGACTTTGGATATAGAATTAAGGGGAATCAAGGAATGAAATATTATGTGTTAAAGGGCATGTGCATTTCCTGACAGGGCCTCCTACTAAAAGGCTGGGTTGCTGCCTTGTTGATGCCAAGAGATACACTGTGGTCCACTTCTTTGGCCGCGGGCTGCAGGGCTCCAAAGATGCCTCAGGATCGATGGGGAAGGTGTTATTTTAAGTCATTTTTCCAATCTGTCCCTATTTTTCATCATTTATAGGTGGCTGACACCCAGATAAAATTGCTTCCGCCTGAAGAGCAAACTCAGTCCATTTTTTGTCCTTGTTGATGTGAGACCCCCAGTGACCTAAAGTCAGGCTCATGTTACCGTATCAGGAACCAAAACTCTCTCGGTCCTCATGTAATCCAATGGAGAACCTTTGTTGAATTTGTTTCCAAAACTCGCAGAAAGTGCACAGAACTCTTCTCAAAAATGTACCCCATGGACTGTGTGAGTTTTGGAGATTTACTTTTCAGTTGTTACCAGGACTCATTGTTCAACTCTGGCTTTAGGATGCCGATAATGGCACAAATTCAGCAGGATGGCATCTACATTCACCCCTGTCTGAATATTCTTCTGCTTTGTATGGGATGTAAGACTTTCTTATAATAATACACCACCTATGTCAGTCACAGATATTTTTCTAAAAAGTGTTGCTGATGGTACAAATTTAATTCAGATTCCTGACAGGATGAATTTCATGCAGTTATTCTGGGAAATAAAACTAAAAATTGCAAAACTGCTCCACCCTGTGATGGATGCCCTGGCACCCCGTGCGGGGTGTACCCCTGCCTGGCACCCCATGCGGGGTGTACCCCTGCCTGGTGCCCCGTGCTTCCTGGGATAGGCTCCGGGCTCACGGCGGCCCGGCAGGGAACATGTACTTATAGAGAATGGATGAATGGAAAGCAAAAATGCACATATCCCAAAACAAAAATTAAGTTAATTTTGCTCATTTATTTTGAGTACTTATTTTTTTGTGCAGAATCTAATCATTTCTGATGTTTATGTAAAAATGCATAATTATTCCAAATGCTGCCTAGTACATGTATAATTATACGCAAGCGTTGTCTTTGATTTGATCTTTCAAATAAGCCATCACCCTCATTAACCGTGCAAATCAGAAGAGAAAAAACAAGGTGCAATAGCAGGAATGTTTCTTTGTTAATTTCATCTGTAACATTTAAATCTGATTTAATTGTTTATTAGATTGATGCCTCCCTTACCATCTAGGTCATTCTGAATTGGCCCTCTGGGTGCCCCCCCCAATTATCATTTTATTGGCCCCGCCCCCGTGCCCCTTTGTGCCCCTCCCCTGAAAGAATTCTGGGTGGCCATTGTTCTGCATCACGCACCCACCAAGTGAATTCATGAATAATTACCAATAACTTCCAAATAAAATTATATTGCATCACATTATTTACATGAAAATATATTAAAACTACTAAACCTAACATGACCAAACTATGGTTTTCTACAGGCAATATATTTCATGGCCCAACATAACTTTTCTGGGGCAATGAATGTCGTGAACCAAATTATCACCATGCATTCATACCTGCTTCCAGCTCTGGTCTTCAAGATGAAACTTTTTCTCACCCAAAGAGACTGGGACCAAACCCTAGAAACAGCAGCTGAGTCAGCTAAGCTCCGCTCAGTTACTTACTGTATATTGCGATACAGAGCCACTTAAGCCTAAATTTTTTTTCTGCTAAGTTTTTTTCCCCTAATTTTGCAGCAGGATGGAAGCAACCTTAAAGCTCTTCAGATGATGGTGATCCTTTGGCTGAGGATGGACGTGATGAAGGTAACAACACAAAGAGATGCAACATTTTAATTGTTGCACCTGCTCATTGAATCGTCCTGCAGTTTTGTTCAGCATGTGCTCTCAGGTAATATATTGAGGATCTCACTAAGTACATAAAACGGGAGAAGATATTCCTCTTAATTGTTGGTAAATTTCCAGGCCAAAGAGCGTCTTCACCTACTGCTCAGTGCAGCAGAGCTGACTGAACCTTGCAGACCAAGTCTCCGCAGAAATATTACAAAGAGCATAAGCAAACTGGTAAGCTCTATTGTTACCCTAAAACCCAGGTTCTACATAAAATAACTTTAACCAGTCACTTTTAAAATTTCTGTTTTTATTATGTGATCATTTTCATCAAAAATGTCCTCCTATGGTACTTGTGATCAAAGATTTAGAATTGACAAAGTAATATCCCTATTCATTTTACTCAAACCCTAGCAACTAATCAAACCTAGTTATATTAAACCAACATTTATAAAGGATACATATTCAAAAAACATTTGCAGTTCTCAATTTCTGTTACCCTGTTATCAGTGAACAGAGCATGCAAGAAGATGTGCATTCATCACCTTTCATGTTGAAAATTGGAACGACATTCAGTGTCACACTTTTGTTCCCTCAGACATGATCAACTTGGCAGCCGAAACTGGGATATGAATAATCTGGCTTCTGTTAATCTTGAAATAGCTAGTCATATGTCAGAATGTAGCCCGATTGCAAACCGTACTACATATTTACCTCATTAACAAAACACACACACACAATGTTTTTGCTGGCTACAGTGTGGGAATGACCCTCAGCTGCTGCAGATTCTGAGCCAGTTTGTAGAGCGAGCCTTTGCCAAATCTTCCAGCCAGGCCCAAACAGCGGTCGAAGCCTCTTACCTGCTTGTCCTGCAGAGAAGGTATGAAGAGGCTCCCGGCTGGTACTTTACAGTCCTAAGTGTGGATTGGACAAGAGTCCAAGCCCTGCAGGTATGCTATGCCAATAAGTGGTGTTTGCATCTTCTTAAATACCACAACTTTGTCATCTTTGCATGGTCAAAACCTGGGCAGTAAAAGTTTTATCTTTGTAGAGTTTGTGTGTATATGTATCTATGCACAATGTGTGCAATAGCATGTATATACAGAATTAATATTGTAATGTATTGCATCTGGTTTTTCTTAACAGTCAAATTCTTACAGACAGATTTGACTTCCATGAACTGAGGTGATTTTATTTGTTAACTCTCTAGCGCCCCCCAGAGGTAGTTGGACCCTCCCTTTAAATAATGCTGTAGCTATAATCTGGTGCCAGCTGTTGGATGTGCTAGTGGTGCAAGCTGAGCCGCAGCTGGAGTTTCTCACTGAAATACAGAATGTATTCTATTCGCCCATCCGTGGTCAGGCCCCACCTCTGTCTTGCAGATATGGACAATTTTACCCACAGTGGTTGCGAAGTTTTGCTTTATCTCTCTACTTGTTTCATTGCTTAATTAATTGGCATGATTAATTCTGCTGCATTATCCCCACCTGGGGCACCACATGTAGATCAATACCAAACTGGATGGTAACAAAAAAAACAGATCCAGTGTCGTTCTTGCTATAAATGCGGGTCTTTACCCCTAGTCTTGTAAATCCTATAAGTAAAAGTCAAGTCAGACATATTAAAGTGAGCCTTAAAATCTCTCTCACTTCCTATTGGCCAGGAGATCACCTTTCTGCAAGCCTTGATGGACCTTCTGAAACAGTCCAGGAAGCTTCACTTCTCCGCGCTTCACGGCCCATAGGTGGAGTATTCTGAGATAATTCAACCCCACCTTCCTCTTAGAAGTGGTTAAGATGCACTTGTCCCTCTGCCAGGTAAAACACTGCTACCTTATATGAGGTAGTGTCCCTTATATAGAAGTTGTATTATTTATGGACAGTATCAATTCAATGATAAAAGGGGATTTCTCTGTTCCAAGTAAATACCATCAATAATTCAGTCTGCAGTGATGTGTCTATTATAACATCCATCTTTTATCTAATACTGTTTAAAGTTCAAACACTTTGCTGTAAAAATCTGTAGTATATGATGGCATATCTGCAGGCTTACTGCTAAGGGAAAGACCTACCTGATTCTGACTGATTCTAATTTAAATACATTGCTTGTTCACCAAAATAATGATCATGTGACCAAGGTGATCTCAAGCTCATTCTGGGATAGATTCATGAGTATCCCTGACAGCTCCCACAGTCTCATCACTCAGATTCCGTGTGGCTTCTTTTCAGTCCGAGCCACGTGCCTCAGGCCAGCTGCTGTCCCCGGGGCTCATGCCCTCTGCTACCATCTTAGATTCCTTAGTAAGAGCTTCCCCCAGTCTGATAGCAGCTGCCTTCCTCATGGCCAAGGTGAATTTCCTCTCAGGCTAGATCTGAGAAGATGCTGAGATGGTTTAAATGTTGGATTGGACAGGTGTTTAGACCTATCTGATAAGTACCACTTGATTTCACGTCAAGGTTGACTTACTCGTCATATAAATAAAGAGTAATTATGATGAAGTGACTGAGGCACGTCTTGGCATCTCATACTAAAACTTTCTCTGTAATATGCGCCTGTAGAGAATATTTGGGGAACTTTTTCCTGAATCATTTCTCCTCCACCTCTCAAGCCCTTTTCTGCATGAAGGTGACTTCCTCTCAGCCCAGAGCTTCCTAACACGATGCCTGGAGCAGGATCCAGCTGTGGTAGAGCTTCATATGCTGCAAGCCCAAATTTACCTCTGCAAAATAGCCCTGATTTCCAAAGATGCCTCAAGTCCCTGGAGACTGGCATCAGCCACAGCTTCCAGGTAGGGATGAACTTTAGTTCTAAAGAACTCCACTGTTATCTATAAAACAATTAGCATTTATAGATCAAACACTTTACTCATGTTCTTACTAATTTGCCTTATTAGGTTAGGTGTCTGCCCCAGTACCGCCTGATCAAGACCAGAGCCCTGAAGGGGACAGGGTGTGTCTACGAGGGCAAACAGACCCTGAAACCAATCATGAGAAGGCCAGGGTTGACAAAAGACCTGAAGAGGAAGCAGAACTCAATGACCAGTGATGACAATGCATCCCTGTACCTGGAGTTGGACGGAGCTCTGCTCTTGAATGGAGAGCAGGTGTGCAGACAGTCATCTAATCTTCACTTTGATTGGACAATCACATATTTGAGGAACACAATATTTGTGCTGAAAAAACTTGGCTGATACAGATGTATAAACAGGTGTTACTGCAGGATACACATTTTTTTAAACAAGATAATATTTGGATCTCATTAGGTTGATTTTGCTGTATTTGATGGTATTGTCAGGTCTAGACCAGTGTTTCTCAACCCAGTTGTTCGGGACCCGCAGATAGTTCACATTTTTGCTCCCTCCCAGCTCACAAAACAACAGCACCAAGGATTCCGTGGTCTTGATTGTTTGGTTCATTCTTGATTGTTTGGTTCATGTGTGCTGGGAGCTGAGAGGGAACAAAAAAGTGAATCATCTGGGCGGCCCAAAGACCCAAACATAAATCTAACAGATGGAGCTCCTATAGAAGAGAATTCACTAAAATAGTCAGTAACAATCCATGGCGCGGCATTAATGTCAAATTATTCTGGGATCTACTGCTGGATGCTTAACCTCATAAATTATTTTTTGTCCAACAGCACGAGACCACAAAGGTAATTCAGGATGCAATCCTGCCAGGACTCCTGAGGAGATGCAAGTCACAATTGCCAACACTGATCTTTTGCTGGCTAAAAATGACATGAGCACAGCTTTAACTGCCTTATAGAGCATCACCCCTGACCAGCAGAACTATAGAGAGGCCAAAGAAAAGATGTCACTAATTTACCTGCAGAAGCAGAGAGACAAGCCTGCTGTAGGTGTGGAGTGGCCACATCAACTAAAAACCGCATTTCAGTTTAATTGCTTGACATTTCATGCATTTCCCCCACTGAAGAAAACAGTGAACCTTTGTTCTGTCCGTTAAGGTATTTAATTGGAAAATAGTATCAAAATTAACGCTGTCACTATCAATTAAATTAATGATCAAGTAATATGCTGATTAATTTGACGATTAATTGAGTAATTGGTTATATAAAATGTGATACATACATATATAAAACATAATATTTGTATATTGGCATGATGCAGGAACTACTCCTGGATGGGGTGCCAGCCCATGGCAGTGCACACACTGCCTTACTCACACACTGCCTTACTCACACACTGCCTCACTCACACACTGCCTCACTCACACACTGCCTCAATCCCACTGAGGCACTACAGTTCACTAAGGTCATATGTTTTTGGAGGATCAGGAATAAACCCAAGCACACACAGGGTGAATATACCCACAGGGCTACCCACTGCGCCACAGTGCCACCGTCGATACTAGGTTGGCACGCTGACCGATCATTACATTAACATCATACATTATGCACATGCTGTTTAAACAACACAAGGACAACAACAGCTTTTACAGTGGTTACACTGAAACATATTTACTCTGCCATAGGAAACAAAACTTAGCAAGCTTTGCAGTTTTACTGATGGTGCCTTTCAAGGGCATCGTTAGGTCAGATCACTTGGGGCTATAGCCTTGAGTATTTTAAACCTATAGCCCCGAGTATTTTAGCCCCGATGCCAATTATCCTCCTTCAAAAAAAAAAAAAAAAAAAAAGGCAAGCCGCAGGTAAACTTGACTGAGCCCCTGATCTTTTCAATAGCTAGAAACTCCCCTGGTTCCTTTTCTGCATTTCAGCATTGTCTAGCATACAGCATATGGACAAAAGTATTGGGACACCTGGCCATCACACCCACAGGAACTTTTTATTTGTAGGAGCCCAGCATGCATTCTCCAAGCCAATCATAATCATTCTCATCCAAGCGCTTTTAATCCCTCACAGGAAATTTTGCGCATTTGTGAGAAATATAACAAAAATGAGTGAAGAGGAAAAAAGCTAAAAGAAGAAGTCACAAAAAGATATTTGTCCTCCCATTAGAGGGTGAGTCCCTCAGACCTTAAAGTCTTCTGAATGTCTGCATTTTCTTTCACTTTTAATGTGAAGTGTTTCCACACAACTGAAGCTTTCACTCTTTTTTTGCACCCTCATTTTCAATGCTGTCTTTCGCCATATTGCTGAGTAATTGAGAAGGCAAATTTTATTGATGCTTTAAAAAAAAGAGTAAATTAGATTAATCAAGGAATCGTGACAGATCTAAAACAAAATAAATGCCCTCACGATTTAATTTTCTCTTTGCCTCCTTGTATGGCTCCTTTGGCTTGTTCTTAATAGACGGTCTGCTGCTGTCATGAGTGTGGAACCAATAACTGTCGGGCTGTTAGCTACTACGAAGCCGCCCTAGACAGTGGAGGACATGACTCCCTAAGCAAAGACCTGGCTGAACTTCTCCTGAAGCTGAAGCAATGCAAAAACGCCCAGATTATCATAAACCAGGCCTTGAACCAGGAAACGGCTACATTCTGCCTTTCATTATAATATCTTCTGGAGGCAAACTCCACAGATTAGGGATATTTGGCATCTGTGGTAGTTGCGGCTTATTGGATCTAGATCCCTCCCACTGTGTCATGTCCCACTTGTTTGATCCTCCTGTGTGCCATGCCCTCTCTCTACCTCGTGTGGAATCCCCGTGTTCCCAGTGGTTCCTCGTCATGTTAATTACTGTTGTTGCGTATGTAAGTCTGTGTCTGCTTGTCGTGAGTAGTCCAGTCACTGACAACGTAAAGTTCTAAAGTCGAGCGCCCTTTTGTTCCTACGTGTCTTGCCTCCAATAAATCCCGTGTTTGCCCCGACCTGTGGACTCTCGCTCCTGGTTCCCTACCTCGCGCACCACCCTTCATGACACAGTGATTTCCAGATTATTTTGAAGGTCTGTTATGCTAAAAGTCCTCTGCTCAAAGCCCTAAAGTCATTGGCATGTATAGATGTTCAAAAATATACCTGAATTGAATTAGTTGCTCATTTATTCCAGACTTACATAGCCAATTAGGAAACCTTCAATGCTGGCAAATAGCAGTTCACCCATATTACTAAGCTGGACTATTCCCACAGCCAGAACACACATTCTTGCATATTCTTAATAATTGATGGGTGCTTTTTTTGTTCTATCTGTTAAGCTGACAGTTGAGTACGGTGAATGGCCCTCATCAACTAGGCTAAATAATTGCAGCTGAGCTCACACCTGTGATGTATTTGAGCTGTGATCTGCCTCCTTTTGCACTGTGCCATATCCTTTGACATCACTTAAATCATTGTGTTAACAGGTGTTGGCCAAGGTTTACTTTTTTATTGGTTCACAATAATTGGACAAATTAAAACACAATAACTTTCACTGGCAAGGTGGCAAGCATATGAGATACACGCTGTGCCAAAATACTGGATTTTGCCATGCCTAGGTGCATGCAGAACATTTCAGGGCCTTGAGAGAGGACAGCCCTCCACAAGCCATTTTTATGTCCCCAACAGTACAGCGGATGCGATCTGTCACCCACGGCCATGGGAGCATACATAGAATAAAAATAGCCTTGGAATTTTCCCTTGGCTTGATTTTGTCTGGAAGTTCTGGCAGATGCCTTCTCTGCTAAACAGCTGAGGTTTTATTGTTTCCGTAGCTACTATCCATTATAAGGATGTCTTCATCGGTCACATTCTTGGGCATTTTCAACTAGTGTTGTGAAAATATATCATTATGTGCAGTGAACTGACGATTTCAGCTTTCATTAAGAAGCATTGTGTGCTGTAGTCTTCCTGTTAGTGTAGCGTCAGCTAAAACCCTGGGTTCCTTTAAATCAGAGCTAGATAAGATTTTAAGAACTCTGAGCTATTAATTAAGTTCTCCTGACACGAGCTTGATGGGCCGAATGGCCTCCGCTCGTTTGTAAATTTCTTATGTTCTTATGTATATGTTTCTGAGTCACTTTGGATAAAAGCAGCTTCAAGGAAACTCAGTGACTACCTGATGGAGACTTAAGTTGGATATTATCGTGGCTGGAGGCCATTCCTGTGGGAAAAAAAAATTACACAAACTGTCCCTTTGAAAATATACCATTCCGCACACCATCCCGCTAAATTGTTCAATGTAACATCACTCCTCCTGTGAAGGATTTGCCCACCCGTCCCATATTTTACAGGATTGTCTCATATTGAAAAAGAAAATTCTGGTGTGAGGGTGTCCCTTATTTCTTCAGATCAAAAATGGCAACCTGATCACAATCACCTTTGAATCACATTAATCTTAAGAACATAAAAAATTTACAAATGAAAGGAGGCCATTTGGCCCATCAAGCTCGTTTGGGGAGAACTCAACTAATAGCTCAGAGTTGTTAAAATCTTATCTATCTCTGATTTAAAGGAACTCAGGGTTTTAGCTTGCACTATATTAACAGGAAGATTATTCCATACTCTAACTACATGTGTGTAAAGAAGTGTTTTCTCAAATTCATTTTAAAATGTTCTCCCGCTAATTTCCACCTATGGCGATGAGTTCTTGTATTTAAAAAAATATTGAAGAAGCCATTTGGCTGAACTGCATCCAGACCTGTTAGAATCTTATATACCTGGACCATGTCCCCCTTTAGTCTCCTTTGCTCATGGCTGAATAGATTCCACTCAGCTAACCTCTCCTCATAAGACATTCCTCTAAGACCAGGAATCATTCTTGAAGCCCTACGTTGCACCCTTTCCAAGGCAGCAAT
>JAODJU010000001.1:22731513-22744175 GCA_026776725.1 Gnathonemus echidnorhynchus
TAAAACCCTGGGTTCCTTTAAATCAGAGCTAGATAAGATTTTAACAACTTTGAGCTATTAGTTAAGTTCTCCCCAAATGAACTTGATGGGCCGAATGACCTCCTCTCATTTGTAAATTTCTTATGTTCTTGACCTTAATGTTCTCCAAGTATTACTTGCACTAGATTGGCACAATTTTGAAAACTGGTAAAATATTTATGCAGTGCTTTGCAGTCACAGTTTACAATTTGTACAAATGTTTTTCTATTGTGGCCTTAGCTTTTCCCCACTCTAGAGCAACTCCACCACCCGGTACACCCACCTCAAAAGTCTGTCAAGAAAATGTACTTATGTTTGTGTTTCGCCTGTTCCCAGCACATACGTTTTTAGCCCACATATACAAATTTTAATAATAATAATACATTTAGTTCAGACCCAAGTAGCATAAATTTTAGGGGGGGCACAGGGGGGCGATGTATGTTGTCATGGGAGCACTGCCGCCCCTGGCCCCCCCAAGAACCGCCCCTGAAGGAACCTCTTGAACTGTATAGGAGCAAAGTTCATCATCTCCATATGACCCTCCTGGTAACATTCAGCTTTCATCAAAAATCATTTTATATCACTCCTATGTGACCATTGGACCGTCTAAATAACTTTCGGTTTTGTATGATTGTCAGGGCCTTCGAAATACAAGACAGAAATTGACTTTGCCTCTTAAAAAACACTTCCTTCATGAAATTGGAAAAAAAAGGCAAGAATTTTATATCTACCTTTAAAATGTTACCATCAGGCATACAGCAATAATAAGTGATAAATCCAGGCCTTGTTTTCAGTTCTCCCAGGTAGTTAGTTTAATAATTACTGATTCTGATTGGCTTCAGAGGCTTCAGATCCAGCTCACAGTTAAAGGAAGGCTGGAAAATCAGCAGTGCTCAGCCTGAGAGGACTGTGATTTGAATAACCCTGCACTAGGTGACACAAACGCGGCCGACCGAAATGCGAGAATAAGTGTAGCATGGGAATATATGAGGAGGGTTAATTGCATGTCACTTATACCATTTGCAGGTTTCAATTTACAATTTAAAAAGGAATATATGATACGATTGAACTTTGTGATGAAATGTTTTGTTGGACCAAAGTAATGCATTTTGATTTCCGCTCCATTACCGCAGGGTGACTCTGGTGGTTCGCTGAGCTGTTACAGGGACAATGTCTGGAGGGTCCATGGTGTGGTCAGCTATGGTCCTGTTGGTAGCTGGTAGTCGACTGTATGTACCAATGTATCTTTCTTTCTTGATTGGATTTACAGCGTAAGTTCACTCTCGGTCTAGCAGACATTAGTATTTCCTGCAAAGCACTTCCAGAGACCCATTGGGCTTTTAGTTTTGGATGTAAAATATAAGAACAAAATACCACAAAACACGTTTTTCAGGCTTTTTAGAAGCACATCACAAAACAGGCCCATTATTTTGAATTAAACCACTTACACAATATGTATGAGACCGCTGCAATATTTCTGTCACGACTGAAGTATAGACCATATAAAAGCAAATGGGAATATCTTCTTCACATCTGTATTTTAAACCAAAATAATAAAAAACAAAATCCCAATGTGCCCATTATCTCCCAGACCCTATAGAAGTATGCCATGCATTGCTGTATTTGTAAATGATTTGTTCATATTTTATCTCCAGGTCATTTTAAACTAGGACCCAATGACAAATCCATTTCCATCCATCTGTCTTCCAGAACACTCACAGATACTATGAGATAAAAAAGTACAGTTCATTCAAGCATTGAGAGGTTGGGTTGTGCCTGCTTGTTTGTATCAATCATGAGCATCTCACATCACCTCACTATACTATGTGTTTCTTTTGTCCATTTTAATGGACTTTATTAATGGCTTTATTACCACCATTTATTATTACATCACAGCAACATGTAAATACGTTAATAAGGCCTGACTTCGTGTACTCCTGAGTTTAATTTACTGCATAATATTGTGACCAAAACTATAGCACTTAATCAGAATCATTCCTGGATTAAGTAAATGTTGACGTTCATTAACATTTCCCCTAATATAGTGCAAGCACACACAATAATACATTATAAACATACATACATACATCCATCCTCTGAAATTGTTTGTCCTATTCAGGGTCATGGGAGGACCGGAGCCAATCCCAGAGGCTATGGGCACAAGGCAGGGAACAAACCAGGATGGGGCACCATCTCTGCATTATAAACACCTCTACAGCAGGTTTCTATCATTATTGTGTGCATACAGAAATAAAGTGAGCAGTCAGCATTGTTGTACTGAAAGGTGCATATGAAAGGACAGATTATTTTTCAAAAGACCAGATTTCTTTTACAGTTTTTTCCTCATTCGCTTTTCATGAAACATACTTAACATTCTCACAAGTATAAAAGCATTTCTCAAAACAGTCCATTCATATAGCACACTAATGTTTAGCTGCAAAAGTCTGTAAAACAATTAAAACAATTAACTCATATCTCAAAAGCAAATAATTCCCCCACTGAATTAGTCAGTGCCACCAAAATGAAAAGTATAACCAGCATCGTTTAAACAATGTCAAAATGCTTAGATATACTGCCAGTTACCACTATCTAATTGTCACTGATTGATCATAATTTTCTTTAGCAAACTGATACTTCTTAATGTTAAAGACACCAATTTCAACATTGCAAGGCTCTACATTACAGTATGTAATGTTCACTGCCAAGAGACAACAAAGAACAACAAAAGGAAAACAAAATGATGACAACTGTACAAACCCTTTTGCAAATGTCTGCGAAGACATTTGGAAATTTCTGTGAAGCCATAAGAAATTATGTTCCACTGTGCAAAAGTAACATTATGGTGTGGGGATTACACTTGCTGTTTCCAAGTGTTAATTGTCATTTGAGGAATGGTCCAAAACAATCGAGAAAAACTACACGGGTGAAAACGTTCATGCGGTAATTTATGACACAAACAATTAGCGATCCTGAAGTGACACCTAGTGGTAAAGTGGTGAATTAAAATGTAAGAAAGCAGTTCTTAAATCTGTCCTTATTGTGGCGGTGGTGTGCTGCATAACTATCTACACATACAGTGGACGATTACTAGTGAAACATAATTAGCACTTATATTCTAACTCTGGAGTAGCAATCCCTGTCACAAAGAGTGGTAAACTATACAGCTTTCAGTCATGAGTAGTTTAGCCTTCCTTGTAATTTTCACACCATTAGGATGCATAATAATAGCAAAACAGTCTTGATAGTTTAAAATATTATTGATCTATTTTCCATAACCGCAAAATCAGTGCTGCGTCCTGGATCCACTCCCAAGAAACTGAGGGTATAAAACATGACATACATACACTAATGGCAATTTAGAGGCAACAGTCCAGTTAAAATGCACATATTTGGATAGTGGGCGGAAACCAGGTCCTCATTTCTATAGATATACAAACTCCACAACTCTGGCTACAGCTACTCATCCAATGCTGGATATTAGTTGTCCAGTGTAGGGTTACAGCATAGGGCACAAGGCACACCCCTCATCCCCCCCCCCCCCCAAACACACACACACACACACACACACACTCTCAGCATGCAGTACTGAAACTCACCGAGCCACCAGGAATATTAACTAATATCCCATCACAGCTGATGAATCTTATCGGCTCATATGTTGACATGCAGTGGCATCTCATGGTCTAATTGCGAAGCATTGCTTATGGGCCACCCTACCTTTACAGATTAGAAGATTTGACAGATTAATTTGTCCACAACTAGGGAATTACACCAGAAGAGAGAGACTTTCTTGCCCAAAGTGAAGGCAGGAACTTTTTCAATAAACTTCCCAGCAGCATCAGAGAGACAGCATGCTTAAAGCCAGCACTGCATGGCTTACCAACAGTTAGATATCCAGTCAAGTAAGTTTATTAATCATTTATTTAATCATTTAAGTCTTATTTATCCAACATTTACATTTGAACTTTATCGCTAGGTCTGCGGTATTAAGAACCTTTCAAAAGCACGTGGGGTTTTTCCCACGGTTTTTCTTGCGATTGGTTGCTAGTCACCCCTGTCTATGACGTAGGTCTCCCCCGACACATAGGCATATTCCATATGCCCCTGTCGCATTTATTTCTGCGGATGCAGACCATTAGCAAACTGTCAGAGACTCTGGTTCGAAGAGCATCTGGTCTGACTGGAATTGTCATAGCAGGCCAAACTCAGTCTCCGAACATGTAGGCTGCTCCAGTTTTATACCACAAAGGGAAAAAAAATTAGGTTGAAGGGTCTATAGGATATGTAGGCATGCAAATATGAACATTTCAAAATATGACTAGCCAAGGCATCTGATTTAATAACAGTTCAGCCATTACTCCAGTTCCATTTCAATTTACAGTTTTGATTTTGATACTGGAAACTAATATAGGTTTGTGTATGTACCAAATAAAAATATAAAGAGACACTTTAGTAACAAAAATGATTTGGGTTGTGGTAACGATAGATTCTGCACACACAGATGACTAAAAATGATTTTACAAACATTCCCCAAAATCTACCCAAACATTAGCATTCACACCTGGGAAAGTCCTTTAAAATATTTCAAATTTCAAAATGAAACCCAACTAATGAACACTGGCAGTGTTATTGTAGTAGCACAGTAACTGACTACACATCCATGCTTCAAAAACATTAAAGACATTTAGACCATCTCCACCTAGTACAATGTAATTGAATAAATTAGAAAATTAGGTTAGTGCCAGAAACTGCAACTCTTCTGCAAGATTACAGATGTGACTGAAAATGTGTGTCTTTCATTTAGGAGAGGACAATTAAAATAATGAACATGGATACTGAAAATAATGCAATCACATTAAAAAATGCACAGGAGTTCCTGTATTTACCAAAGTCTGAACATTTATTTGAAGTAATAGAAACACTTTCAAATTGCTTGGATGAAAACATTTTATAAAGTTCCTTACAATGAGAATGTAAAAAATTTTTTTTTTTTTTTTGCTCAGTACCATTTAAGCAGGTAAATAAGGACAACACTGTGGGCAAATGAAAAGCATTTAGCAAAGTCTGAGATGAATACAGAGTTATTAATTATTACAATAATAAATACCCAGAAATGCATTTCTCCAGAACAAGCCATATATTTTACAAGAAAAATAGACTATTTACAAAACTCAGTGCCATGTTTTGGCACTGAATCAAAATCACATAAAAAAAAAAACACACACACACACACACACACACATAAAGGCAGAAGTAAATGTTAACATGGTGGTTAATTTCATGTTCTTCTAAGAATGTTTGGGGACGCCGTGGAATGTAACTGAACAGTACAGCTGGAGAAGTGTAAACCACAAGGTGGCGCTATGCCACCGAAGCCACTATCACTAGTCAGAAATGAACTATACTTCAGCTAGTTAAGGGGGGCCTCATTATGTTATTGTGATAGTGAAAAATGATACAATTTTTTCACCCCTGAAATAAGGGGGGAAAAAAACACATTAATAGAACGTGCATAAAACATATACATCTCAGAAATCACTCCCTGGCACAGTCTGTCATTTGGTTCTTACTGGCCACCAGTCAAAATATCCTGGATTTGGGGCTCGGTTCTCTTTGATTTAGTGTAATTTTATGGGGAATCCCCCCCCCCCCCAATATCGCCATTCCATTTCACAAAAGAATAATTACAAATATTTCTTTAAGCAATGGCTATTTTGCTGATATTTTATAATTAATATATTAGAAATGTTTCAAATTTCCACAAGATTTATATAATCATTTTAGTCATAAAATAATTTCTGTAATACAGATTAGAATTCTCTTTTTAAATGTACACAATTTTGTTACAAAAATTAGAAGGATTACCTATTTAAGTGTCTAATTTGACAGGCCCTTAGTTTTGAGTTGACAAATAGAGGACAGTTCCCAGTGCAGCAGCTAGCTGAGCCATGTCAAGACTGTGGACTAAAGTCATCTCTCACCATAACAGGCACATTAAGTCAACTCTTATTATGAGAGCACATTTTAAGATTAAATAAATTAGAACAGAAGTGACAAATGATAAATAATCTAATTTCTTAAAATTATATTTTATCAGAGCCTACTTTTATTACTCATGTCTTTATCTACAGCGTCCAAAACTCCATGACATCACCCCTCACACACACACTGCCCACCCCCCAAACCCTCCACCTCAATCCCAAGGACAATAAATGCTGAGGGCCAGGTAAACAATCTGTACACTCCCGATTTCTGGAGGCTTCCCAATATCGCAGATGTATTTCCAAATCTACGACCACAGCGCTACTGGAATTTATTTTTCATTGAAAAATAAATTAAAAATACAAAATAAATTACATCGCCAATACTCCTGAGACTTTACAGTTGTACTAGTCTTCCCTAAATGCCCACATGATTCACAACTCAGATTTGTAGGTCATAAATAATACGCTTCGTGTTCTTTGTTGCGTAAACTATTAATTTCATTGACCTCAAAGGATAGGCTGTTGGCCAAAGACAAAATTTCGGCCCAATATCAGTTCAATTGTCAAAATTCTTGTGGGTAAAGTGCTAACTGAGTTAAATGAACTCATGCTTTAGACCAGTAGTCCAGTCCATCAGAGCTGTGGAGAGCATTTTTTTCAGTTGAATTTACACTAGCTACTGCTTTGGCACATGTGACCTATAGATCAGTTTATCTTTATTTAAAGAAATAATGCATTTTGTTCCAACATGCTTAACTCTCCACTGCTCAAGAGTACTGGAGTTTACAGACTCTGTACCACGGTTGTACATGGGTCCCAAATCGAGCGCATCAAAGTAACTACTAAGGTCTTCATGCCACTGCTGTGACTTTGCAGGCCAGAGATCCATTAGGCGTGTCACATTTCCCGACCCATCCATAGCCACAAAGTGGCAGTTGCTTTTTAGGCCAACTGCTGCCAGAAGAATCAGGCAAGGTCATTATCCCATAACCTACCCATCCAATAACTTATGATCCCTGACTGAAGCTTTAATCACAACTGATTAATGATAACGATATCCCTTTCACTGAAATATGAATGGCAAAACAAGAGTTGGTTCACAGCGATCTTTAGACTGCTGTAACCCAAATAAGTTTTATAAGTGTAAATGTGCATTCTTCGGGTAATTTTGACAAATGCCAAAGCATTTCTGTTAAACCTTTAGTGATTCCGATACGGAGGACTTCATAGCTTCTTCCAACAACTGGTTGTCCGTAAAAGCCGTAGAGGGCTCTGGGATGGATTCAGACAGGCCTATCAGGGACTCCAGGAGGCAGGTGCCAGAGTCATTAACCTGGGGTAGGTTGGGGTAGTTGGGAAACTGAAACTGAAAATTGTCATCCAGATTCTCGTAGTCCTTCAGCGAGCCGTACATGGGGCTGTGCCGGAAGCTGGGAAAGCCTTCAAAGAACTCTAGGTCAGAACCTGAAGAGAGGCTAAGGTCCATTAAGCCGTTGGTGTGATCCAAGGATGGGAGAAGGGTACCAGGCACGGGGCCGGTCGATGGAGGCACAGTGCCCTGGTTGGCGTTTTCGTCCAGCATTTCGGAGATTGTCAGGACCCGATTGTCCGCACAGTCACTTGGTACGGCAGGTCTCATGCCATTTCCACTGAAGGATTCTGCGGCGACAAAACCTCCCGGTCCCTTAGGTGGCCGTCGTTGCTGCCACTGGCCGCTCTGCTGGTGTCCGCCGTTGCTAACGTCCTCGTTGTCGGAGTCGCCGAAGCTGAGGATGCGCGCCAGTCCATCGTCATCCACATCTAGGGGTGGACGGGCTGGTCTTGGCGGTCCCCCCGTCTCCAAATCCTCGCTATGGCTCAGAGAGCTGGAAGAGGAGTCTGTCATGTCGCTGCTACAGCTGTTGTCTCCCGCTGCCGCTAGTTCGGGGCTGAAGTGGAATGAGGGGCTGACGGGGGGAGCCTCATTGTCCTCTTCAACGGAGGACAAGCCCAGGGTGTCCACCTCACTGCTCTCCTCCTCCAGGCGCTTCTCCAGCTCCAGCTTCATGATAGTGTGGATATAATGAGTCTGGACCCGGCCTGAATTAAACTCGATGCGGCCTTCGGTATTCCCACAGCCATCCTTGGTGCAGCCACAGGGGAATGAGGAGTGGTCCATCTATGGGGCGGTAAAAACACACATGAAGAGGAACGTACACAAGAACTTCCCGCAGGAGATCATCTGAAGATCATCTTGACTAATACAGTCCAGAGATCATCACAGCCAATTAAATCCTGAGCTCAACTTTGGTATCGCAACTCAATTTTGTATAATCCGAGGACCCTAATCCTGGTTAGTCAACAGGTTTTCCTAGCTCTCCATACAGAATGAACAGCCATGGTTCTGAGAGGGAAAAGCTGTGGAGATCAAGCAATAATGAAGGAATTGTGATCATGGGAGAAAGAGAGCTTTGGAAGCCATGGTGGGATTATGTTGCACTGTCAATCACCCAAATTGAGCTAATGAAGTAACCTTTCACCGGTGACTGACAGCACACAGCCGGTACCCATTGCGGCTTTTGAACAAGGATCCAGAGTTTACAAAGTGCTGATAATATTTAAGGCTAAAGTTAATGCATAACAGTGTTAGCATTAATCCTAAAGTCATAACACGTTAAATAAAATAAATACCTGGCACTTGATGCCCGCCAGGCTGCAGATGCAGCTCTCGGGCTCACAGAAACCCTGGCAGTCACAGCCACAGTCCTCCCGCGAGAGCCGGATGGCGTGAAGCTGTCGCTTCTCCTCACGGTCGATCTTCTTCACTCCGGCAGCCTTCAGCAGAGCGTGCCTCCTCTTGGATGGGTATGGCTGGAGGGACGAGCCATCCCCCAGGTCGACACCACCGAGGTCGAGGTCCTCGTCCGAGATGTCGTCCACTGTCAGCTTGCTGGCCTCTTCTGAATCCTGGGTGCCATTCTTTGTTAGCTGTGGGGTAGGCATGCAAAGACATATTCAATAGTGTTCGAGGAGGATTCATTTTTAACATTTGAACTTTTTTTCCCAGAAGAACAAAGATGGAACTGAGCAAGGAAGCAAGGATGGTATCCAAGAAGGTTGCATGACATAATGAATAAATAAAAAGCAACATTTTGTGAATTTAGAACAATTCTCAGACCTCGTGGAAGCCACTACTGACCACACCTTTTAATTTCCTTTTTAATTGGAAATTCTGCATTTTCTTTTAAATTCCTAACCACTATTGGAAACAACAACAATAATAATAAATAATAATACTCTTATTTGCCATTTGCACATGTGCAAGTACAGGTACTAAAGGTGCATCGATCTGATATTCAGATCATTATTGGCATAGATCCATGCCTCTTAGACGGAACCAATATCAGCCATATGTGACCCATCCACGTCTGATAATTACTTAGTTTTCGGCAGTCTTGATAAGTAAATTTGTACAATAGCACAACCGCTCTTTCCCATTTTAGATATATTTTTAGCGGCACTCAAGCTGAACACTAACATTGCTTCTCAGTTGTTTTACCACTCAGTGAGTGTGAGCGCAGTCACTTCCGTCTGCTGTGATGTTATGCACATACCCTTTGCAGTAAGAGGATAAGCATGTGTGTAAGAATATCAGATGTGAGGGTGACGGTCTGGGAGTATTTTACTCTTGAAAAAACAACTAGTAGCAGTCTTTGAAAAAATAGAGTTTTGAGAGGAGGAAGTAGCGTTTAGTGGAAAATCCCATTAAAGTGCAAACAATTGTGTGAGACTATGCAAATAATATGAAAAAAGCAGTAGATGATTTGGGAGTCACTGGCTTGGGCTGTTCTGCACACTCGCTACAGCTTGTGATATACAAGGGGCTGCTATCGCACCTAAGTGTAAGTGACACTGATGCCAGTAGGAGATAAATTGTGGGGCATTTTAAGCATTTGCTAATTGTGTATCCTCATTTGTATATATGCCAACTGCGGATGCCTCAAAAAGAAGAGGTGGAACAGTACATTATGTGTATTACCTGTAGCCTAATTAACTGGAACTGCGGGTCAAGGGCTTATAGGTATGTGACTATTCTGCCGAGGCCAGGGCTCGAACCCATCATCTGATCACAGGAGCAGAGACTTGCCCCACTGAGCCACTCACTACCCCCAGCCACTGTTATTTGTGTCTGTGGAATCAACCAAGTGGGAACCAATAAAGTCACTAATCAGAGGCGCATTAAAAGCTTGTTTACTCCGCATGCACAAGTGTTGGTTTCAAAATCTCACTCCTACCAGCACAGCTAAAGACTTAAATCCAGTCCACGCAGTATCTATTTTTCTGCTTCTCTCAAACACTTTACTAAAGTCAATGCAATACTGCAAAATTCAACTAACTTTTATAGACACGGACCATCAAGAATCAGAGCCACTTGTAACTTGTTTTGGCAAGTGACTGCCTCTTCAGAGGCACACGACTACGACAGAACCTGGCCAGTGACCGAAAGTCACTGGACGGAACCCTGCTGTCATCATCTTGACTGAGGCTTAAAACCTCCAGGTTTAAATCAACAGACAAATAGAGGAGCGTTTCCCAATCTGGTCCTCAGGGAGCCACAGACAGTCCACCAGGAGCTGGGAGGGAGCAAAAATGTGGACCGGCTGCGGGTCCCCAAGGACTCCCTGAAGTAGAGGACTAAGTCTTCCAACCCTGGTTTGTTCAAAGCCTTCTAGGCAGCTATAAGGAAGGGAAGGTGGTAAGAGGAGGACAGTATGATTTACCTTCTGCCTCAGGCCCTCGAGCTTCTCCTCCTTCAACCTGTCCTTTATCTTCTCCCAGCGAAGGTGTCTCTGCTCCAGGGCGAACTCGGCGAGGGTGTACCTGTGACAGGCACTGTGCTCGCGTACCATACCCAGGGTGCATCCCCCGCGGCTGGGCACGCTGCTGAAGCCCTGGCAGCGCGGAAAGTAGTAGACGATCACCTGGTCGAACTGCACGGCGCCCTTCCGCGGCCGCTTGGCCTTCTTCAGGATGGACGTGGCTGCAGAGGGTCGAGAAGCAGGCCGTCAGTGCCCAACCCGACAGAAATAAAGGCAAGGTATTTGGATTACCTCTTTCTGCATGGTCACCATGACGACTTACATTTATTGTATTTCGTTTGAAGTACATCACATAGATACGGCCACTGCGGAGTGAACTAGACATAAGTGCGGATAGGCTGAGCTTCCAAAGAATTGCCAGATACAAGTGTAAACAGCAGAGGAGCAAGAGCTGCACGACACTTTCCAGCAAAGCAAGAACCTAATAAGTCTATTCAATGGTGAGAAGTACAACATCCAGAGCCTTTAGGGAACATGGAGAACACACGGGACAGGATGAGAGTCTTCAGGCATTCCTCTCCCCCCCCCCTCGAAACTTTGTTTATTTGATTTTAAACAACTGTACAATGCTGGGGTCTTGAGGTTTTCCTTGAAGGTGGGAGGGAATATGACTTCCTGAAAAACGTTCCACTGATGACCAAACCTCAAAACATCAAATCCATTAATTTGATGGGTCAAACAGAAACCCCGATTATTAAGGCTGCAGCTACACAGCGGCTGCCGCTGCAGATCCATACGCAACCACTAGATGGGGTGTAATGCACGGGCAACCACGTAGCTTATCTCGATTGACATGCAAATGATGCAAATTTTCAAACCGCAGCGTAATCATATCTTCCCAACAATCATGGTTTAGAATAACTAGCAAATGAAATTCATAACTATTTGTCACTTAAGACAAATTAAATCTGCGAATTTCTACTGCTATTACAGATAAATCCTGACATGGCTTAATAAATAAAAACAATGAATTTAACTCTAAATGAAGCTCTTTGTCACCCTGAGATCAAAAGAATGACTACCTCCAAAATGACTACTAACACTGAATATCAGGAAAGTAAATTCAATAACTACAGAACAAATCCCATAAGTTTACTGTAAGGCTGATATCACCCATCAACGTCCGTCCGTCCGTCCATTTTCTGATCCCATTACAGACATGTATCCTGCAGTCTCATTCTAAGGTCTCAGATATCACCATTCAATCCAACCCCCCAACTTTTTTGGAACACTGTTCCTGTTTACCAGAGGGGCAGTGTGTGGCTCAGTAGCTCAGAACATTGCGATCAGAAGGTTGCCGGTTCAAATCCCAGGATCGGAAGAGTGATGTCACTGTTGAGCCCTTGAGCGAGGCCCTTAACCCCTAATTGCTCTAGCTGTCAGACTGCTAAATAAATAAAAAGTAAATGCCACTAGCAAGCTTAATCCTTTTGCCCTACAGTGGAAGCAAAGTAATTAAACTAAATCATACTAAACTGCATCTCTTAATAATAATAATAATAATAATAATAATAATAATAATAAACAACCAAGGAAACTCCCTTTGTCAACCTTTGAGAATCTCTAACAATCGACTCTCCTGGACGTCAATCCCTATGATTCTGGCTAAAGTTGGCCCCTCCATGGTAATTCAAAGACCGTCCAAAATTACACTGCGCCAGAGACCCTCAGCAGGTGAACCTCCTCCCCCTGGTTACAGCAGTTGGGATGAGTTGTGCAGATCGCCCCCCCCCCCCCCCCCCCCCCCCCCCCCCCCCCCCCCCCCCCCCCCCCCCCCCCCACCCCCCCCCCCCCCCCCCCC
>JAODJU010000001.1:22768532-22781165 GCA_026776725.1 Gnathonemus echidnorhynchus
ATCCTATTCAGCACAGGGCACAAGGCTGGGGTACATCCTGGGTGGGATGCCAGTCCATTGCAGGGTAATTTTGAGAAGCCGATTCACCTGGACTAAACCTGTGCAATCCAGTCCTGGAGGTGTGAGGGCACTACAGTGCTACCCACTGAGACCCCCATATATTTAAATATAACCACAATTCTGTACTGAATGAGTGGTAAGGATAATAGAGGGGTGGATGCTTCCATATTTACCTGCTATTTTCAATAATCTTGAGTTGTCAACTGAAAACATCCACATTAGCTATCTAGATTTCAAAAGATCCATATATTATTTGCTTACCCATTTTGACTTCAAATAGCCAGTCATATTACTTCAGCATTTACTTTTTTGTACATTGAACTGTTTAAATTGAGTGAACCTTTAGCTTTGGGCCATAACAGAGGCTGTTTAACTATGTGGTGCAGTTGCTTTCCAGGCAAACTGATGTTTTGCTCTCAGTGGTCTATTGTACTCGATCCTTGCAGCATAAAAACATAATTATCTAATCACAGTGCAGATGGACTTATGGTACTCGTGTAAATGCCTGAAATTAACACTGGTGTGAAAATAATCTGTACAGGCATCTCTGACACAGATGACAAGTGATTTCCCAGGAAGACTCTTTTAATAATGCTGGATAATTTAACTCATATTAAAGGTATCACTGCTTTCTCTTCGATTGCTTTCTCAGAAGTCCATAAACTTTACTATGGGTCTATAAATTGAGGCCTTGTGGACATCATCACTGTCCTCCAGTCCTTCCGCTACACTGATGATGCTCTTGAGGCCTTGTGGACATCATCACTGTCCTCCAGTCCTTCAGCTACACTGATGATATTGAGCCTAATGGCCATCAGTGCTGTCCTCTGACCACAGGCTGTTACTCGATTCTTCAGCTACATTGAACGTGTTGTGTTTTTGTAGACTTCATTGTGGTCCTGTTATAAGTTGCAATTTCGTCCTTCTGTTACTTCATCCCATTATATATTAGCAGTCAAAAGTTTTTGTATACTGAGATTTTCTACATTTACATGTTACTCACTTAACGTTGATTAAACATACACTCAAATATTTTGAATAAATATCTTTGCTAACAAACAAATTTACAGTACCCTCCTCTAGCAATTATAATAGAGAAAATTCAAGGCATTCAATTCAAGGCATTTAAGAGACATTAAATACTGATCTGTTTCATGGGATGAACAGTTTCTAAGATGAGCAATCTTAGATACCTACTAAAGGTTTTGTAGAACAATCCTATCATTTTACATGTACATTTTTTGAATACAATGTTGCATTTTTTTTAGCATATGCACATGTAGCATTTAGCAATATTTTTCTTTACACTTTTTGTTTTTTAATTTTTTAAAATATTATTTGTTTAAGCTGCCAACACATAATTGGCCCATCAAATTTATTAGCATTAAATTTTTGCTTGAATAAATTGAATAAACTCATTGAACATTTAATTCCATAGAGATATTTATAGACTTAATCAACTGCCAGCTCAACCTAAAGTATGGTTGTGTTCAACAGAACGTGGCAAAAAAATAAAAAAAATAAATAAATACTAATGGCACTAAGTATGGCGGTAAATGAAAATGTGTCCCTGTCACTTTAAAGCAATCACTCATTCCCTGACAGGGAGAGAAATCGACGATTTCACAAGATGAAAGCATACTAAAAAATACTGACATCACCGTTATTTTCATACGCGTCTGGAGCTGGTGATTTATCATCTGTTCTAACAGCACGGCGCTCATACATGTGCGAAATTTTAATTAATGGAAATATACACACACAGCTTGTGCAGCCCTTGCAGTCTTGGTTTCAAGAGCAAGATGCATTTATGCATGTCATTTGTAGGGCTGCAGCCGACAGCTAGCAGAGTGTATGTTTTATATATTAAAGTATAGATAAAGTGTCAGATTTCTTAGATTCCCAATTCTTATACAGAAGTTTTTGTTTTCTAACTGAGACTTTTTTGGGGGTTTAGGGTAACATTTATTATAACTAATCAGTATCAAGGATAAAATTCACTTACTGACATATGGAATCCATCCTTGTTAATATGTGTAAACATTACCAGACATTTAATGTAAAATTTGTTCAAAACTGAATAGTGATATAAATGCATTAACCAGCCAACACACATATCAGAGAACTAGCTTTGGTTGTCACTGTTAACTACAAATCTTTCATGAAAATTCATTCAGAGAAGGTGTTGATTAACAGCAAACAAATTATAGCTGATTAGTGAAGTGCAACGCAAAACTAACGCGATCTAATGTGTCTTAAAGAATTGTCGAATCACCACAAACACGTCCCACTCTTTCAGCACCAAACATATCCTGCCTATTTATGTCAGAAGAACATGTCTATAAAAGTTCCTCGAAAGAAGGGAGCCACTGAACAGGCAAGCCTGGGATGCGGGCTGATTACAGAAACACAAAATGACATTACACAGGATTATAATTTACAAATTTAGCCGATACTTTTATCCAAAGCATACAATTGAAAGGAGGGTCAGACAGTCCCTTGAGGTTAAGGGCCTTGCTCAAGGGCCCAATGGTGACTTTGCTCTGCCAATCTGAACCGGTGATCTTCCAAACATTGGTACAGCCACTAAGCCACACACTGCCACAAAGAATCAGCTTGGTCAGGCCACAGTCCTGGTTAAGACTCCCACAGTCTTTCTGTTCATACGCCATTAGAAGTGGGATCCAACAAGAGGGTGTTCTATGCAACATCTTTCCATCCCAATTGGTCCAGCCTAGTTATAACACACATTTATACACATTTTGCCATAGCTCCTGAAGCTTCTGAAGGCAATTTATGGATCTGATTTAATGTTAGTCTTTGATAATCTTTGATTGGAAACATGACCTTTTATTCAGAAGCACATGTGGATTGGGTGCACTTCTCATGTGAAGGATGCCTCATTTTTAGTGCACAAGTGACAGCTTGCCAGTCAGGACCGCGCTATTGAATATTCATGAGTAACACTGTTATCCCAAGACAATCCTCGATGTGTTTTATATTTCTTAACAGCTTCAATAAAATAAAAACAAAACATATACTCACCCAGGCACTCTGAAGTTTAATTCTACACTGAAATGTCATGGGGCTGCATTACATTACATTTATTTTGTTCAGCAGACTGAGCTTCTAGTGAATGTCCAGGCACAAGTGTATCCAGCACTGTATCAGCAGCTACACTCACTTATCTGGAACCATTACCTTCTAAGATAGTTAAGGCAAAAATTAAGAACATCCTACCAGGGACAAAAGGGATACCTACTCACTCTAAACAAATCTGAAGCACATGTAAGGCTAACAAACTGATTAACCAAGAGCGTAACCAATGAGCCTGTTTACTCGGTATAGTCTCCAGTAAGGAAATTCTTGCTATTATTCCAGCATTCAAAAGCGAGAACAAGTCCAAAATGGGCAAATACCCAGGGTGAAACCCACATTACTTCATCCGTGATAGTTAGCCAATCTGATAATTATCTACAAGTTATGACTTGAGATCAGCTCAGGGAGACAGTGAAACCATCATTGCTAAGCTAAATGGCAGAGTACAGCTAGCATAATAAGCCGATAGTCTCACTGTTGGAATTTTCTACAGTTTATAGCTTATTTTCGCAGGGACTGTTTGCCCGATTTTTATTTTAGTCTAACACCTTAGACCTGTGGGTGGTGCGGTGGCTCAGTGGGCACCACTGCTGCCTTGCACCTCCGGGGTTGGTCGGATTCCCCTGAATGTTCTCCCTGGGTTCTGTGAGTTTCTTCCAGATACTCCACTTTTCCTCCTGGCTGTTTGCCCTATAGCAGGTGTACCCCTGCCCCCCCACACACCCCAGTAGCTGGAAGATGGATGGACTTCAGATTTTCACTAATTTGGAGTAATTTAATGCCTGCTTTTACGTTAAAATTTATGCATTTTATTTTGATTGTGACAAATGTATAGCTCAAGTTGGTGCTTCAATCTACCAGCATCAAGAATCCCCATATCTGTCATTGTCAAGGGTCCCCCGATTGGCCAGTGTTAAGGATACTCCCAACTGTCACATTCGAGGGTTCCCCGATTGGCCAGTGTCAATGATACTCACAACTGTCACATTCGAGGGTCCCCCGATTGGCCAGTGTCAAGGATACTCACAACTGTCACATTCAAGGGTCCCCCGATTGGCCATTGTCAAGGATGCCTACACCTGTCAATATCAAGTGCCCCAGAATCCTCTAATGCATATCATTAAGCTATGTGCCAATACCTTTAAACACCACACTATGCATTATCCTGTCGGGCTGTGAGGGCTACAAACTGATATGATACTAGGACCAGCCTTTCCATTCACAACAAAGCTGGCTGTCTCCACCTAAGTTCATAATCTGCTCCTACTGCTTCCACAAAGGAGCTTGAGGGAGAACAGCTATTCCATTAAGCTATAACTTGAGACCCTGGCTGGTATATCAATTGCTGGGATTCAACATGCAACATGCATGGCTGGTTCAACAAGAAGGCAGTGGGTTTGAGGAAAACATGCATATTGTGCATATGAATAAAATGCATGCATATAATTACACTTTCTAAGTCTTAAAGTAAGCAAAGAAGTTTTTTAGTACTTGGTCCTAAGTTTGAGATGCAAGAGATTCAAGGGAGTTTATTACCTTATGCATAGTAAACAGTCAGCTTACTGCCTAACCTACTGAGAGACATGCTGAAAAAACACAGGTCACAACTACACCTTAAGATACAAATAGAATAACACAATAAATACAATTACAATTATAACAACTAGGGATGGGCCGATCCACATTTTTTCAGTTCCGATCCGATAGCGATACAGATTCCGATACAAGAGCACTTTTTACTTTGTTATACTATATATATTAATTTTTTTAGGCTATTAAATACAGATGGAAAAAATGTATGACAAATATTTAATTAGGCTACTGCAAACACACCTAACGTACTGTTCCACCTCGTTTGTACGTCTTGTTTTAAGCGTTTTTGAGGCATTTCTAGTTCAATATGAATATCTTCAAAGCAAGCATACACAAGTGGCGAATGCTTAAAATTTTAACACAATTTTTCTCCCATTGGCGTCAGCTCAGTTACACTTTGTTGCGATGGCAGCCCCTCTTATATCATAAGCAGCAGCGAGTTTGCAAGACAGTCCTGGTTAGCGACTCCCAAATCATCCATTGCTTTTTTTTGTCTCGCCGTTGCGTGCGCTTTGTTAAGTGGGATTGTCCATTAAATGCTATTCCCACCTCTCAAAACTTTATTTTACAAAGATTGCAAATCGCTGTGCTACTCATTTCTGTTAAAAGCGTAAAATGCTACCAGATCGTCACGTCTTATCTTACGCTCCGTGTACTGCGAAAGGTATGCGTATGACGTCACAGCAGGCGGAAGTCACTGTACTCACACCCACTGAGTAGCAAAAAAGACTGCGGGCAGTGTTAGCGTTCGATTTGAATGCCGCAAAAAACACATGTAAAATGCGAAAGAGCTGTCGTGCGATTGTACAAATAGATTTAACACGAAATAGGAGCTAACTTTTTAGAGATTGCAAAAACTAAATAAATAAGTATAGGATGTGGATCGGTCATGCACGGTGCCAATACCCAATCCGTCACATAGGTCTGGATCGGCGCCGATACCGAATATCGAATCGGTACATCTCTAATAACAACAAATACATAGACACTGTGCAATGCAACATGTAGTGCAATGTAAACATACTGCAAGGGAAGTTAAGAGAACCCATCATCATGTAACACTAAAAATCTGAAATAAATCAGCGTGGCAATTTCGCATTCCGCTTCTCGGCCTTTATTGTTTATGGACAGATACCAGACAACGGAACATAACATCAACATCCCTCTTAGGGAGAAGCAGGGGCTCTTGTTACGATTGGCTGACGGAGAGGGCCGGACATGAAGTGGTTATTTTAGTATAATCCTCCCCCTTGCCCCGACACATGCTCCCTTAAAAAACAATCGTGAAAAAGTCCTTCCAGTCGCAAAACACACAGCTTTAGACAAATGGATTTTGAAAAGCTGGTTAGTCTTAACATCTGGAATTGTTTTTTCCACCAATCATAGAGCTGTATGACAGCTACAGGGAAAACAATGTTTTATATTTACATACCATTGGGATCAATAACTAGCCAAGAATCGATTTTGTGCACTGTGACCTCGCACCACAAGTTTGGGGGTTCGAATCCTGCCCCTGGCTCTGTATGCATGGAGTTTGCATGTCTTTGCATGTCTCCCCCGCAGTTAGGAGAAATGACCATGTGTGAGGGGATACGCGTGTGTCCAGTGATGGGCTGGCATCCCATCCAGGCTGTTCTTCTGTCGTGCATCTGATGCCACCTGTGATAGGCTCTAGGCCCCCCTGTACAGGAAGATGCATGAATAACCAGCAATGACACATGCAATTCTTAAACTCCTAAATAAAAATGCATTCCTTTGTAGGGAGCTTTTATTATTATAAAGTAGAACAAGATCTTATAAGTCGATTACAAAGTTACAGTACAACCAGGAAGTAGCATAGTGCTTAAATCCTTGGAATCTGAATCATTGGCCAAGTATGTTCACACATACAGGGGGCTATGGCTTTACTAGGAGGGTCTGATTTTAATGAAAATGAATGAGAACACACTATTTAAACAAATTAAATTATATTCATTTTTAGGGGGGCTTCCGTAAAGCAGCTCTAGCACCACCCCTGGCTGTTGTCAATGAGGGGTCCTTGTGTGGGGGGAAGCTTTTAACCAGAATTATGGTAACGAGAACAAACTTAAATCTCTTTACAACTTCCCTACAAACACCGAGATCAAGTGTTCGACGCAATGTGATCATCGCTGTTCTTAAATTAGTCACAGATAGGACAGGACTCCTACAACAAAGGTCATCACCCATGACTCAGACTCAGATTTTTACCCATAGAAACAGTTACCGTTGTTTCACAATCAGTTTAAGGCCAGTCACATCATGTTCACTCGTATAAAAGGGTTAAATTAACCGTGGATGCGTGTTATTGTGAATCTTTCTTGAACTCGCAAACTGGTCAGTTCATTATTTATCGCAACCTCGTAAATGTAATGCCGCCAATATATAACTATCATAGAGCAATTCTCAGCAGGAATTCACAAAGCGAGTATTGTGGTATCACATGACGATTTGCTTCTTAGATAGCCTCAGGTATACAATAGATAGATCTCGTTAATCCACAGACAAACGGCCTTTGATAGAGCATACAGATCAGACCGAGGATTAAATGTTGTTAATATCCATTTTATCTAGCAGAATGAAAAGGAAGCTTGGGAATTATTTCTGCATTTCTCTGCTGTTTGTAGTCTCACCCTTGGAGCCACAATAGTTTATTATTTTGCGGGTTATTGTTAAATCTTGCAGCTCTGATATATGTTTGCAAGATAGTGCTGCTCCTTGGCGTGCCTTTGTCACATGTTATCGTCTCTTTTGCTTTCGTGTGGAAATATAAGTCTGAGGTTAAGGGAAGCCATCCAGTTACCTCTGTTAGAGTCAGTCTACCCCCAGCGGAGGTATCTGTGATAACAGTCCACAGATCATCACACCCATTGGTTGGAGATCACCCCCCTTAATGCTGCACGCACTCACGCACACTTAAACATGCCCGTTATGTCTGTCTTCCACCTCCTACTGCCAAACTGCCTACTTGTTAAATTCCTCTGACATTTCGTTTGACCACACTTGCATTGCCCGCCATGACATGAAAGGCATTTCTGCTACTGCCACTTTTTTTTTTCATATGCTAATCAGACAGAGCCATCCCGGTAACGTGAAATATGTATGATTACGACACTTTTTGAAGAATAATGCAAAACCCAAGTGGAGGATTTCTACCTTATTAAAAATGTGTCACTCCGCTGCATTTAGATTTGATATCATGAGAAGGTTTCTTCAAACAGGAAGAGACAAGAAAGAGAACTTCAATTACAATGGATAATCTCTACACTGCCCCCTATTGTCCTGCTCAATAATAGACTCCATCTATAATTGCAGTGTTTAATAATTCTTTTTTTCCTACCATATTTTGAATTATTTTTTTAAACAGAATGAAATTACTCAGGGTTTAAATAGGACTCTCTGGTAACGAGTGTAAATGGAGTCTCGTACTTAATTCATGACCTTTCCCCAACCTTGTCTGCCATTTATGGCCAAAATGAAGCTCGCTCCTTGCATATTTGCAACATTCTCATTGGCCGTAAGGCCACCAGCTTTGCCTCCTTTTGTTATTAATGGTCGGCGCCCCTTTCAGTGCTCACCGTAATCAAGATGATCAGGGTGGAACCACAAAGAATGAATAATGGTGGGACCTGGCCAGACGCACAGCCTTTTTATCCAGATGACCCTTGACCTCTGACCTCTGAAGGCATATGCTCCCATGCAGCCGATGCATCGAGCCATGACCTGGAACACTACACCAAGGTACACCACACGCCCCCCAAACCCAGTGCAAACAGACAGATGCCTCTCCTCGTCTGGACAGCTGGGAGCATTTACAGCCCTCCTTATACAGCTAGCCTCCCCCCTGCATCCAAAAAGCACATGCTAACTTGCTTAGTCTCTGTGATGATAGGAGATACCTTACGGTAAATACTGTGGCTAACAGGGGAATGGTAGTAAAGTCTGCTCTTGGGACGGAGCAGTTCAGTGGGTCTATTCGCTTCAATTCATGCAAAAAAAACTTGTTTTATGAATCAAATACACTTAAGCAAGACCTGAGTGTACAATATGACGAGCAGCCAGGGTGACAGGCCCGGCCAGGCTGCGGTCTCTTCAAACGCTCTCCAGTTCCTTCCCTTTAGAGTGTATTTCTGCAGAGCTGCCTCATTTTTAACGTGCTAATTCAAGAACCAAGAGGGATGAGGAACAGCAGGGGTGGAGGAGCATAACAAAGTTGTTGGTGAATTATTTCCTGGCGTGTTGGCCTTCCGTTCGGACGCTCTTGGTCACTTAGTTTCACTTTTGCATTCACTGCCACCTCGGTTTTCAGTTAGCCATGGGCGGGGGTGGGGGCAGGGTGGCAGAAAGTCATGTCCACTTGTCTGTTTGCTTATGAAATACTCACATATAACCTTCTGCTTCTTCATTTCTTTTCTAAATTGCAAAGCTGGCTCACTTCACAATACAGTTTAAATTCGGCTGATGATGTAACGTTACATTTACTGTCTAAACATTCAGATGATTAGTTGATATCAAATCACAGCACCCAGTGAAAGACCAATGTCATTTGCCTGGCTTGAAAAAAACATCACATTTTCATTTAAAGAAAAAAACAGATATAATTACAGCTTATATTAATGTATTTGTGATTGTTCATCTCGGCATTCTTAATGACGCTCCAGGAGTTTCCCAGACAAGCATCCTAACTGGGAAAATTTTTTTAAAAAGCCTTTTAACACGATGGAGATTTGAGCCCTATAACCGATAACAGAAACAGAAAGTGACGCAGCTTCTAAGTACAGTATGCAACACGTAGAGTGTAACGGATTTAAGTGTCCCCAGGAAAGATCGTTTACAATCAGATTTGTTCCAAACAGACGAAAAACGACAGCCACTAACTACGCAGTATGTCACTAATGGATCAGTAGACAGTTTATGAATTGTTTATGATTTAAATGTAGCTGGAGGTCAGTTGACGCTTGTAAAGACAGCTGATGTAGCTGCTGCTTTGACTGCCATGGTACCCGAGGTGCATTATACTCAGATTCCACTGGCGATAGATCCCCTGGGACTAGGCCTTTTAGCCACAAATTAAGAACCACAAACTGAGGGCACTGGACCAGAAGGCTTTTTTTTTTTTTTGTAAAGCATAATTCTTTGGTGGTATAACTCTTTTCTTTGAGGGTGGTATGTGGCTCAACAGGTTAGAATGCTGCACTTGTGATTAGAATGTGGCCAGAACAAATCCCAGGGTCAGCAGAGTGATGTCATTGTTTGGCCCCTGAGCAAAGCCCTCAGTTCCAAACTGCTTCAGGAATTTTCTGACTCTGCTTTCTCACGAAAAAAATGCATGTTTCTTTGGATGAAAGCTTCTGCTAAATAAGCAAAAATTTAATTACCTTACAACCTATGATCAGCAAATCAGGATCTTCAAAACATTGCTTTTGTACACACGTTCAGTAGGTCCCCATGAAGTAACAACAGTACCGCCTTGGCTCTTGACATACAGGTCCTGCTTTGGCTGGTCTGCATGTGGCTGCACTCTTACGGGTCAAAACAGGGGCTTTTATTCAGGGCACAAGCCCGAATGTGCGCTTGTTGCGCAAATAGCATAATTTTAAGGAGACCCAGCGTACCGGAGACGACCATTATGCTTAGAAAATATGAAGGTAGCAGAGGGAGGTGACATACAGCATCAAATTATTGAACATGTCATTAGGAAGCCTGAAGATAGAAAGTTCTGGAAGAATGCCATTTATATGGCTGCCCATAGTCAATATCAAGTTTATGTCACCTAATAATAACAACAGCAACAGCAACAGCAACAACAGCAATAATAATAATAATAATAATAATAATAATAATAATAATAAACAATAGCGATCCAGCACTATATGCTTGGACCCCTAATAATAATGATAGATTCAGTAGCAGCAGACAGACTTCTTGTGATTATTTTCACCAAAGCCAATGACAGTTTCTTCAGCTGGATACTTCACCATATTGTTTAGTGAAGTGTCAAAGTGTCTTTTTGTTGTGCTTCTCGCAGGAATCCCCCTGGAGCAGCCTCAGCCAGCTGCTTTTGGGGGTTAAGGGGTCGTGACCTTTAACGTGCCCCTACCTGCTTCCTGCCGGTTGAGCTCTTTTACACGCTTGTCTGTTTTTACAGCTGGTTATCCACCTAAGCAGCGCACATTAAGGACCTTGTCGATGGACAGAAGTTGAAACCTTTTCCTCAACTGCTAAATATAGCCTGTTAATTTAGCTGGGGAGTGCTTTTACCCCTAAAATTGGATGAAATTAGTTGAACTTATCCTAATTAGCATAATGACCCCAGACAGGGTAATATTTATTTATTTGTTTGGTTGTCTCCTATTGTTTTTTTTTTGCAGTGTTTCTAGCACTCGGTGGATACCAACTACACGTCTGGTCAAGTGGGTTTATTGTCATACCCTTCATATTCAAATATACAATGACACAAAATAATGTTCCCCCAGGACCACGGAGCGAAATTCTTATGCCACAGTTGCAGGGGAGCGGACAGGTGAATGGGGCACAATAGGAAAAACCACAGTAAAATACAGGAAAAAAAGCAGTGCAATACAGGACAAACAGCAGTTAAATACAGGAGAGAACAGCAGCGAAATACTGGACAACCCTCAGTGCAATACAGGACAAGACAGTGCAAGACAGAAGACTGTGACAAAAAACAATCGACGATGATAGAAATAATCACAGTGTACAAATATAGAGCAACTTTATTTTTTCCACTGTGACTCCCTGGTATGCTTTCCAATAAAATTGGGCTTTCCATGGCCAACTGGAAGGGCTCCTTTATCGATTGACGTCCAGCATCAATCTGAGCTGGTTCGCTCACTATCAGCAATGGATAAGCTGCCAGACGTTTCCCCAGGAGCGCTGAGAAGATCCCAGCGGACTTGTGTCACGCTTCAGCCCATCCTGCAGAAAGTGTCTATGGGGCATTTATCCACAACCCATCTTTTGAACAAGAACTGCAAACATCGTGGAAAGAATCTCACGGGCTCCGGATTGAAGGTGCTGGAAAGAGCTCGATAAGGTACTAAGGTTACTGTCTGACCTCTGAATAATGTATTTGAGAGTGAATTCTAGATGTGATCAGCATGTGTTTTACAATTAAAATAAAATCTCAAGCGTCTTGTTGGACTTTTGCAGCGATCCCACAAGATGAGAGGCACTTACTAAATAAAAAAAAAATCACACAAAAAAAATTCAAATCAATCAATGAATATGAGTCACTGAGCAAAGGAGGGACGGCTTAACCAATCAGAGCCCGGTGTCCGAGTTGCAGGAAGTATTGCGATGCTTTTCATCAGACGGCCGGCATGAGGGGTGCATTCTGATGCGCAGGTTTGAGCCTGAGGAGGCCTGACAGGCAGACTAATAAGAGAAGTGTAGCATCACTGTGTGGCATTTGATGTGGGCTATTATGGCAAGTGGCTGTCTTTGGGGGGGGTCGTAAAAAAAAAAAAAATCAATGCCATCGTGTTCTGCTTTTGGCAGAATGGGAGCGACGCCTTGATGGTATAGGGGGGGCTTTCTGCCATGGTCTTTGTTTTTTGTGCACCCCCCCCCCAAGGCTTGGAGGGGGGGGGGCTTCATGGCCCGGAAGATGAAACGAAGACTGCGCGCCATTTCCCGTTCCCCCCCGTTCCCCCCTGCGACGTGCTGGCCCACTGACTGACTTTTTAATAAATGATGAGTAGCCATATAAATAAACTAGTAGGAGTCTGTTTCACGGGGCCAGAAGGTACTGGGGCGCCTCCCAAGGATAAATATTAAACAGGGGGTACCGGAGACCCAACAGCTTTTCCATTCCCATCAAAGTGCCACCCCCCCCCCCCC
>JAODJU010000001.1:22781172-22793626 GCA_026776725.1 Gnathonemus echidnorhynchus
CCCCCAACACCCCTCCAACCCGTCAGGCCCGACCCCCCGCTGGGTCATGAGGTTCTCTGATGTAATGCACGGAGCAGAGACGCTTTTGCACTCACCGCGGACATTAGCTGGAGCGCAATGCCCGAAACCACAAATGCACGATTGAATGCGAGGCTGCAATGTTCAACTCGCATTAATATTTCACTGCAAACTGGGATTTTTTTCTTGTCTGGTTTAAATAAGATGTTTAACGCTGCATTAATGTTGGATAAAATACATTTGTTGCAAGCTATGTCTAACTTACCGTACATCATATAACATATACGTAAGATGATAATTACTTGGTGTGTGAGTGTCCTCTGCAATGGGCTGACGCCCCACCCTGGGTTGATCCCTGTCTTGCGCCAGTAGCCCCCAGGATAGGCTCCAGACCCCCCGCAACCCTGAATAGGATAAGCGGTTACAGAAAGGGGCCGGATGGATGCGTGATAATCACTTTATTATTAATTGCATTCAATTGCAAGTCATAAGTCATAATAAAATTTTAAAATAATTCAAATTTAAAATAAAAAAATGTATTCTCATACACATGCAAAAATGGGTTGGACTTTACACATTAAATATTTAAGATGGGGCCTTTTAAAATATTATTCATGCTAAAAATTATTTTAGCCCAAGTCATGGCAGAAAACTGCTGCAATACCTAGAAATTAGAATGGTAACAGAAGAGCAATACAGCAACCACAAAACTTATATTAGGAAGTCGGAAGCGTGTATCCCTCTGCAGCCTTTAAGTTGATAAGTGATGTTCCATCTACTGTATTTCGTACCAAAAAGATATCAGCTTCCAACAAGTCTTAAATTGCGAGCCTAATCAACTAAAAAAAATCAACAATGAACATTAAGAACATCTACATTGCCTTTTCTATATCTTAACATACAAATACACTTTGTTTTTTCTAGATAGATTTCAAGTGCCATTCAGTGTACTATATGGAAATAGGCAGGCTTCAAAGCAAGCTTATACGGTAAGCATAAGTATACATGTATGAAATAATACCATAATCATCCAAAAGCTCATTGCATTAATCTACTTGGCCAGCACTTTTATCCAAAGCAACATACAATTGAGAAAGCAGTCCCAGAGGAAATTGGGGTTAAGGGCCTTCCTTATGGGACCAAGAGAGAAATCATTCTGTAAACCAGGAGATCTGAACCAGCAACCTTCTGATCACAGACACAGCATCCCAGCCTGCTGAGCCACATCAGTTACCCAGAACAGAGTCACATGTCACCTAGAGCCTAACCCAGGAATCAGTGCAATAAATCACACAGTATGGCAGGTTCAGAGATGCCAGTTTAGCCAACTGCATGTCTCTGGAACGCAGGGGGAAACCGGGAGTCTGTGTGGGTTGGCATTGAGCCCTTGCCCTGTTCCATGCCTCCATCAACAGCTTTGGATCATCAGGACCCAGACACATTGTGGGGGGGGGCTGAGCAGCTGCCCCTTTTGCCCGAACAAATGAAAGTGCCGCCTTTGAAGTTCCAAGTGCTCTTTTTCGATAACCGATGATCACCCCCCCCCCCCCCCCCCCATCGCGAAAATATACTGAGGGGGACCTTTATATCATGAAAATTTGCCGAAGGGACCAGCCTCCTCCCCTCTCCCTGGCCACACCCTCCTTGTTGAAGCACATGCCCCTTGAAAAGTCTGTACGCATCACTGCCAGGAGCTATGATAAGCAGTTCCTGAAGGTGTTCATTAAGTGCAGGAAAGTGTAGCCTTAATTCGTCTCGCAAAAACAAAAAAACTGGACCCAGCTTAGCTGAGAGAGCTGCTTTCATACTTTGAACTGAGTTGCTGTGTGTCTGTCGTTTTCCGAAAGCCTCGTGGGCAGCTCATGTAATAGATGAAAAAAAGGCAGAGAAAGAAACTCAAAAACGAGTACTGAGAGAGGCTTCAGAAGGTAATGCACTTTACAGACTAACATGCGTACACAATTGTTTATACTGTTAGAAACATGACTCATACTGAAAGGATGTGTTTGGCCATTAAAAGGCAAACAAGCTCAAGATCACTTAGTCAACTGGGAACAAAATGCATACAATCGCATTCAATATTTATCTTTGTGTAATGATGGACAAAAGCCTATATATAGTAGGCTGAAAATAAAGCGTTGGTTGTTGAGAAGTCAGCAATTTACCTTTTATCTATTTAGCAAATGCTTTTATACAAAGCAATACACATTTTCAAGAAAGCAGGGTCAGAGAGTCCCTGAAGCAGCTTGGGGGGACAGTCCTGCTAGCCAGAGGATATGAATCGACAACCATCCACTCAGACGGCCAGCAGTCTTACCCGCTAAGCCACACACCAATGCTAGCTAAGCAGAAGAGGAAGAAATCTTAAGAGGGAAGTAACAGAGCGAGCAGCAAAGACCAATCAAAAGTGAGCAATCATGTATATGATTTGATTTAAACCAAACCACTACTACATTTCATGAAACAGATGCTTAAAGAAAGTAGGAAGTGGTGGGGGGGGGCTAGAGCTCATTAGAGCTGAAACGAGCAGATTGGACAGTGATAAGGAAGGAATGCAGAGAGCTGGTCGGGATTAAGGTTCTCAGAGCAGGGCGAAGAAGCTGAACTGCCAATGGCAGCCTGCCTGTCTGAAGTGGTCTGTTTTCTTACTACTTTCGTGTTATGCAAGCAGCACAACATTTACAGACAGAGAAAATGCTGCTTTGAAATTAGTTTTTACTGGATCCTAATTCTTACATCAGATAGAAAAATGACTCTATATTTGGGGCAGTGTGGTGGCTACATACCTCCGGGGATGGGGGTCTGAATCCCACCCCTGGTTCCGTGTGCGATGTTCTCCCTGTATTTGCACAGCTTTCCTCCAGGTACTCCAGTTTCCCCCAGCAGTCTGAAAACAGGATGTTTATGCGATTTGGTGCTTTTGAACTGTGTGTGCTTGTGTGCCCTGTGACGGGCTGGCATCCCATCAAGGGTGGTCCAGTGCCATGTGACCTGTGCTTCTTGGGATAGGCTTCACATTCACTGTGATCTCAGGCTAAATAACTAGTCACAGAAAAGTTACTGGGGTGATGCAGTGGTTCGCACTGTTTCTTTGCACCGCTGGGACCTGGGTTCAAGCCCTCGCCATGGCTCTGTGTGTGGAGTTTGCATGTTCTCCTGGAATGTTTGTGGGGTTTCCTCTTGTTTCCCCCCACAGTCCAAAAACACACTGAGGGTAACTGGAGTTACCAAATTGTGCATGTAACACATGTAAATGAATGGTGTATGAGTGTCCTGTGATGGGTTGGTCTAGGCCCCCTGCAACCATGAACAGGAAAGCAGTTACAAAGAAATGGATGGATGGGAAAGTTAGAGATGGAATGATATCTTATCAATATCTGGTTGTTTAATTTATGTGGCCTGAAACGAGCCAAGGAGATTTTGGGATGTAAGGATAAAGTGAATCAAAAGAAGAAACTAAAATGTTAAAGATATGAAAGACTGAGAACCATCCGGAAAAGTTTTGGTTGAAAACAGTTTTCATCCAGATTGTGAATGTGAGTCATTCAGCCGGTGAAAATACCAGAGCATGGCTTGACCTTCTCCCAGTGGAGCACTGGGTTATGGAAAATGGTGTGGGAAGACCTGGAGTCAGGACGGAGAGCCTGAGATGATGGGCGGGGCATTCACCATGTGACTAGCAGCTGATAGGACCCACCCAGGCAGTGGGTGTGGCCTAAGAAAAAGGGGGCTGAGCCAGAACATCAACTACCAGAGAGCTGATTCAATGCAACAACGAAAACGGGGAAGACCAAGTAAAGTGAGAGGGGCGACATGAGTCAATCCTGTGTACTGCCCCTCCCAAAAGGAATCCCCGAGAGCCCCCCCCCCTCCAGGGGGCTTTGTTTCTGAAGGAGGGATTTCCACTGCCGGCTACCACAGAAATACACACCACCTGTCATGCATCCCAGGAGAAGAGAGGTGTAATCAAACTCTTACCTGCCTCCACCTTCCTGTCTGTAAGACTCAGACTCAGTCTGTCAGTACCATCTGGGTGCAGACTCCATGTTCTCGCTCTGGTCCATGGCCTATTCTTTATGTGTCGTCCTGGATGCTGGGTTAGTCGCATTAGCCTGAAAGGGAGGCCTCTGGGGACACACTAGTGGCCAAAATTGTGGAAATACCCAGCATTTTTGGTATTACTACATGAATTCTGACGGTAATGTTTATAAACAATGAAAGAATGTTACAAATATCTTACATTGGACAATTAAATAAACAACTGGAGCAACAGTTGAATAAAGTTCTGCAATCTCTAAAAAGTGTTTCCACAATATTGGCCACTAGAGTATATCACTACATTTCACACAAGTAGAGTTGCAGAAACGCGTCATGTGACACTTGTATACAGTGCACCAGGCTTGTTTCCATGGTGGGAGTTGCCATGACAGTGGCAGGGGTATGGAGTGGGTGGGGTCATACAAGTCCTTCTGTGGGTATAGCTGGGCTATGATACTGCAGGACGGCCAGGCGGCCAGCTCTAGGTGACCACAGGGCTGAGATGAATCTAGGTTGCTGAGGACATTGTTTGGAAGAGGTGGGAAATGGATAGGAAAATGGAATCAGGTGACCAGGATGTTTTTCATTACCAGCACGACGGAGGGCAAAAGAATTTTTGACACAATTAGCCTGCAAGGTAGGATTTATCAAAATGAAGTTTCAATGTGTGGCTAACTGGTCTCTAGCAGCTCTGCGGGGGCAGACAGATTGTTGCTCCAACAATTGTGCGTTTCCCACCCTTGAACAACCCCCCCCCCCCACCTTGCCCGTCTGCCTCCTGCAGCATGGCACCGCCAAAGGCGATTACCCTGAGCTGACGTTTAGACATTTCTAATTGTTCCCGCCAGCAGCCATTGTTCAGCCAATCTGCTAACAGATGGTCCACAGAAGGCAGGTGAGACGACTCACAGGCCATCCCGTTTGATTAATCCTCTAATCGCATCAAAGGTTTGACCAAAGGCAAGGGTATAATGCGACCGTCAGCCATGAGAAGGAGTCTGGCGGAAAATAAGGGCAATTTAAAAATATTAAACAAAAAGAAGGACATGAGGATAGGTATTGACTGTGGTCGGAGATAAATGTTGAACATTTTGTTGTTGTTCAGTATTTCCCACAGGCATTAGAAATCACGATCGATAGCAAACTATTTGTGAATTAATTAGGGGGGAAAACACGACATAAATAATCTTTCTTCTTACCGAGCCGCTCACACGTCCCTATCGGGCTGTTACACGCTTTGGAAAAGGCGCCTAATTGAGTTTGAGATGACTGATGTGACATGCAGATGGTACAGGCTGGATACAAAGCCTACGTGAAGCCTTGACCTAGTCCAGGCCTTTAAGATCAGGCCGTGTGCTGTGGGCTGAGCCAAACGTCTCAGGACATCCGTCAGTTGGTAATTCGTCTCTGCGGGCCCTCAGGGAGGGCGCATGGTGAGATGTTACTCAGATGTTTCGGTTTAGCCCTTCTGGGTGATGCTTTCACTTCTGACCTGGCCTCACTGCTGTGTTATTTTTACTGTTTATTACACTGAGTTATTCCGACTGACAGTAAAACAAAGAGAGACCAGATCACCTAGCTAATGTGCGTAACAATCCCACAGTAGAGCACCGACGAAACTGCCAAAGCATTGTGTAAAATATGCAGGAATTTAACTGGAGCTCCTTTAATAAAAGGCAATTAACAGTGACGTCGAGCAATAAGAAAATCAGAAGAAAAAAAACCAAAATATACGTTTTTTAGAGATAGTCATTCTACAGTAAACTCAAAATTTCGCTGCATGCCACTAAAATCAAAGCCATTTTCTTTGGCAACAAATTCAGATTTTTCCTTTCGACTGAATATCGCTCACTACAACCTGCACAATACTAGTGGTGGCTGTCGCACGACTTCCCACTCAAATACTTCATGGCAATCAAGAGGTTTGCTAACAGGCATGAAAAGAGGCGGTAGGTACCTAGATGTATAAAGTGATACAAATGACCATAATATGCCTTTAATAACAGAAAGAAATAATACGTTCATTTCTGTGGTGTGCATTAGATGCCCCGTGCGACAGTAGCGTGATTAAAGCTACAATACAATGTACAATAATATCATTAAAGAAGCAGGTCGGCTCCCAGTACAGATGGCTCTCCTATCTCTGTGGCTGTCCCAATAATTAACACTAAACAATGAAAAAGCAGGGGGATAATTAACTCAATCTGTTTTCCTTCTGAAAAGCAAGAGAGCAGGGAAGTTTAATCCTGAATCACTGCGCCCATCTTTCAGCCGAAGATTGGGTTAAATGAGAACGCCGCTGAATGCCGTTCGGAGCACAAGTGCGTTCGGTTGTTACATTGTTTTCCTCCTGTTCTGGGGGCCTGTAAGGCTCCATCGAAGCCACAAAGATATCTTATATTGTATCTTAATGTCCTCGCTCATATCCTCGAGCGGGTAAAAATTGCAGGTCTATATATAGAAGTGCAGAGGGAGTTGGGAGAGCGATGTGCTCAAGCATTAATGTTAATGAGGCATGGCTCCATTGTACCAAAAAGGGGAAGAGAATGGCACGACGTGAAGAGGGTACTGCCGTGAACGAGAGCGCTCGGGCGTCCGCATGGGGACGAGGTCCTGAGGCGACCCGCCATGGCTCCACCCTCGTCAAGAACAAAACTGCAAGAGGGAGTAAACGGTATTCGCTCTCACTGTGATGGATCGGCACATCAAACAAGGTGCAAGGTCTTCCTAACAGCCAGGTAAAGGTACAGCCCAACGATCAGCGGTCTTGGAGAAACAGCCCCGATGGTTTAACCTCGTCTTTTCTTATGAAACCTTATGAAAGTTTGGTTGAAATGCTCAATTTTGTCCATCCATCTCCCAACTGCATATACTGGTTAGAATCTCGTAACACCTTTTACAATCAATTTTAAAAAATGATCGGGACAATTGTGGCATTTTCACTCTCAAACAGATTTTTTGTGTGTATTTTGAATCACTTGCTGAAGGCTGCACCTCTTGCTGAATCTTTCCTACCTTGACTTCAGCGTAAGACCTAGCTAAAGTAGGTGATCTTCTACGTCTATGGTCCAATAAGACCTTTAAACCCAGAGATCAGAGGGCACTTCCCAGCTCAGTGTTCGGGTGACAGATGGTTTTCGGGGAACACCTCATCAGGCAGGACAAGGCCCACTTGGGTACTGTGCTGCCTCAGACACCGGCCCAGGGGTTCACACAGCCACGGACCCAGCAGTAAGAATGTCAGTGTCATTTCCTTTGCATAAATGAGAGAGGGGCATGCATTCAGGACAGCACTCCCTGCGAGTGTTCTGCTCCAACATTGATAAAAAACTCATGACCATCAAGAAAAGGTAAGATCAGATAAGACAGAGCTTTGCCGATGGCCTAATTTCTTTTTTGTTAGATAACTCCCAATTAACCCCTCGCAAAAAAAAGAAAAAAAAAATCAATATTAAATAACACAATAGGATTACAGCATCTTTTATACTTTTCTGCTTTCTGCGAGGGGGGGATTACGGTACATTTAGTGCAATCTCAATAATAGGGATTGGGGTAAAGACTGCAAGATGAAGCCACACATTAAGGATTCCAAACAGTGATGTCATAGTTTGAAGTATTCCTGTCCTACTGACTTAAGCCACAGGCATCTATAAACATTTCATTCTTTGGAAAGAGTGCTAATACACACAGAAGGGTAAGAAAGCTTTGGTGGATGTCCTAAGTTTTTCTTTCCCCTTGTATGGTCTCTATATTTGCATAAATGTTAGAGGAGCAGGGAGGGCGGATTGTTGAGAGAACGGTAGCTAATCTCTTCGTCGGCGTCGGCGGGGACAGGGTAGCGGCGGCGAGCGCGGAGTCGAGGGCGGTTCTAGGGCAGTGCGACGGGGACGGCCAGGCACCAAAGGCATCAGCCAGCTGACCTCTCAAAGGAGCAGCGGGGGGAGAAGATAATTAGAGCCTGCAGTGAGGCAGACACTGGAGGGGAAGAGAGAGGGAGAGAGAGAGCGATAGATAGACGTTAAGATGTTCTCACACCGGTATGTGCTGAAGGAGAATGAAACGGCAAATCTAACCAAAAATATCCACTACAATATCATTCATCAGCTTATTGTTGGGTGGTTTGTTAATCCACCCCATCTTTGAAATCAAAATAGCTATTAAATTTGTTGGGAAATTACTTAATCTATAGACGAATATGATGACATTGGATCACCTTAAATTCAGAAAATGCGAATAAAAAATAATTCAAGTACCTCAAAACATTTAGTGTAATGTCATTAAGAAATGTTATTTTTACAGTATAATTACTTGCATAATTATTAGCATTAGCATGTTGCTAATTTTTCTTGCTAGTGTTTTTTTGTGGCAGTCAGTTTGTTAGCGTGACCCCCCCATCACCTTAATATCTTGATCTGAGCTAGGTAGGTGTCTCGGTGAGTAAAGCCCAAGCGGGTGGAAGCAGGCGGGCACTGTAGACGGAGCGGGAGCGTGCGGAGTGTGACGCGCCGGCAGATTGGCGCGCATTAATTTGCGGCAGCTAGCAGCAATGTCTCCGCCCCACTTTCCCCTCGGCGAGGAATGTTAATGACTCCAAGCGCGTAAATAGAAATTCAGGACACGAGGAGGAAGCAGTTTTTTTCCCCCCACATTCTTTCTGTGACAAGATAATGTATATTAGCTGATGTAGTACTAGTGAAACAAATTTTTTGAACACATGCAAAAAAAACTCTGTAGGATAACTGTGATTAAGACTGTTTTACAATACATTTTTTTTACACCACAATGCTTCTTAACGATCAATAAACTGTCAATAATCCTTATACATTATATTAGTAAAGAAAACGATTCACTTACAATAAAGCAAGGAAATGTACTGTAAAAATATCTTATTCCTGTCTCACAAACCTTTTACTAAAGAGCTCGTAGATGTGTGTGTGAGTGTCCCCTGCAATGCGCTGGCGCCCCATCCTGGGTTGTTCCCTGCCTTGTGCCGGTAGCCTCTGGGATAGGCTCCAGACCCCCCACGATCCTGAATAGGACAAACGGTTTCAGAAAATGGGTGGATGGATGGGCTTATAAATGCTCAATTGTATCTAATTTCTCAGTATGCGTACTAACCCATTGCTTTATATTTGCAGGTCATTTACAGGCTGTTTTGTAAATACCAGGAGAAAAATATGATTGTAATAAACTTCGAAACTTGCTTGTGAATGAATGTTCCTATATTGTATTATCAAATGGTTAGTACCAGTTCATTATTATTTAAGGAGCAGGCCTTAAACTTAAACGTTACCATATATATATTTTCATGAAGTCTATAACATCCCAACGTATTGAGCGACAGGTCAGTAAATATCGACTCCTCGCTGGCAGGAGAACTGAGAGGGAGGGAGACCTTTGCCCTTCTTAGCTGTGTTAGATATAGAGCCATTCATCAAAGCTCAGCATTACAGATCAGCAGCTTCAGGGCGGTAAACACAGCCACTCAAATACACGAGGCAATGAGTAAATTAAATGTCTGGTGATATGTCTGAATACAGGTTTTATCAATAAATAAATACAAACAAATCATAAGTAATAAATTATAATCGATATATTACAACTCTATGTTCAGAATATTTATATATGAATTAAAATTATATTAATTACACATTATAAATTAAAATGAAATAATATGTATTATTATAATTGTTGTTATAAATAATAAAAACAACAACAATTTTGATTATTATAAACCGAATTCAAGGACAATTTCCATTGTTAGAGAACAATGCTGCTTCTATTGTGACTGGCTGTCACTACTTTTGAAACCTACCCCACTTATGCTGATTTTTGTCTCTGCCCATGAAATACTACCTTTGCACACAGACAATGTAGACAATGTATTCCTTCAGCAAGCTTTCCAAGGCTTCCAATTCACTGCCAAGTTTTCACTGTATATATATTCATCCTCCCAGTATTAACATCGTACTGCCCCTCCCCCTCATCACTGGCACCAACACTGCGTTATTTCCCACAAAAAAAGTAGCAGTTTGGGTATCTGGGATCTTCGGAAAGTGACTGCTGTCCTTCTCCAGTCATTAGCCTTCATTCGCTCCGGCTGCAACTGGAATCCAAGCGAGTCGTCCACCCAGAGGGTCCGACTCCCCGGAGAGCTGGTAGCAGGTGCGCTGGCTGCAGGCCCTTCACCTCCAGCTTGTCCCTGCCCTCCGGTGAAATCTAATCAAAACAGTCACTGCAGCATATCTCTATTCGAGCCAGAAGCGAAAGCTGTGTCTATAACACGCAACCGACACGGAACAGTGGCAAAACAAAACGCAATACACACTGCCACAGAGCAAGGCACACGCTCGCCGAAACACTCGAGAAAAAAAAAAACACAACAGACACATTCCCTTGAGCTAATCAAAAGAGCAGGGGGGCTCCTGAAATATTAAACTGTTATGTAGAGTTATTTTATGCATTTTCTCATAACAGGCCTTCAGAAGCAGAGTATTAAAAATGCAAATGACACAATAGTACTGTGGCTGCTTCCGGGCCTCTCTGGTAGGGGGGCAGCATGTGGCTCAGTGAGCTAAGCCTGTGTTCCTGTAATCACAAGGTTGCCAGTTCAAACCCAGCCTCAGCACATCTGCAGGTCTTTCAGCAAGGCCCTTAACCCCCAGCTCCCTGGGCACCCCAATGGGTGACTGCTCTTTGCAAACAACTTCCTCTACAAAAGAGCAAGTTGAGGGAGGCATAAAAAGCAATATCCCCATGGGGATCAATAAAGCATCAATTATTATCATTAACCACTCACATGTCCTGTATGCTTGGTACCTTAAAGACTCAAGGGGTGAATATTTAAAAAAAAAAAAAAAAACTTCTTAAGGTTTCTTGGTAACAGGGATAGGAGTGACACAACAATCAGTGAATCACATCTCACACCAAACCATCTACACCTCTTAGCACCAACTTAAGAACCTGGGCATTTTTAAAAGGATCATTTAGTGTGTCCTCATTTGTGATGTAGATAATAGCTATAATATTCAAACGATGAACATAATTTCTTTGAGCCAGACGTAGGGGGAGGGGGAGGCCAAGAGAGACCTGATTGAGAACAAGGAACCGTGTCGTTAAAGATAAAATACGAAGCGAACTTTACGTTAAATCATTCGTTGTATTGCATCCCTCTCTAGAGAGGGCGCTGCATCTGGAGTCCGTCAGGCTGGATTTTTTAAATTAGTGTGGGTTTAAAGGCCAAATGTTTTAAGTAAAGTGAAACCGTCTGGGCACTGAGAGACCAGCGTTTAATTAATCCTGAAACGGATGAGAAAAACAATCAGAGAGAAAGCTGGCTTATGTATATTCATGGCGGGAAAAAACCCTGTTGTCTCTCCTAAGACATGAAGATGGGACTCAGCCTTAAGGGTTCAATCCCGGAAATGGAAAATTGAAAGTTAAGAGTAACATGCTAGTGAGAATTTCTGAAAGTGTTTCCATTTTGCTGGGCTTGTGTGGTCAAGAGGTGCAGAGTGAAGGTAAGTAACCTTTGACCAGCTGTGTATAGAGGGGCGGGGCCACATGAGGCAGCTGAAAGCTGATTGGCCCCAGAGTGCCCCCTTACCAGTTACTGACTGATTCAAAACATATCATTAGCTAATTATAAGGTTAGCCACTCTGTCTGAATCTCTCTCAGTTGGGTTACCCCAGAAGGGGCATTGGGTGTAGATTTCAGTGTGAATGCTGTTTTCATACTTTGCTATGTCTGATGTCCCAGCACCCGTTACCTTTGTCTCGTAGCTCTATCATGTGACTGATATCAGGCCCAAGTGAACTGAGACGTCATATAACTTCAGACAGCTTTTCTTGAAACTGGTTTTGACTTCACTCTTTTTCCCTCCTCGTGTCTCGATGGCACATGTGTTTTGGGCGGTGTGAAGGATTGAACCCATACTGTCTTCTCTAGGGACACCTTGAGATTCTTGGAGCTTGGTTTCATATGGATTCATTAACCACTCTCAATCTTGGTCAATAATTTAAGCATATAATTCAAGCACTATAATGGACTGTCATGGAGAACAGTTGGCTTCAATGCTGAGAGGACTAACACAAACTGTTTCAGGGTTCAATCAGAACTAATCATAACTTTGATGATGAAATAGTGGTCAACTAACCAGTTCTATTTCATGAACCCTATCGGAAGATACCTACAGCATTACTTCCCAGGAATTGATTGATTGATCGACTGATTGATTAATCAGTTATTCCTTCCTTCCTTCCTTCCTTCCCTCCTTCCTTCCTTCCTTCCATCCCCCAACCGCTTATCGAGTGCAAACCAGTATTCAATTCAATTCAATTCTTTATTGTCATGTGTACAAGTACAAGTACCGTGTACAATGAAATGCTTACTTGCATG
>JAODJU010000001.1:22806914-22821260 GCA_026776725.1 Gnathonemus echidnorhynchus
CTCCCATAACCCCATGTCCAGTGCAGGTCACGGTCTGCTTCATACGGTTCTGTCCATTCACCCATAACCCCATGTCCGGTGCAGGTCACGGTCTGCTTCATACGGTTACCATTTTCTCTGGTTATTATTCACTTGGCCTTGTGCCACTAAACTGCTTTGAGGGATCATAATATCTTGGCTATTTTTACACCTCCTCAGTTAATGTAATGTGGCCATTTTATGTAACTTAATTATATTAATATACACCCAGCCCTATTCAGAGGCCAAAATGCAGGCTTGTAAGTCTTCAGGAAATTAACATGGATAAATGCAGTTTACGGTCGCTTTATGTAAATCCAAAAAGCTATATAGTGCAAATTAGATGTCACTTTCCATTTCTTTTGGAAAGTTTATCCCGCTGCCCTGTCTTCTGTAAAACTGCAGTTTTTAAGAAAGTCAGTAGCACTGCTGGCATGATCAGAGAGTACTCGAAAACAAAATGCTCTGCTTCTTTAAAAAATCATGTAGTGACGCTATATTAAAAACGAATGCAACTGTAATATAATAATCAGAAGCAGAAAAAATACTTAACTATAATAGAAGACTGACTTAAACTGGCTTAAAAAGAAAATATCTGTAGGTTAAAGCAGCGAAGTGTCCTTTGCCTGTCAGCAAAGCAATCAACCAGGGGTAACATTTCACATCAAACTCTATCAAACTAACCTGAGATTCCGTAAAACCACTGGATGGTTGCAACTTTTAAGCTATTTTAAATGGTACATTCCATACCTCAGAATCACAGAATGATCATTTATTTCTCAAACTCTTTGTCATCTAAAATATGGACATTGATTTTCTGGATTGAGGTTTTCATTAATATCATAAAAATATGGCATTTCTCTCTGGATGATGACCTGGGATTATGCACACTTTGGTTTATGGCTATAGGCAAATTTGAAAAGATGCCAAATGACCTTTAGTAGGAAAGTCTGACCATTAATCATGGGTGCAAAACGAATGTAACCCCTACAAAAGGAGCCACACAAAACACAGCAGAACTGGCCGTCTCAGTTGCCGTATTGGTGAGGCTGGGACATTTGTTGCTAAATTTGCACTCTGTGCTATTTAAAGCAGTTGTTTTCACTGGACAGTTATAGGATAATGAACAAAAGATAGGGCTGTTATGCAAGGCTAATCCACCCACCTTGGTCTTTCAGGAAGCTGGTAGGAAGCACTTTGGAGCCATGAATCCTACGGACTGTTTTCCAAACCACTGGGCTAATTAGCGGTCCAAGCTACTGGATCCCTATTGTTTTTGTCTTTGCTTTTCCAGCTTATGCGTTTGCTGGGCCGTTTATGCTGCAGATGTTGCCCTCTGTTGGAGAATTTTTCTTGGTAGCAGTCTATCCATCCCAAGGAGCTATCATGTTTTAGGAAGACAAAAAGAAAACAACCAAGCATTGCTTTTTAAAATTGATTTGCTTGTGGTAAAATGTTTCATCTGGAGAGAATGATAAAACAACACAGCTTCTTTTCTTTGGACTTGACTAGAAAGTTTCTGGAATATAGCAGCTGACCGTGGTTTACTAGAAGTCTTCTAAAACTGGAAAAAAGACCGTGTTTTCTTTCAGGACTTTGTTTAGCATAAGGCCATGTAGTTTTCCAAGTAACCAATAGATGCATTAAATTGCAGCCAGTGTTAGTGAATTGAGTTCATACCTTCAGGTGTGCTGTTCTGTCTTTGCGTTTCATCACTTTAGGGGCCTTTGGGGGAATTTATGAGAAATCTCTAACATTATGCACAGTCTATGATGAGCCGGGTGAGGTTTTTGGCATAGTAAGATTACTTTTCAGATGTCTCGCTCCTCCTTGGTCATGTTTCCAAACACAAGCCGCAAATAAACAAGACTGTGTGTCCAGTGGAAAGCATGCAGTCTTTTATGAACGCAGCGAGATGAAAACATATTCTCTCAGCATGGCATGAATGCATACGGATTACCGGCCCTGGATACTGTCTTTCATTCTCCACAGCTGTGCAGCTTCAATGTCACAATTTATCTATTACTTTATTTAGAATGCAGAATTATTCAGGGGCACATGAGGTCTGGAAGATGAAAAAAACACACCAGGAAACCAACCAAGTCCGCAGTTATTTGTAGGGATGCAGCCAATTATTTTTGCTGCAGTATTTAAATTTGAGGATTCGATATGTTCGTATGTTTTTACATTGATGACAGTAATATGACAGACATTTTCTCATTTTATCTCAATGAGGCAATATGACGAGCACGTTTAATGCCCCCAAATGGTTGAAGAAGCTGAAGCCTCCACACTTTAAAACCCGATTAGCATTTTTTCCCCATATATGGTTATGTAAATATGTAACTCCAGATGAAAGCTGGGTCATGTGACAAATGTCCTACCAAGGGTGAATATGACATCACTGAACACAAGGGTAAAAGTTTCCAGTCGATAGTGGGAGACTGCTAGCAAAGTCATGAACAACTAAAGCCATGATGTAAGTTGTACACTTTGAAATGGCTGTGCATTTTAGACAACGATGGACTGTGTATTTTATAATCATTTAATGAGATATGACATCATCAAACTTCTCTATTACAGATGTACTCAAGAGTGGGACGGCTCCTTAAATAATAGCAGCATAAATAACGATGACAAGACAGCGTCTACTGGCAGTTTGCATGAGTCACTCATTCTACAGGAGACAAGAACAAACACTCCACTCAGTAGGTGACCTCATTCTGAGTCACAGTTGATCCTGACATAATCTCTCATAATCTCAAAATGATACATATTTACAGGGTGGAAAATGGCAAAGGTAATTGAATATCCCCATGTTTGTGGCTACTGCTTCCAAGTGGGTGCCATGTGTTAAGCATCACCCACACTAGAGTTTGACTACAGCACTGCAGACACAACAGGCCCAACAGGATGTACACAACTACAGTACTGTTCCAACAACCAGGTCGTTAAGCGAAATGGTCGCTAAGTGACAATCACGGTAGCCTGAGCGTGACCGCGACTGTGCTCACGACTGTACTTCAGCCTCCATAGTCGGTTTCTTAAATCCTTCAAAAAGTGGACATTTTTAATAGTATTTTGTGCATTAATCTCTCTGACTCCAACACGAGTTGTTATCAATCATACCAAATATTGTAACAAATGTGCACATTGATTGGAAAATGTTTTTTTATTACCGTTGTATTGGCAAATGGTCACTAACTAAGGTCGTTGCACCGATAAATATGAGTGGAGTGTATATAGTACACTGATAATGAAGAATGTAAGTAGAGGATCTTATTCTCCATTACTTTTAACTATTAACTTTGATAAAAATGACTATGAATACCTTATTATGCTTTGATAAACCTCATGAGATTGTTAAATGTCCTCTTGTCAGAACAACAGGACCCAATGGAGTGGTCTGTATGGAATGACAGATGTCCTCTGCAGAAGAGAAAAATGAATTGCTGAATCTCAGCAGCATATAAACATACTCTAAGCAACACTGACACTTAGACGTGAAGAATGAGTAAAGGAGTAGGCTGATGTGAATGCACAGAGCCTTGTTTCGGGAGGTGGACCATCACCTTACTGCTTACATCACATCTTAAGACAGTGCTCTGCATACTGCAGCCTGTCAACAGAGTGACATCATGCCAAGTTCATATCCCAATTTTGACATAGTTGTAGCATTTAATCGTCCCGTATTTAGAACCTTGCACTATCATAGGGAATTTTGTTCAGAAGTGAAGGTAAACAAATGCAGCTACAATAAAAACTCACATTTGGACACTGTGGTTAAATGAGGGGTGGTGTGTGACCCAGTGGGTTAGGATGTTTAGCCTGTTATTGGAAGGTCGTGGGTTTGAATCCCGGGGGTAGCAAGGTCATTTTACCGTTAGCCTCCTGAGCAAGGTCCTCAGCCCCCAAATGCTCCATGGACTGCCTGACCCAGCTTTCTCAAAAATGTGTGTCTCTTAGAACAAAAGCATCTGCTAGGGTCACAAAAAAAATCAGTAGGCAGGGTTGCAATGGCTTTTGTCGAAGCCTTTGGGGAAATACCAGCCATTCAACTCCCCCCCCCCTCCCCGTAATGCTTACTGGGTACACCATGGCTTTCCACTACTCTCATTTTACATTTGGGATATTAACAAGGTGACATCTCATGCGATACCCTACACATAAAAATAAAAACAGAGAAACAGCAGGAGGTTTGCATTAGCCAGCTTCAGTTTATAGATGAGTAAAATCCCATGGCCAGTTTTAGAACACATCATCAATGAGGAGAATCAGTAACCATTACAGACACAGTAGAGATACTTTATCCAATCTGACTTATATATTTCTTTGTGTGCATAATTTACAGTATTTATTCTGTTAACAGCGACCTAGATGCTCTTGCGTCTAGAAAGTAGGCTATTCATTCGTCAACCTTAAATAGCTGCTGGCAAATTACTGCCGCAATAACACTCAGCGACCATGACCAGAATAAGCACTCAGAAGGACAGATGGGTGGATGGATGGATGGATGGATGGATGAGACAGCTCACTGGGCCACTGGGGGTCCACCTTGGCGGTGATGTCATCTTCGTGAGTCAAAGCCAAAGCCAAAGAACTGATCGGTTTCAACAGCTGGGCTGCTTTAGTTTGCAAGATTAATCCTTCTCCCTGAAACCCCGTGTGGGACGTCGCTGCTGATCTGATCCCCAACCTGTGCTGCGCCTCATATACACTGGAGTCACTGGTTGCTGCTACACTCTGTAAACAATAAACCAATGAATCCTCCATTGTTAACAGCAGAAATAATAACAAGGAATGACTAACTAGGATTTAATTAAATAAGCAGTATCTGTTCCCCACAATATATTTCATGATGAGATAATTGCTTATAAGCGTGGTAGTGTAGTGGTTAGCAGTGTTGCCTCACACCTCAGGAGACCACAGTTTGAGTGTCTTCCCCAGCTGTACGTGTGTGGAATTTGCGTGTTCTCTGAGTACTCTGGTATCCCCACCACGCTCCAAAAACATACTCAGGTGGATTAGCATACTACATTGCAGAAGGGCTACTAGAGACTTTGGGCCCAATGAAAGCATAGTAATATTTAGCATACAACCAAGACCGATCCAATTATGTCCCAAAATTTTTAGGGTCCTTTTAATTATCCTGACTTCGCCCTTTATAGCGCCCCCGTGTGAGTGGGCCCTGCGATGGAACCCTGTCCTGGGTTCTCTATGGGACTCCAGAATCCCATGACCCTGCACTGTACAAGAGGGTAAGGAAATTGATTGGATTGAATAATTGTGTACAGAGAGATTTCATTTATAATTTATTTGTCATCTGAGCGTCTTTTGTACATTGCCAACCCCAAGAAGCCGTCGCAAGCCTGCCTGAAAGGTGGCAACCTCCTCATATCCATTTTATGCACATCCAATAGAGAGCGGTGATAGCTGAGAAGTTGCCTCATATTTCATGGAGTTATGAGAACGTAGATGAACCTTCCTGCTTGGCTGGGAAATGACGAAGGAGGTTCTGTGTCGGTCCAGTTTTGACCCGGGTGAAGTGCGATGTCTGTGAGCTATATGAATATAGGTGTCCTTTATGTGAGTATTTAATCTGTGTGAGTATTTAAGAAAACCATGCTTAGACTTCTAAATAACATAACATATAATAGGCTAACAGCAGAATACACTTAGGATTGCTAAGGCAATCAAAACATGTATGTAGTCATGCAAACCCATCAAAACGTGGACTGTGAGGGCTGTGGTTCTGTGGTTTCACAGAATAAATAAAGGTATAAAGAGAAATTGTCTGATATTGCGAGAAATTCCAAGAAGTCCCTTTTTCATATAATATAATCAATTGTGTTTTTTGAAGTCTAGGTTACATTTTGAGCTTTTTAGTAGGCAGCCTGAGGTAGTTGTTCATTTTTAAAAGGTTTTTTTTTGTAAACTTGGGTTATGTCCCTGTTATTCCTGATGTTATTCCTGCATCCTCAGTCCCTTCAGTAGGGGGCACCACAGAGGAAAAAATAAGGCCAACCTTGCATTCGTACAATGGGTGCCTAAGTCCACGTAGTAATACATGTCTTCAAAACATCACATGGCCTTGCACCCCCTACCCCAGTGAAGTCCTGACCCCTTGAACTCTCCCCCTCACTCTCCCTCCAGTCATCTAGCAGTAATCCACTGTTTGTCCCTCACACCAGGCTTCTCAGCAGGCAGGTCCTTTAGTGTAACTGGCCCCAAACTCTTTATTATTATTATTATTATTATTATTATTATTATTGTTATTATTATTATTATTATAGGACTGATATGGAGTCAGTAGGATACTTTGTGTTGCCAAAGCCAGCGGGATACATGCTTTTTCCACGTTGTGTCCTGGTGCATTCTGTGAAGTAGCAGGCTGCCTGAAGGTCTAGATGCTACAGAAAACTGAGCTGAACCCCCACCATCTGAAAAAATCTGACAGGGTTTCTGTAGGAAGTAAGAGACCCTCCCCCCAACCCTAGTTTATGGAGGACATTGCCATCTGATGTTGCATCAAAATGGTCCACTAGGTGGCATAGTGGTTAAGGAATTGAACCTGAATCCCTACAGTAACTAAACAGGCCTCACTTTAGATGTTTCCTGACAAAAACTGAATTAACGAAATCTAAAAAAAGGAGAGAATTTGAACTCTTAAAATATTTTAAAGTGACATTTATAGAATAGCAGACCTCGTTTTCAGTTCTAAGCAAACAGAGACTTGGCAGGCAGTGAGAGCAGAAGGAACAGCAGATGATTTTAAAGATGTGGTGAGATCCATACTGCGAGACGGAGCTCGCTTTCTCGGCCACAAGTGAGGAACATCATGCCGTCTGCCATGCTATTCCCATGGTGACGGGCAGGTGAGCGGAGAGTGGGAGAGAGAGAGAGAGGGTGACAGTGTCCACACACCCGCCGCCCCGCTGCGAGACGTGAAACCTCAGCAACCGCCCGCGTTGCAAGTCTGCCTGCCAGGAACAGCGTGTACCGCTCAGGCGAGTCCATCCCCCATGGTGGGGGGTCTGGGGGGGGGGGGGGGGATGGCATATTACCAGGCCATCAGCTCATTGTCAGCCCTTCTAAACCCTAACCAAACAGGATCCACAGAATGCCGCAGATGACTTCACGGAAGCGGGCAGGAGGCTGACCCCAGCCACCACGGGCACCGCAAGCATCTCCAACCACGTTTTCATTTTTCCTTCATCCGGCCTAAAACCTTGTAATTTAGCATAGGCTAATTTTGTACCCCTATAATTATAAAAATGGTAAATGGATATTCATTCAAGAGCATGGCTTTGGAGTCCATCTGGAGTAGGATGCACTGTATTGCAGTAGGTAGGAAGACCTGAAAGTAGTGAAACTGAATACAGGGCTATGCAGGACGCTTTTCCAGAGTCTTATGCACATAAGGGTCAGGTGACAGGTGACATGCCTAAGTAACTGAACAGACCAGCGTCTGACATTACATGCATGCATAGCTTCAAACAGGTACAGCAAATCAGACTTTCAAAATACTAGTCCTTTGTGCATCCTTAAACCATGCTAAAATCAATAGATACTTTTATTTTGGATGGTGTACAGTGTGTTGTGAAATCCCTCTCAGCTGCAGAAACAGCATCGGCAAGGCATTAATCAGAATTAGCTGTGATGGCAGAAAATGGCACCTCCAGAAATCACCCGCAGACCCGAGGTTGCGACTCACTTATCAGTGATTTATGGTTTATGAAGACTTGTACTGTATTTATTTATATCCTCTGTTGTGCCTCATTGCCATGAAAACGGAAGCCTTATTTGCCACTATCCCATCTGAAAGCACGCAAAGTCATCGACCAGATTTAGTCTGCTTGATAAGATAATTTTTTTAAATGCCAGTCGGCTTCAGACACAAAGACTCATACGCAGGAAATCCCAGGGGATTTGTGACGGACTTGATTAAGAATTCCCTTGTACATGCTCACCCAGTGGCACAATCTCACACTTCCATATAATCAAACCATGACATCTATTGTACTTCTTATGTCTTTACCTTAGGGGATGAGTCATTTTTTTTTTACTCAAGAAGAAAAGAACATGTACATAGAGCATAATTCATATTTTAATACATCTATACATCATCCATAACTGCTTATACAAGCAAGACCATGGTGAACCTGAAGCCTGCCCCAGGAGACGCAGAGCACAAGGCACAGAACATTCTGGATGGGATTCCAGTCTATCACTGGGTGAACACTCACTCACACAATCACAATGTCATGGCTTTTCATAGCTGCAGTGGTTTTCTAAAGGCCTAAATACATTTCTGCATCAAAACATTGCTTTCAGATATAATGTCTTAATTTCTGCATATATTTTTAAAAATGTTACCGGCATGAAATTAAATCAACTGCTCTGGTTAATTAGCTCAAATACAAGCTAAGGAATAAGATGTGCAATTAGCTGACAAAATCGCCTTCGGTTGCCGTAGCGCCTCTTAGCATCATCGCTACCTGTAATCAACTGGCTATTAAAATGCCATTTGATTTGAAGAAGGAACAACTCATTCTCAGCCTTCCCCAACTGCACAATATCCCTCGCAGTTGTCCCACACTGCTGATTTTGCTGAACGTCTAGTGGACTGTTTGCTTTATTACTGTACATAATGTGTGGCCTTAATCTTAATTGTAAACAAAACTAATTTAGGGGTGCTCGGTCACAGACGAGAGCGATCATTTCAAATATCGGTGTGGTCATCGCCTCACAGTCAGCTGTCAAGCAGTAGAGAAATGTGTTTTTTTTCCCCAAACTTCTACTTTTACAGTGCTGTAGCTACTCTTGTGAGCGAGACCATCAGAAATAATGGAAGCCGTATTGCTACACAGACGTGTCTGCCTATAACGCTAAAAATAGCTACTCTTTTCAGGTATTTTAATTCTCCTTCTGAGCGCGCTCGGTGATGCGTGTTATTGTCTGTGCAGCTGAGGTGTCGGGCAGGCATCTGGTTCAGGAATCTCGTGCCTTGTGCCCTTTTATCCTCCCCCCACGGCAGCCTCTCCACTGGGAACATGTCCCTATTGTTTCATGTGATGTCAGCAGTGCCCCAAACCTCCTGTAAAATGTAACGATGCTTTGCCACGTGCACAAGTACAGGTACATCGTAACGCTTTTTTACTAATATCCCTTATATCTTGCTCTCCTTTGAGACACACACAGACTCACATGCACACGGTCGAGAGTGAAGCCTGGGGTCCGAGCACAGGGTCGGCCATCTATCTGGGGCCCCTGGAGCAGCTTGGGGGAGGGTTGAGGGTCTTGTGCAAGGGCCCAACAGAAATGTGATAATCCTGCCGTGCGACCGTCTGATCACAAGTAATAACTGTTGGAGCCACACGCCATCCTCAGGTCAGTAACAGAGTACTAGGTAACACACACCAACATTCCATCTGTAGTTCCTGGGGCACAGTCACCCCCCCCCATTTAACATCACCCTGAATACTATTGTATTGACAGACAAGGGCATTAAATGCACAGGCACAACAATGTCAGGGAGAGCTATACCCTCATGTCCTAATGAATGTTGAACTGCTCCTTATCACAAGAATCTCAGGCCTTACTTTAACATTTTAGACTTTAATATTGCGAAACGTTAACTAACATGGACAGCCTGTCGCCTGGGACAACTGGGCAGCAAAACCACAACTAAATACATTTATTTATAAAAATTGAATGGATTTAGATTTGTACATATCCAGTTTCTCTAAACCTAACTTGATTTTTTTTTTGAGGTACAGTAGAGTTAGCATTAAATAAATATAGAGAAAAACATTATCTATGGTAGAAAAGTTTCCCCATAGGAAACTTTGTTTAGTCACATATGAATTTCATACTGATTGGGGGCTTGAGAGGAAAGTTTCTGCTAATAGACAAGGGCGTCAAGAAAACACCGTGGGGCCGGAATCCGTTAAAACAGGAAAAGCCCCCAAAGCCCCCGCGAAATGCTTTGTTTGCCAGGGCTTTCATTTAAAATCCAATATCTCCCCGGTCACTCTGCAGTAATTATTCTCGGCTTCTCCTCAACACAGAGCAGACCAAAAGAGAAGAAGAAAATAGAAAGTACTCCAAACAATTAAACAATTCGCCAAGTTCAGAGAAGGGCAGCGCTGAGCTTTTATGTTCTCGGTTTGTTTTGGTGGACTCGCTGCCCTGTTGTTTAAAGAATGTTCCAGAAACAATGAATTATCACAGTCTAAACTCACGCTGCCCCCACCCTTTACTGCTTCCATCACCCCTCTACGTCTACACTGTCTGAATTATAATTATTTGATATCCCCACTAGCGATGTTAACCTAGAATGGGGAATCAGCCTGGGATTCTGAGGTGGATTCAGGACTAGGCGATGTTAGCGATTGCTCTGGGCTTGGAGTCGTTCTGGGATGCCCTCTCCAGACAAGCAGAACCACACACTAATTTGCACTACAGCTTCGAATGTGAGCACACAGGCTAGAATTTTGGGGGTCTTTGGAGGCTTAGAAGATCTGCATCCTAACATCAAAATGCAATTTCATATTAGTTTCACAAAAATGTTAATAATTAACAAGTAAGGTTCCTCCTGTGCATAACTAATCATGCTAGTGTGACAATTGCTAGTGTGATATAGAGTCTAACATATTTATTTTTGATTATTATTGTTGTATTATTATTTCAATTTTTAGATTTTTCTCCTTCTTCTTCTTCTTATAATTATAATAATAATAATAATTATTATTATTATTATTATGGATATCTGACCAATCTCTGTTCTTTCTGTCTGTGAAAATCTTCAAGACAAAAAATAATTATGCAAAAAATAATTAACAACGAAAAAAAAAATTCTTAGTTGCCAAAAGAAGTGGCCTTCAGGATGACCCCAAAGGTTCTTTCTGGATGATCTCCAAATACTCCTTCAAACTGGAGAACCTTCAAAATCCCTCCTCCCGGACAACAACCACATTGCATAAAGGGAAGCAGGAAGATTGATGATCATCTCTAATCATTGTGCAGAACATGACCCAGTGCAGTTCAGAAAGCCAACACGTGTAAACAAGATAAATCACTTAATTCATATTTATTATTTATCAATCAAGATAAGTCATATCATTCATATTTTCATAATATCCATAACTGGGATATAACATGTTGCGCCATCGTTCTAGAACTTTGAATTTGCAAATCATTCATTAGTGAAATGTTAACACACAACATTGCAATGATCAGGATGGTCGATGATCACCACACAAAGCTAAGACGTTAACTAATGCATTTTTCTTTTGGTCTGTACCTTAATTATATTTTCTTGAAGATGACTTTCAGTGGTTCCTTTGCCTTTTCATTCTGCTTGGATAGGACTTAGTCCCGATCAGGATGAATAGTTAAAAGAGATATGGATGGATGGATGGATGGATGGATGGTGCTTAAAATCAATGCCAACATCACAAGTATCACAAATCACAATGCAGTCGACATTTTCCCCTTTATTTTTCCTGTCCTCTGCCTCGTTTTTCCCTTTTAAATGCTTAAAAACCACACCGGTGCAGGAAGTTTTTCTTTTTTCTCTGGATCCGCTCGATCACTGTGCACACAGACACACTAGCACAACCCCAGGGGGTGGCGAAAAGCAGCGGGGAAATCGTTTGATAGAGTCTGCCCTGTCTGCCGACTCAAAGTACAGAGCCCGGGGTAGAATTAAAACAGCAGTCAGGCAGCCATCTGCGGACTTGCTGGGAATAGGAGGGCTTCCTCAGCGGTCTATGGGAAGCACGCCCGTCATCTTCACGTACATTAACACGGCATCCCGTTTGTGTTCTATGACACACCAAACTGGGAGATCCGGCATGCCATTTAAGCATACGCGTGTGGAGGATGCTGCCAAGAAAACCATTTATTATTATGTTGCAGTCCCCAAGGGAGATCCTCACTGACAAACCAGGGCTAGCCAATGAGAATCAAGACAAGATTCAAGATGTCTCATTGGCTGTGTCCTACAAGTGCACTGGAAGGCCTACTTGTTTAGCACCGCCCACTGCAAAGAACAACAGTGAATAAATAAAGAATGAATGGACAATGGACAATGAGGCATGCAACATCATTGTGAAGACAAGTAATGCATTAATATTCACAGGATCCAAGGCTGGGTCACTATGTTCTTTCACTGCATGTCTGTCTCACCTGGTTCTTACACACAGCTCATCGAAGGTCACGGATCCATACATTTCCTGAGTCTGGCTCTGAGCACTTAAGCAGTAGCATCTCCTGTGGCCTGTACTACAAAGCGGAGTTACTGGCTTATCGGGGTAACTTGTCGGATTTAAGGTACCAGAGTTTAAATGGACTTCATATTCGTTCACTTACATTTTGCTCAGACTACCTTAAATCCGACAAGTTACCCCGATAAGCCAGTAACCCCGCTTTGTAGTACAGGCCACTGGCCATTTAGAGGAAAACCTCTTCATTTGAAGAAATTTGTTATCTACCTGAGGCATATTCAATGTATAATTTGAGGGTTCAGGGTTCAAATCTGTCATCCTTGTGTTAAAAATTTGAGATTAAAGATTCTATTTCTGCCTTGTGGCCCAGATGGTGGCATTTGGACTCGGTCCAATGTACTGCTGTTACAGGAGACAGTGTAAAGTCAAGGGTTCCAAGAAACAAGACATTTGCAGCTCAATAAAAAAAAAATATCCACAACTCACATTTGATCCAGAGCTTGTCACTTAAATTACCTCAATGCTTCATGGGTGAGATGCAAAACTGAAAGGAAAATGCATAAATAATACAGTAATAAAGTCACTCTGGTTGTGGTAAAAAAAAAAAAAAAAAACCTGCATAGATTTATGCATCTGGGAATTAATTAATTGTGCAGTTATCTCTTGTTGAGTTATAGCCTTTCTTCATGCAGGGTATCTGCGTTATACATTATACTGAACAGGGCATGCACGTTCTCTGTAAGCAGGCAAATATATTTTTCTTGTTTTCTCTGTTTTATTGCCCTTGTAGCCTATGTTTTTAAAATAAAGTAGGGACATCACTTGTTGCCTGTATAATATAAAGGAGTCAGCTTTCTAAAATGGGACGTCAGACAACAAAGGCATCCACGAAAATGCAGATTTTCGGTGAGACGGCCCTTCAGCGGAGCTCCCTTCCCCTTTCCCTTGTAGTCGTAGATGAAGGCTGACAGTATCATGGCACCAAATGATTATATACGGCAAGTCATGTTATCACTGCTTTAATGGGGCTTTGCGACATATGAGAATCCTGCCATCTACTGGTAGAGTATGTTTACAGCTGGTGCTGAGGTGCAAGGAGACAGCCTCAGCTACAAAAGACCTACAGACATTTCTTGTGTTAGTCACTAAAAACAGAAACTTTTTAACATGCACATACAGCAAAGAGCACAGCAGGGACCAGCCAGATCTGGAGCTGGGTCCAATTAGGGCGAAGAGGTTTTAGTTAATTTAATCATGGCTGCTGATGTTAACAACAGGTCAGACATGAACAACAAGACAGGCCTTAACAATGGGCCAAGTGTAAACAAAAGGCCAAATGTAACCAGCAGGACAGACATAAACAACAGGACGGACATGAACAAAGGTCCAGACGCAAAGCATAGGCCAGCCGTAAACAGGACAAGCAAAACTCACATGCATTGGAACTATGAATAAGTGAAGAAGTTATATCACCAACAAGAACAAACGTTATGCACATGCGTTAGTCTCCATGTATTAGTGATCATTAGGTAAAACAAAATAGCCCAGACTTTACACCTTATCTCCATACGATTACAGCTAATTTTGCAGTATGAATTTAAAGTTCAAACCTTTACAGTTATGATTACTCATGCTGTGAATAGGAACACGTACTGTCAAAGCACAACAACGATTCATATTAAGAGAAATTTGTCTAGACTGTTTGAAGACAAGAATTCAATTTCCTCGACTGTTTGAAGACAAGCATTCAATTTCACCCCTGGAGACGCAGCAGTTGTAAGTCAGTTTAAAAGGCTTGCAGGGAAATTCTGAGCTCTGTACAGATTAATGAACAAGCTCCTTTTCAACCTGACTCCCTCACACACACACACGTGGTTGGAAACTCACATTATTTGCACTGGTGTCCCGTGGAAAGGGGCGGGGCTAAAGCCACAGGCCAGATAAGAGGCTCTCCTTTCATTGGCTCATGGCCAACTCCTTGACGCATGCCCTGGGCCAGGCTATGATTCCACAGGCAAGGTCAACAATACAATCCTCTACTTCAGCATCCTCCCCCCCCCCCCCCCCCCCCCCCCCCCCCCCTCCCCCCCCCCCCCCC
>JAODJU010000001.1:22825765-22837174 GCA_026776725.1 Gnathonemus echidnorhynchus
CACACACAATGGAATATTTAGAGACCACCGAAAATATGTTTTTGCCCTGTAAGAGGAAACCAAAGTGCCCAGGGAACCGGACACAAACACAGGGAGAACCGCCTGTGAGGACAGAGAGAGCAAAGAGCTGGGAAACGGAATGTAGCCCCCAAACTCTGATGTGAGGCTACAGGCACGATCGCTGAGCCACTGTGTGAATTATTAAGCATTTTAATCTTCCAAAAACAGATTCTACACAGGGCTGAGATCAGATCTGACCTAATGGAAATACCATCTCTATGGGCACCACACAGTCTGAAGAAGACTGTATTGCAGCATCGGTAGGTGGGAAATAGGTGCCCCCTGCTGGTCAATGACTGCTGTCGCACTCAGCACAAAAAAAAAAATCACAAAAAAGTACACTTTAAATAAAGCTGCAATGCTGAACAAAGCATCAGACAGGCCCCGGTGTTTGTACTACTCAGCCTTGACACCTTGACAATGATCAAACACCCTCTTAGATCAACAAACAGCAAACAAACATAATTAAATAAAACCATAAGTATTGGATCAAAGAACCAACAATATGCTCATAAATATTGATAATACTACCACACAGTACTGCGGTGAAGAGTAATTATTGTTTTGATTTAGTGATTAAATTATACAAATATTCTCAACACAATTTCAGTTGTATTTGTGCCAGTAATAAGTGATCTGTGATCAGTACTTAAATAATTTCTAATTATAATCTGAGGCAGCAAAACCAAAGTGTGGGTTTTCACATTAGATGTTTAAGCAGAGGCAGAGAGGCGGCTGGTTATGAGCGCAGTGTGTGGGCTTTGGTGGTGCGGGCTGAGGCATCGCAGACACCAGCGCGGGGGCGGGTGGGAGTCGGCCGCATGGGCCAGCGGGCAAACCCACAGCCAGGAGAGAACACGGCATCTCCGGAAGATGTGGTGAGGCGAGATTCGTACCGGGCGTCGAGCCACCGGGGTAAAAATACCCCCGACACACCAGCGTGTGAACTTCCCTCGACTGGCTCCCGCTTTCTGGAATCCTGGCTCGCTCTCTCGCTATCCTTTACAGAATGCCAGTGATTCCTGCAATGAGCAGGAATCGAACCGACAACCACTTGGTATCATGTTTGAGTATGAGGGAAGGCACAGCAGAATATCACTCGCAAGAGGAGGGGCTGTAAGAATGACCTAGACAATGAAACATAAAGTATGTTCCTGCATATTCAATGTATCCAGACTGGGTGGGATCTTATTCGCTCCCTTTGGAATGAAATGTGTCTCCCCCATGGCTCCTCAAAAGTAATGAAGCGGTACCGGATCTGCGGGACCCCCAATGATGTCACAGCAGCAGGAAAGCCATGGTGGAAAATGAACGCACAACGGTCATGGGACGCAGGTGCCAGAGCCGTAGTACCTTGTGGGTCTTCAGCTAACTGGCCCAGATTATCATGCTTATGGTTTTGATGAAATCGTTAATTTCAAGCAAGCCATTCAGTTAGGCCTAATTAAAGAGACAGACAAACAGCAGGTGTGGTACGCCTCCAGGATAGGAGGGGGAAATGACAACTGCCACCCCGCAGCACAGTCCAACCCCCATGCCCCCCCCAAAGTCAGCTTACCTCTGGTGCCCTTCAGTACATTCCTTTCAGGAGCCCCCCCCCCCCCACTCTCACTCCCTTTCCCACATACCTCTAAGCCCATAATCGCTTCAGTTGTAGGGACAGGATCCTGCACTCAGACAGCCAAGCCTGGGGTCAAAGGTCACTCATTACACATTCCCTTTTATCTTCTCAGTAGTTTGAGGAACCCAGGAAGAATTGGGGGGGGGGGGGGGGGGGGTTCGGGATAAGGCCAGGACAAGGAAACTTTCTAGACAGTATTTCTTTCTTCCATAAATGCCTGCCACGGATTGTATATAAATGAGGTTTAGTCGAAAGGGAGAAAAAAATCTGTTTCCTTAGGCTCCTGCCAAAGCTTTCGCATGATTGCAACATGGCCTAGTCATCCTCAGTCAGCCTGAGCGCGTTTCTCTGGGTGCTGCTGAAAGCATGCGCTACTGCTGCTAGCCTGTTTTTGTCACGGTGCGACGTCTCCCATTCTATACTCATTTAAAGGTAGTGCTATTGACAACCTCTGGCTGTGAGCAGACTTTATTTACTCTCATATGTTATTCTGTATTGTATAAATAAAGATATAAAATAGGTAAGCACATATATATATATAGCATTATGAAATTAATACACATAAACGTAGCAATTTCAATAATCGTATATATGCATCCTCAAACAATTAAAGAGCTATGCAAAATGATTCACCATCAGATTAGACCATTGCTTTGTATTCAATATAGATTTCGTTTTTTATGTTTCGTTTAAGAATGCAAAACAGTGAAAAAAGCGGCAGACCCACTAGGGGGTGATATTGTTAAATTTTAAAAAATTATACTCATCCACTTCGCGACCGCTTGCACAGGACTAGGGGGCGCTCGGAAATTGTGCCGGGAAGCTCTGGGTACAGGCCGGGAAATTTTGGAGGAATTTCGGGATATTTAAAAAGACACTGCAACTTAAACCGTTAATTACGCAACTTAAAGAATTTTTCACAAACGAAACACCCCTAAATTAACGCCTTTCCCTCCTTCGCCTTACATTTCTAGCGAGAAAATGACCAACCCGCAGAGTGATAAACGGCTATTAAAGGAGCTGGAGTTATAACCATTCGCCGTATGATACACGCTGCAATTTCCTTGTCCTAACAGCGCAAATGATTACCAATGCGTTGTTATGACAAGAAATTACCGTGCATTTTAACCTTTATACGGCGAATATGTATTTCATCTACCCCAGGCAGCAGAGGACATGAGGTAGGAGACACCCTGCGTAGGATGTCAGTCCGTAGCGGTGCACAGGCTACCACATACTGATATCTTTGGGCACTTTAACACTGCACCAGTCTATACCGTACTTTTGGTTCCTTTAATTCATTTCCGGCCGAGTTACAGTACCTAAAGTGCCAAACCAACTGAAATACTTTTTTTTTTGTACTTAGGTACTTTAGTGTGGGACTCGAAACGCTTTCTTTTTCTATTTGGTTATGTAAATAGACTGCCTCTGAAACAGAATACACCAGATGTCTTAAAAACAGCAATAAACAAGGTTAAAAAAGTAAAAGCAATAATAATGGATGCCTGGTCAAATGAAGAGACCCAATTTTAAATTGGTCTGAAGAACAGATATAACACGACCAGGACGGAATGACAAGAAATAAAATATTTAAATAAAGGAGGACAGTAATGTGTTCTCCATTTATGCAGATACAAATATGTGTGTGGTTCACCTCCCACAGCCCAGACTGTTTCTAATGCAACAGTAACTGGCAGAAACCTAAGGAAAGTCACTCTGATATGTATACGAAAGGCACATAATAAAAAGGTCCTTAAAAGAAAGCTAGTTTTAATGGCCATATACACCGTGATACAGAAGGTCAGCTAAATCTATATTCCAAAGAAAAAGAGGAACACGGGAAACCTTGTTCATTTATAAAAATCAGTTTTCTTTCTTGTGTATCACCTTGAAAGATCATTTTATGATATGCTATAAACCTTCCATGGAGTTTTGGAAGAACATTAAAGTAACTACTGAAACCCTAGACCCGATATCCACCGTCCTGGCCTCGCTCGCTGTGGGGTGAATATGTTTCCACTTGTTTTCCTAACACTGTCATTGCATTACAAAAACAACCCGAGAAACATATTAGAAAAACAGCCAGAATTTAATACCTTCTCGAACTGCTGGATACTAAACTCTCTTCGAAGTGATACACGTCAAATCATATTTTATTCCACAAGATGTCATTTCCAGCCTAGGACTGCTGCGCCACAGTATTTATGATCATAACCACCTACGTGACACTGATAACACCAGGGAAATGGAATTACAGTGTAATCACGATATTCAATAAGCAGCAAGGATCTGAGGAAAACATCCAATACACCTTGTAGCTCCAGACGTGAGGAGTCAGTGACTGCTAGTCAGTGCTCCTGTAGATGTCCAGTAGATGTCCTGGTATTTCAGGAGATCATGCTGAAGCCTTAAGCCATCCCAGACCTGCCAGACAATTTATCATCACCCAGCATCTGCCACACACATATTTTCAGCAGCCATGTATGTTAAAGTCACCAATCTCCTGGGGAGGGCTTGTTGTTTCTGGGTCCCCACTCAAAAAGTCACTTGCCCCCCCTCCCCCAGTGAGTGACTTTGTAACCAAAGGGGGGGGGGCTGCAAATGGAGAGTTTTGAGTGGTGTTAAACAACACTGCTGTCCATCTCCCTAAGGCCCACCTGACCGCACAGAACCTTCTAATGAAGACGACTACAGCTCCACACAGAGATGAAGGTATTTTCCGAATCTGTTCAATTCCTGTTCAATTCAATTCTGTTCAGTTCAATTCCAGCTCATTCCAGAAACATCTCACCAACAACATTCCGCTGAATCGGCCACTTCCTGTAGCTTGTAAGTGCCAGTCAACTCATTCGGCGACATGTCGTGGACGGGGAACACCAGTGGAGAAGCTTGATTCTCTCAAACGGAATCGTGGTGGCAAGTTATATTGCTGTCATGAACATGATGGTTTAGATACAGAGACAGTCAACAGCTGTAGATCTGCCGCCACCTGCAGCTTCCTTATAGACCTGGGAAACCATAAAGTGAGAACTTTGCCCGCTGTCAAATGTGGGGCCTCCGGCAGCTTCCGTAAGCTGGGTGGTGCATTTCTTCGGATCACGGCGGGTGGTGCAAGGAGCCGTACTACACCGAGGTATTTCGTTCATTTTCTTCATTTCATTTAATTATTTATTTTCTCCACTGAAAATGTTCAATGCTGCTGTCGCAAGGTGCTTATAATTCAGCATCTCTTTTTCTCTGTAGGAAAATGATCAAAGACTCAAACTTTCAGCTATAATGCAGTGGTCCTCCTGTGAATATGCAGACTATAGTTAATATAAGATGGCTTTAAAAATGATAGTTCATTCATTGAATTGGCTTTAATAAAATATATTTTTTTAAATGTAAAAAATATAAAAAGTAATGTTTGTAAAAATGTTTAAAAATCCAAGCTGTCACCATGTTTTATTCACGGGCAGAATTTACTAGATTTTGTGTAAACATTATTAGAAATTGTTCATGATTTTTTATTGTGGGAATCAGTATGACAAACCAAAAAGCTATATGTGACCAAATGGTGTAAGGAAACATTATCATTTCTGGCAGCACTTGAAAATCACGGGGTAGTACTGTGACAAGGAAACATACACCTAGTTAAACAGCAGCCTTTCTCAGTAAACGCTGCAACAGGATGGGCACAGATAGGGCTGTCTGCCTAACACTGGCTGTCAGAAATAACTAATAACACTCGGTTCATTTATTACAATTAAACAGTCAACCAAAACAACAGCCTTCTGAAGTTGTGTCACCTCTGATTTCGTTTGAATTGTTCTTTGCTTCCCAGCACTGTGACCTCAGGTAGCAATTTTCAGCTTTGAGCCAGTTATTATTATTTTTTTGTTTTGTAGTGAAAAGGCTGGAAATTTGTCTGTTATTATTTTGATTAAATGACAAATTAAACTCATTGAAGAAGGTGTCCATGAGTGGACACGAGTCATAAAACTACAAAACTACAGTTCATGGGAGGGTTACTTATACAAAAATGATTCGTTGAGAGATTCGTTGGTCCCACCTCCTCTAGTTGCTTGGACTTACCTCCTCTACAATCTGATTGGTTATCTCTCTGAACCAGTCATTTTCCCTTCTGCCCTCAGAACATTTTTGTGTAAGTAAAACTCCCACAAGCAGGTAGACATGCTGATCGTTATTCAGATAGGCTGAAGTTAAAGATTAAACCAATTAAAACCAACCGTAATAGTACCACTAGAAATGGTTTTCAGGATGTGCAAATCCTGTTAAGTGTAACAACGCAATACATTTTTAAAGAAAGATAGAGAGGGCTGATTAAAAATATTATTTGTAAAAATTAAAAGGAATGAAAATAAAAGTAAGAAAAACTTAATTTGAGGTACTTCTGAGGTAGCACTCTAGAAAAGATGAGCACCCCAGAGCGATATCACTCCAGTTAAAACATGAACAGGTGCTTTTCATCAAGGAAACATCTAAACCAATGCAAATAAAGACAAGCTGATTTTAAAATGAGCTGTTCATGGAGAGAGAATCAGAGAGGTGAGTTGCAATGCATTTGAAATTTTATAATATGCTTTAAAAATGAAAATGTGATAATAATACAGTTTTACTAAGGTTTTAAAATGTTCTATACACATTAAATTAGAATTTCGAATATATGTGTTATGAAGCATGTACAGTCAGATGATGTTTTGCAATGAATAAATAACTGAACAAAAAAGGCAAATTTCCAAAACTCACTTGATATGAATTTGAAAAAAATTCTGTGGTTAGGCAGTTTTGGAAATTTCACTTCTTTGTTGGATTCCATGAGGTGAGTATAGGTTCCCAGTACTGTAACACACGAGGAGGAAGCCTGACTTTATGTCACTAGCAGATTCATCTCAAAGACAAAAAAAAAATGCTCTTCAAGAGGAAAATTTCACAATTCTCCCCTTTTGTATGTCCCATCAAGGGAGGTTTTTCATCCAGGGTTTTGATCAGAGGAGGCCTGAGATGGAAGTAAAGGGCATCTTGCGGAAGACCCAGTCCATGAGAAGCATCTCCTCCTCAGGGCTTGTCAAGTCCTGGGCTGACGAGGTGCTTCTGGAGAGGAAGAAGTCTGTCTCTCAGCTTGTGGCCCAGTAAGCATCTGAATGGACAGGGCGACCTTCCTGTTATCAAAGATACATTGGGGAGTCCCCTAATCTCTCGTGCAGTTACGAAAATGTGTCTTATTGTTCCTAAACCACATTTTTGTTTTAAAAGGTATCAAATCGCAGGAGTTCTACAGTCCACAGAAGCAGTGGAGACTAACAAAAAGGTTTTAGTGGCATATTATGCATTCCTTAAATACATATTTTTTATTTTACATTTTAATTTTTTAAGCAATTCCATAGCTGAAATAATAATTATAACAACTTTTAATCCATTTTAAAAATGGATTATGAATAAGTGCATGTGTGAGTGAATGGGTGTGACTGTGCCCTGTGATGGGTTGGTGCCCCATCCTGGGTTGTTCTCTGCCTTGCGCCCGTAGCCTCTGGGATAGGCTCTGGACCAGTGTTTCTTAACCCAGTCCTCGGCGAACCCCAGACAGTGCATGTTTTTGCTCCCTCCCAGCTCCCAGCCAATCAGGAACACCAAATACTTGGTACAGGTGCACTTGGAGCTGAGAGGAAGCTAAAACATGGACTGTCTGGGGTTCGCCGAGGACTGGGTTAAGAAACACTGCTCTGGACTCTCCGCGACCCTGAATAGGACAGGCGGATTCAGAAAATGGATGGATGGATTATGAATAATTCAAACACCATTTAAAACTATATTAGTTTAGTTCTTTATCATAGCTAGCTAGACTAATTAAATTAGTTAAGCTCTTCATCCTGGCTAACTGTACAATGTATGATTCCAACTCCATTATGGCTACACAGCTTCTCCTACGTGACTTCTCCAAGAGCGTGGTGACAGTGTGTGACACTAGCTTCCACTTTCATTTTCCACACTGCATGACTGTCTGTCACATCTCTGGACATTGCAGGTTTCGGGTCCGAAACATGAACCGGAGACTAGACTGGACTCAATCCTGAAAAAGACCAAGGCCCAAGCGGCGACAAAGGGCTCCAACCTCCCTCGCAGCCGATCACTGGGGCACATTCCACAGAGCGAGGTCACTGGGATCAACACTCTCAGAGCCCTCTTCGAGTTAAAGAAGGAGCCGCAGAAGCAGCCGGCGAACAGCAAAAACAAGAAGATCATCATCAAAAGCACAATGACCAATACTGTCACCAAACACATGGAAACAGCACCCCTGACAACAAAACCTGAGAGCCAAAATACTCTTAACACTACAGCCAATGAGGATGGGTCCAGTGAGAAGGTAAACAAGGTTAACTTATTACATATTGTCCTAGATATAGCCCGTCACGGAAAAAAAGATTGTACTAGTCTTGTACAAAAGAGATACTACCACTTGGAGATATTTAATGTAAAAGCATTAAACAGAAAGGTGACATCATTCTGGGCCATGACTCTTTGTCTTACAGGAGATGAAAGACATTCCCTCAGAGAGAAGGAAGACAGACAGTGGAATAGATCTTGCAAAGAAAGAGAAGGATGAGTTGGGTGAGTGTTTTGCTAGCCATGCCATTGTAGCAATCTCACAGAAGCTTAACGCTTATTTAAAGGCTAGCTACCCTTCAATAAGGCAGCTATTTCTTAGCTAACGGTACCAACAATTGGTTTGATTTGGAAAAAATGTCCCTGACAGTGGCACGTGTTCCCTGGGCAGTTGATCAATGAGATTTTCTTTCTTCTCCATTCCCTACTGACTTGACCTGGGTTTGAGAAAAAACTGATTGATTGCATCCTCAAGGGATCAGGTTGGCAGGAGTGTTGGAGATACCTGTCATCAAGATGGTCTGTTTACTGAAAATCCCTATGAGATCATACGAACGAACATGCTACATATATGCATACAAAAAGTACATACAATGTAATATAATACAATAAAAAAATTTAATACACTAAATGTACCCTGCATTGGGCAGACGCTCCATCCTGGGCGACTCTATGGTTTATAGGATGGGCTCCAGACCCCCCCAGAACCCTGCATCAGATAAGCGAGTATGGAGAATGAATGAATGACTGAAGGAATGAACAATATAATATAATATAATGGATTTTAAATATGATTGAAAACTGTATGAAGATTAAAGCTTCACCTTTGAAAGTATCATGCTCCCTCAAAGTTTCATTTCATAATCCACTAGAACCAGGTAATTCCTGAGAATGACATAATGCTTTTTTTGTTATTGATGTCTCTAAATCAGTTCATTCGAGAAGCTCTTCAGCTCTCTGAGCTGCTCATTACTTGGAGTTTGGGAGAAGATTAAGGATGAGAGAAATCATAAAGAAATGGAGAGACAAATATTCTCACAGGGAGCCATTTTGCCCACTTTAACAGGGTCGTAAAATACCCGCAGATATAAATGAGTGTAATATTAAAGCCATTATTCATACAGAATGATAAAAATGAGCATAATGCTATAATAGATACTGTGTGGATAAGGGAAGATAATCTACCTGTTTAAAATGATGTCATACAATGTAAATGGCCGTAATGTCCATAAGAGTGCAGACGCGGAAATCGACAGTATCGTGTACGGAGCCAATCTGGCTGAACTTGAGCCGAGCCTTTTGACCCATCATGATATCACAAAGAGGCTAATGTTGCTATTTAGAGGAAGGGGAGTTCCCAAATCCCAGTGGCTTACTTTGCGATCAGTGACAGTCCTGTCCGAACAGCCGGTATGTCTCATTTGAGTGGCTTTTTAAAGTAAAAATCAACAGTCGCAACACAGGATGAGTTGTCACTATAGAAAGGCAGAGAATCGGAACTAGACTGCAAGGCTGTGTCAGCCGGTGAGATTTCTCTACAGACACCGACCAGGAACTGCAGTAATTTAGTCCAATTTTGCAAGGAGGTCAAGCGGACATTCTAGAGAACAAGTGCCAGAAGTCGTTGCTTTCTGTGAGTATGTAATGTTACAGATTATAATGTGACCATCACTGAGACAGGAAGCTGGAACCGCTGAAAAAGCATTCGGCCAGAGGATTTATGGGGAAGTCCTGCTGAAGCCAACCGTGATGCTTCACAGACCAGAGCATGATGTGTTCTGGCATGAAGAATACTGATAGAACCTTACATCTCATATAAATCGGTATTTTTAATAATTCAGCATGTAATGTCACTTTAGACAAGGATATTTTTGAAAATGTATAGTCATAAAATAGATCATGTTTATTGTTATTACAGCAATTATAAATGCATGTACACACATTTAATGTAATTATATATACATATATAATTACATTTAATATAAAATATATTTTTCAAAATTGAAAAAAATTGATTTACTATTAACTATGACAAATAGTTTGCCGAATACATTTATTAAATTCTGCTTTCTTACTCAAAAACTAAAGGGTGATTTTTTTTATTATTATTATTCTTAGTTTATTCTTATAATTCCGCTGGCATGTTTATGGAGACAGGTCGCATGTCAGCCCTTCCCGTGGCGGTATGACTTCTCTGCCCTGACTTGCGTTACCCCATTCGGGAGTCACGGCGCTGGCACACAGCTGTAGTAGTAAACATTAGAGTCAGCGTAAGGCTTCATCTGTCCAGCTTCCAGGACTGTTCATTTGATCGAGGGTCATGATGATCTTGGGCTTTAGACACAGCCAAGAGACAGGGCATGTGTTACATGGGATGTCAGTCCATCACAGGCATGTGTTACATGGGATGTCAGTCCATCACAGGGCACACATACAAAATCACAATAACGACAAAAAAACGGAAAAGCAGTTTGAATATGGGTGGATCATAATAGTTATTAGATAGTAATAATATTACTGTTATTATGACAGCTGAAAAATTCACATAGCTATATTTTACAATGTATTTATGATTAAGAATAACTTATGATTAAGAATAACTTTAATAATCTTTTATAATTATAATAATAATAATTTAATTAAGTTTATTAACTTATAAAGATTCACTTTATTGATTCTCTGACTACTCTGCTTTTTAGCATTATTATTTGCATTTAAAGGTGACATTAAAAGTTAGATACATTCTAAAATGAGTCGAAATAAGAACCAATCTAGTTTTGAGTAACAGTAAAAAAGCCAGCGTCTCTGGCAGCTGAGGATCTGAGCTCCAGCTGTGGAGATCATTCATACGAGCAGTTGTCGCTGTGCAAAGCCCTTTACATAGCTCAGCTGGTAACAGCAATCTCTCATTCCACAGCATCAGATGGATCGTCTTTCATCAGAGGTTTATTTTCATACGTTCTGAGCTGGAATAGTTTTGCATGGTAGGGTGTTGCATTGCACATTCCATACGCAGCAGAATACTAAACACGTTGGCTAATTTCCAAAGGGTTCATTAAGAACCCGTTAAGCGTCGTCTTAGTCAGCCAAGTTGATTGAAACTAAATTGCTATGAAACATTAAAATGAATTAAATTGAATGTGCCTTTTAATGAATCCCAGCTATTAAGTGGTTATAAGTAATAAAAAAAAGTGATGAAAAATGGTGACAACTGTCAAATGATGCGGGGGAGAGACAAGACTTCATGGTAGTGGGAGGGGGGATCAGCGGCTCTTAAATATATAAAATTGTGTATGTGTGTGTGTGTGTGTGTGTGGGGGGGGGGGGGCGGAGACAAGGGGACA
>JAODJU010000001.1:22837274-22857161 GCA_026776725.1 Gnathonemus echidnorhynchus
TGTTTCTGGTTGTTGTCATTAGTCCTCTGTATTTAGTCCGCGTTTCAGTTTGTTTCCCCAGTCCGGTCATTGTATTGCCATCTGCGTTTTGCCTGCCTTACCTGTAATTAAACCCGTATTCCCAGACACCCTGACATCTGCGCCTTTGTCTCCGTTCCATCCCCGCTTGACACAACAATATTATTTTAATTAAATGTATTAATGGTTATCAATATTAAAATAATTAATAAAAAATCTTTATTTTTAAATGTATTTTATTATATAATAATAATTACTGTTACTGTCTATCATCATCTAAATGTATTTTTACTGTCTAAATATATGTATTCAGCTAGTGTAAACATGCACAATGCCATCACAGCGAACGCGAGGCTGAGACTGAAGCGTTACCCTTTGTTTCCTCTGAGAGACGTGCCACGTGACTCATTTCCTCGCATGTACAAGTTATGTTAGGTCGGTGTTCACAGTTCGACTTCTGAGATTCAGATCGAGTTCTAGGTAATTTTTTTTTCGAACTGGTTGGTTCAACTTTTAAGAAATTCGAGTTCTAGTGAGTTCGAGAAACGAGGTACCACTGTATATGTAGAAAGCGTCATGTATAATCTGAATGTATTGAGAGAATTCCATTACTGAGCAGAATCGTTAGGCCCCCAAACAACATTATGTTTAAAGCTATTTAACTGGGCAGTATGTGTATATTTGTTCAGAAAAAGCAAAAATTTACATTAGAATGCATACATATAAACAGAAATGGATTTAAAAATTTACAAAAATTTCTTTATGGATAGCTAGAAGAATTCCAACATTCCATGTATTTGTTAAATCACCACCAGCTCATTTAATACATGAACTTAACTTAGCTAACCACAAATACTAGGGTCAGTCGAGAAGACAGACTGAAACAGACATAAAATCAGTTTTACACCAATATAAAAATAATTTAAGCATCACTGTTTCTGGCAGCCTGAGATTTTGGCACCGTACCGCACATCCGGTAGTTTAGAGTTTTACATTTCCCCCGGCTTTCCTGTTGCAAGGTAATTTACCTGTCACAGGCCTATAGGCAGGATTCCCCAGGGATTTAACTGGAGCAGAGCGTTATCCTGCTACAAAACCAGCTGCCAGACAGTCTTGTTTGGCATCTACGACTGCAGCTCCGATACACTGAGAATGTGCTTGTTTACCAAATCGGAGCTTTATTCAACTTTAAAGTAATACTGGAAATTAGGGGGAGAAAAACTGAGAGGTATAAATAACATGGAAGTTCCTTAGAATAATGTTTCCACAGATTTGCAGTAAAGTGACAGCTGGTATTCGGTTAACTCCATCCACTACCGCCTGTCACTTTACTGAAAATCGCACACTATTTATGGATATTTCTGATTATTGTATAATGTTTATTGTTTAGCATTTTTGTCCCCTGTTTCACTGTCTTGAAGCCAGTCAACCTAGAATTTCACTGCACATTTTACTGAGTATTAAGGCTTCATGCAGTTTTATACTGTGGGTCGAGCCAACGCTGTGACCTACACGAGTGGCCGACGCTATAGTTATTTATACTTGTGCACTGGTGTGTCTGTGTTGCTTAGTGGTTACACCGCCAAAACATTAGGCGATAGGTTTTGGATGTCATATTTACTGTCTTCCCACCCTGCGATATATTCAACCATTGGATCACTCAATTGAAACTGAAAGAACACAAACATTTAACAAAATATCCATTTATCATCCATTTATTGAGTCCTGGTTATATTTGGGTTGCCCCAAACTTCCCGTAGACAAATTTGGAAAAATGTCATGCCACTACAAAGTCACTTGTTCTGTTTTTTCCCTTCTAAAGTTTCTATAAAGTGTCTATTCTACTTTTTAGTCATGTAAAGTACATATAAACTTAATGGAGGTAAATGAAATTGCTGCTGTCATCCTGAGTGTTTTGTAGACCTGTTGCTATGATACATAGGGTGGGTCATGCTAGATATACTGTAAATAGCGCTTCAATTTCAGTCAGCGATATAAGTATACCTGGGATATACGCTTTCTTTGCTCCCATAAAAAAAACAAATGTTGCCAAGCGGACCAATGACAGTTCTTGCGGTTTGCCTCGCTGTGACGTATAGTTACATTTCTGGGGAGATGCATGTAGGATATGGTGTAGGCTACAGTGGAGGGTCTTGGGCTACGGCATACTTACGGTGTCGATACAGCAGCGAAGTATAAATCAGCCTTACTCTGTATGTGACAAATAAAGCCTTGATTGATTGATGCCGAATAATGTTCAAGAATCCTAATAACCCAAACAGATTTGATTGTGAGCCCCTTATAAATCATCACCATTTCTTCCAGCACCCTTTCTGTTCACTTTAAAAAACGTACTTTATCACACTTCTCTGTTTCGTTGCAGATGACAAGTGGAGATCTCTGATCGACCTCAGAGAAATTCCCTCCACTGAGGAGCTAAAGAAGTCAGTTTCTGTGAAAGACATTTCTGCGCTCTATTTGTCGAGAGTGGCAGCGGCAAACACTGGGAAAAACCCCCCCGGAGAGGCGAGTCACTGCTGGCACCCCTGGCCAGGCTAAAACACTAAAGAAAGCTTCATTTGTACTTATCTCCAAAATCATATACAGTGTTTTTTTTCCCATAAATAGCTCAATGTGAAAATAAACCAACACATGTGCATCTGACTAGCAGACTGCGGTGGGGTTTATCACCGCTCAAACCATGAATTTGCATGGCCCCCCTGAGGTTTGGGGCCCCCTCTTGGCCAGCAACAGTCACTACACTGTGGGAGGGGTTATGTATTATTATGTATTAAAGAACAGCAATACTCATGGTATTCTGAAACCTCAATAGATTCTAACCCCCCCGCCCCCGCCCATGTGTTTCTTTCTAAGTTTGCTCTTATTCAGTTACGCTCCAGAGAGCTGTTAATTTGCACCTTGCTAATCAAATTGAATTAAACCCACTGATGGCTTAATATATTCTCGGATTCCATTAAACGAGGAGAAATACAGTGAGACTTAGGAGTTTTATTTTTACCAGCTGATATATTAATGGTCTCATTGCTTTTTTTGTCCATAAATGATTAGTCAGAAACTCTTGAACAATTAAGTATAAATGGTTGCCTCAATTACACAAAACACCATATTATTGGATTGTGAATGTTTCGTAAATGATTTAATAAAAGCTTTTTTCCCCGTTCACTAGGTTAGGGTGGTTGAAAAAAACGCTGCTGCCTCAGAAAACAGAATTAACTTGAAAAAGGTAAGATAAAGGTTCTTGTCCCAAGATCATGTGTTATGTGTCCATTTGTCAACTAACCATGAACCACAGTGGGGGTGTATTTGATTTTCAAAAGATGCATGTGAAATGCAATATGGTGTAATGCACTTACGCATATTATATAGGAATTCTGAAACGGCAGAATTCCTATTGTTTTTACATAGTTATTTTATATTTAATTTTTATATACTTTTGGATTAGACATATTTATGTGTATTTATTGCATGTAAAACTGAAATGAACTATTCACTAGCATGGTACATTACATGGTTCTCAGTGAACAGCCAGAGGAAAAAGGATTCAATACATATATTATTGTATCAATCACTAGGTATAATTGATATTAGCACAGTTGGTATGCTGCTTCAACATACATGAGAAACACAGCTATTTCTGTCCTTGAAATGAGAAATTTAAGTTCCGGGCATATGGACCATTGCCACTTCTGTAGAATTCCCAGTGAACAGTTGATCATTAGTACTTTGCCTTTTTATTGGGACTAAGATCTCATGGGACGGGAGACCGGGAAAGAGAAGATGACGCATGTTTGGTCCTAGGGAACCAGAAAAGAGACCAGGAAAGTGCATTTTGTCCTGAAACCAGAGAAACCATGGACCAGTTTCTTTGTGGATTCCCAAACAATTAATATCATGAATGAAACTGAGTTAAACTAATGTTCGAGGGTCACAGCATACAATTGAGGATGATCTGCTGTGATGCGTATGTTATATTCTGTACTCACATGAAGACACGGCATCGTCTATTCTGCATGACCTCTTCACTAACATCACAACTAACATCATCATTTACAACTGAAAATGTGTCAAATCATTCACTAATGAAAAATGCATTTACAAATGCTTCCCTTCTGTTCCCAAACAAGATGTCGGAAAACGCCCAAAAAATTGAGGACTCCAAAGCATCCAGTAGAGTTCATCTGAATGCCAACAATGTCCCATCTGAACCAATCAGAACTCAAATAGAGCACTTAAATTTGATAAATGATCAAAATAAGGCATTTCCTGAAGTGACTCTACGTAAGGAACCGATTTCCCTGCAGAGACAGAAATGTGAGCTGAAGAGGCTTTCTCGACACATTCACCCAGAGCTGAAGACTGTGGACAATGTCATAGATGGAGAGCTAATGAAGGAGACAGCTTCAGTATGCGAGGAAAATGTCGGTGTCTCTAAATATGAGGGTGGGGTACAAATATTGCGCTGGATATTTGAGAACTGGACACTACTAGAGAAAACAGGTGATATGCAAGAGGTTAGGAAATGGCTTGAGGAGAAGGCTCTTTGTGACATGGATGTCAGATGCACCTCTCACGTGGCTGATCTTGCTGAACCCAGTGGCACTGAATGTTTCCCGACAGCAGCAAGTTCAGAAGGCAGGGACATCAAAGGAGATACTCAGAAAACCACGGAGTTGTTTGAGATGCAATCACTTGACTTCCACAAAAAATTACCCTTTGATGGAAGGAAGCTCATGATGGCAGAGTCTGTCAGCTGTGGAGACGTGAAAGGAACATGCCAGCTATTTGAGGCCAAGCCTTTGGATGAACCTGGTCACTGCACTTCTGGGAAGGTTGAACACCACCATGACCCTGAACAAGCAACTCGGGAGACAAAAGTGGATGTCAAGAAGACAGTTAGACTGTTAGAGATGGAGCCTTGCTGTGCTCTCAAAAGTGATGATGTGAACGTCCATGAGATCAAGCCCGCCTGTAGAGGCGGAAACCCCAGCAGCACTGTCAAAAAGACATGCTGGCTCTTTGAGACTCAGCCTCTGGATATCTTCAACAAAGATCTGGCAGAGGTACAGGTAATTCCAGGGATATCCTTAGCAGAAACCCAGAGAGGTAAGGTTGAGAGAATAGAATTACAAACCTCTAATGACACGTTTAACAGTCCTCAGGAGGACAGATGCCTTTGTACTGAGGAAATGGATGTTGGGTCACTGAATAGAAAATCTATCAATGTTACTTTAGATAAGCAGGATATTGCTGTGGGAGACAGTCATTCCGTGCTGTGGTTCCTTGAAACGCATACCACGGAAACTTCAGCAGACAGCTATGAAGTTAACCACCTTGAGACAGTAAACATCCCGGAAGATAAAAGAGGAACTGTCCTGGAGATAAAGCACATATTTGAAACTTGCGCACTAGATAGCATCAACAAAGAAATGGTTGTGGGAGTAACCAAAACTGAGCGCTGCGAGATAGAAAAATCTGCTGTTAGATCTCACAAGCAGCATTTCGAAGGCCTTTCCCTCAACAGTGTATCTCAGTTTAGTAAGGAGCACACAGAAATTAAAGATGTCGCAAGTGGTGCTGTAAGAAATAATATGGCATTTTTCGAGAACATACCGCTGTTTGCTATTAGAGATCGTTCAGGAAATTTCCATGAGGTCACGTCAATAAGCAAAGGGCAAGCAGTGGAAATAAATGGCATCGTTCAAAACTACAAATGGATGTTTGAAACAATTCCACTGGACAAATTTAAGCATCAAGAACAACAGGAGGAGGTCATATGTATAACAAGTGAAGATGATTACAATGATAATGTTAAAATGGCAGATCGCCGTTTTGAAAATCCTCCAGTGGCCAGTGATAATGTTAATGCAAAACCCTCTGAGGCAAATATATCAAGGTCAATGTCTGAAACAGATGGCGTCAAGACCTGCAGATGGCAATTTGAGACACACGTGTTAGAAAACACTGGCAGTGAACTTGGCTTAACAATGGACAACATCTCTCAGAATGAAATGGACATGGTTCATAATCATTCAACTGAGGCTTCAGAGAGCATCACAAGGGAGATAGCCATGCAAAGAAGTATCTTGCCTAATAATAATGTTAAAGCACAAGACATGTTTGAATCAAAGATAATTGTTAAAAAAAATGTAAGTATCTCAAATGATTCAAGAACTCACAGTAGAGGTGAACATTTTGAAAATGACCTGGAAAATGGTCAAATTCACATGATTAATGGTAAAAACAAAGGCCGAGTAAATACCAGTATTATAAGTGACGTAAAAGGGGGTATTTGCAACACTGAATTTGCATCTGAAGCTTTATCTTTGGAATATACCTGTGACAAAGACAAATATCCTGAACACCAATCAGCTAGGGCAGAGTCCCCCGGGGATGCAACAGATGTCATGTCCTCCATTGGTCAACCTGACAGCCATGATTCAGCAACATGTAGTGAAAAAAGTGAAAAGTTTCATGAGGTCATCAGAGAGGAAATTATGAGTAGATATATGGGAGGGAGTCAGCTCATGTCTGAACCGAAGCCACTGGAAAACAGTAAATCCCAGGGAGAAATTACTGTTGAGAACAAAGAGGCACAGGAGGAAAGTGATATGACATCCTCAATATGGCTTGAAACATCATCAGGAAATTATAGAACTAACAAGCAACAGAAAATGGTAACAAATATTGAGAAAAACAATTTGCAGATGAAAAATCAGCCCTTAGAGTGGCAACAGATCAGCAGTGAAGGGAATTCCGGCATGATGAACAGAGGCGTAGATCAGAGAGACGTCAGATCTTCCCTCTCACTGTTCAAAAATCAACCTTTTGACTCCCTCAAAGGAGCAGCTCAGAACCAAACCTCTGAAAAGACAGTATGCAGTGAGTACAGTCTGAACATGGATGCAAAATATTGCAGTTCACTCTCTGGAACACAAGTTTCTGACACAACTGATGTTGACATGACTAACAGGAGGATTCAAGATGAGAAAATGAATTCAGATGTAAAGGACCTCCATTGGATTTTTGAATCAGTAGCAGCTGATGGGATCTCTTTTAGAAACTGGGCAGAATCAGATGTTATGATGGAGAGTCTCAGAGACACTGTAAGGCATCTTTATCACTTTAATGCTATTCATTCACCTGGAATTGTATTGGAAGACAGTGATCATGGGGGTGTGAAAATAGCCAAGTACCTCATAAATAATGAAGGGCCACAAATTCAGAAAGCAGGGGCTGCTGAGGGAGGCATACAGGACATTGTGCAGCATCTCCTGCATATGGAAAGGCTGGGCTCCAGGATAGCTCTGCTAAAGCAGGATGAACATGGACTTATCCAAGTTACCAATCTGGAATTAAGATTTCAACAGATTCCATCTATACAAACATGGGATAATGAATTAAAAACCATATATTACTATATAATTGATGGCTTCCTAAGTCAAGCTAAGGCCTTGACAAAAGGAATTTTAATGCAGGAACAAGAGCAGAAGTATGTTGGGATGACTGTATATTTACTTAATATTTGCAAAAAGAAAACGGAAAGTGAAGAAAGTATCGTAACGAAGGAAACCCCATCTGTTACCAATCCTTCAGGTGTTCCTCAAGGTCACAGACCTTTGGTATTCACACCTGAAGATAAGGCAACTGCCATGCAAACAGAAAAGGCTGATCCAGAATGCCTCAGAAACGTTCATCCTTCTTCAGAAGTGGACTGTGAATGTAAAGAACCAACTGAACAAGAGAGAGAAGCATGGGAACAAACAGTCGAAGATCCTTCACATTCGGATGCAAAGAACCTCAGAAACCTGCCATTTTCTGTAGTCTTCAGTCACCATAGTTCAGTAGAAAATGATAATTTCTCCTTTGATAAGCCTGGCCTTGCACAGAGAAGTGACCAAGCAATTTCGGCAAAGAGGGCGGAAGTAGTGCCAAGTAATGCAGAACCGCAGTCTCTGGATCCTAGAGTAGAGCCAAGTGTGTCAATAACAAAGAATGTTACCTTTGCAAGCGCATTGTGTGACCTTGGAGATGTAGACAAGTCCTCCACAGATGTGGTCATCTCAAGAAAACTCGGCTCTTCAAATATCACAACAGAGGAACCATCACCTTCTGAGCAAATTGAAGGCAACTCAGGAGCAGATGTCCATGAGGAAAAAATGAAAGGTGAGACGGACAACTGTGGAAATGCAGAGGAGAAGGAATTGGACAGACAAAACTCTGAATTAGCAGCCGCCATGAGAAGTCTCCTTCTGGCAACGGCTGAAGCGAAGAGCATTCAGCGTGCGGTCCAGGCAAAGCTGAAACATGTCAAATTAAGACAAATGAATCAGCAGAATGAGACTGCTGAGCTGGAGAGTGATAAAGAGCATGAAATCACGCAACTAGGGCAAAAAGTCACCTCAAAAGACAAAGAAGAGTCCGTATGTGTGGCAACCGTGAGGCAACCATTAGAGTATCCCACAAAAGAACAGACTGGACCAGAACATCAAAGCAGTCATTCCTCTGAGAAGGTCCAGGAGACCAATGAGATATTTCACCCTGGTCAAAAATGTGAACTTCGCGTTGTAGACACAACCGAGGAGCACTCGATACTTGCTGTTCAGAATTCTCTGTCGAAGTCAGGCCAAAAAGTTCAAGATTCAAAAGAACAGACCGAAGTGGAAGTCGATTTGAGAGGAGATGTCAGAGAAGCCATAACATCGTTACAGACTGCTGCAGGACAGCAACAACAACAAGCAGAAAAAGAAATTGTAAGAGGTGGTCTACAGGCTGCTCTTCAGTCTTTGGAGAAATCGAACATGAATGTTTCCAGAGGTGACTACAAATCTGCAATGATATACAGGAGAGGGAGATCGTCCTACAAAGAAGGTAAATGCAACATTATTTTGGACAATACTGATAAACAGGCTGTTACACAATCTGTACATACAGGCTTATTTCCTTCAGCAACAACTATGAAAGAACAATCAACCACCAATGTAGTTAATGTACTACCTGCCGCAGATGACAGAACAGAAGAAACCACAAAGGATCCACTTCATATATCTGTTTCTAAAACTAACCCTCAGAGTCCAACTCCACTCCCACCCAAGGCTTGTCAAAAGCCTTCCACACAAAAGCCCGCTCTTCCACCCAAGCCAGAAGGACTTAGCAAAGTCCCTGCTCATGTGGCACGGAGGACACTTGTTAAAAAACAATGAATGACTGTGAGATGGACACCAACCACTAATAACTCTCCTGAAGGCCCAGAAGTTTCTTCAAACTTGTCAATTGTGAGGCCCATCCAGATGATGAATCATGGATTTGTGTTCATGCATTTAACAGACATTTTTGTCCAAGGTGATGAACATGTGAGGCAAATAGCAGATAAAACAACAAGGCATACGTGCAGATACAAATGTAAGCAGTTCCGGAACAGGAGCTACACAACATCTAACAAACCAAGAACCTAATCACACCATAAGCACCTAGTACCACCTCAATGAGTACAATTCATACCAAAACAGTCAACAAAATATCAGGATCACAAATACAGTTGTGTAACCAGGTACTTGTAAATAAAATACTAAAAATATTTTCCTCATTAGTGAACTGGGAGAAAAAAATCAGTTATCCCCAGTAAAAGTAACAGTTCCTCACACGAAGACAGAATAAGATATTAAATGAATTTTGACTTCAGAGCTCTTCAGAATTTTATAAATAGGAAGCAAAGTGTTATTGCAACCTTTCCACTCCTCTGTGAGAAGCTAAAATCCAAAGGAAAAACACAGACCTGAGGCTGAAATATTCATTACAAGGCATCTCTTCACTTGCAGAAGCTCATTTGTCAAGCAAGATGTATTGGACAGATTCGGTAGGAAATAGGTTGTTAAATGGAAAAGAAGAAGAGGAAAGTAGGCCATTGAGAGGTGCTGTTTCAAAGTGAAGTGTGATGAAATGACTGTGAAAAAGAAAGGAAAGCAGAGAATGCAGAAGAAATAATGGTGGTGCTTTCAGAAGAAGAAGGAGAAAAGAAAGATAGGAATCACCCAAAGGAGAATGGTGGAGATACTGCTGATGGAGGAGCTGGATTCTTCAGCAGGATCTATGGAAGAAGGAGGAGCAGAGCAATGTCTAAGGGCACCTTCATCCTTTAGAGGTCAATTCCTGTTTGGCCTTTGCAACCACAGAAACAGTGACATGATAGAGGAACTGGCAATCTGTGTCTTTCATTGTGTATCCCCTTTGGGATTTGTTTTTGTTGACTTGCCTGTTGTTCTAATTTACTACTTTTATAAATCAATAATAATAAAATGAGGTTTTGTTTTTTGAGTTGACTCTGTTCATAACTGCTAGACATTAAAAACATCTTGAGATTGTCTTAGAATCACTGCAAATGTATGTCAGTGGATAACAGATTTTAAAATAGCACACACTCGGTTGTAGATGAATATCATAAAGATCTTTATTGTTACAGAACAGCTACACTGCAGCCACACTGTACAGCCATAACAGAATTACAATGTGCAATTTGTTGGTATTCATGTCAGTGACTTATAATGAAATTCAAACTCCCTTACAAAAAGATGCAATATGTCATCTATATGTTCCCAGGTGTTCAGCATTTCTAACAGCATCCAAGTTATGTTTAATTAGTCAATAAAAATCAGATTTAAACATCAAACTGTTTCCCAGTTCATAAGTTCACTTTTTTTTCCCACAAAAATAGTGGAAAAAAATTATATGTCTAGGTGAAATCTTATTGAATATTTTCTGGAATTGTAGTTTCTTTCACCTGCGAGGGAGATGTGCTCTGCTTGCTCCAAGCCAGTATATCCAATGGAGAAAATCGGGGCAGATAAATTTATCTTCCATCGCAACTGCTTCTGCTGCAAGCACTGCAAGAAGAAGCTGAGGTGAGACGTCCAGATCCACGTGAAAAAACGGGGAGCGTTAATTAATAAAGGTGGCAGGCTGCTTCCCCCCCCAGCATGAAACTCACCTTAAAATGTAATCACAAGGCAGACAGTTATTGTGGGTGGATGGATGGTGGATGCTGCTTGTTTATTACAATACATGAATATATTAACTGTAACACAGCAGTGGGTGAGGATGCTCCACCTGGGATCAGAAGGTCACCAGTTCAAATCCCAGGGTCAGCAGAGTGATATAATTGTTGGGACCCTGAGCAATGCCCTCGACCCCTAATTGCTCCATAAATTGTCTGACCCTGCTTTCACAAAAATGTACATTTTAGATAATAATGTCTGCTATGAAGATGTGCTATTCTTTTCAGATCACAAATTACTAGAATTATTGGTTATTTTGTTAACTTAAAAGTCAATATAATTTATTAGTTGATAGTTTAATTGAGCAATTGTCATATATCACAGATTTAAGAGGGTATGATAACTGTCTGTGTTACAAGTGATCCAGATATAACCTATATTTCTCTAGAAATTCTTTTCAGTTCCAGAGAACTTTAATGAAGATCTGTGTCCTTTGTTCTACTCTAGTATTCAAAACTACGCTGCTCTGTATGGGGAGTTTTACTGCAGTTTCCATTATCAGCAACTGTTCAGAGCTAAAGGGAATTACGATGAAGGATTTGGGTATAAACAGCACAAAGATCGCTGGATTCAGAAGCTTGCAGACAGTAATCCCACAAAAGTGCAGCCTCGGAAAGACGCTCAAGAGAAATTAACTGACTCCGATGACAACTCCGACTCTTCATTCGGTGAGTTATGGCACAGATTAAAATAAACTAGAACAAACAAAAATAACCGGAGAGAATTGAATCTTAAAAACAACTTTACCTAAATAGAAATGTTTAAAGAGGATTCTTCAGTTTGCAAATAGAAGAAATTTTGTGAGGATACTGGGAAAACAACAAAGAATGCAATGTCAACCTGTTTTTATTGAAGAAAGTAAAGAATTACAAACTACAAATATTTTCTCACACCGATTATTTACGTCTTCTGTTTTTCCCAGATTGTTAATCTCAGTGCCTGACTGACTGCATCGTCATAATTCCACATTCAGGAGACATAATTCATCCTGGTCATCTTATTATTTTTTCATTATTATTTATTGATTTTTAATATAACAATCACCATCAAACAGAAAAAATACTCATTAACAATATGATTGGTACATTTTTTACTAGCTGATCAAACTCTGTCAGATCTTTTTAGGTAGCATATTACATAACCACAATAAATAAAAAACACATCATCTTAAGTCCGCTATGAAGAAGTTTTTTTATTCAACAGATGAAAATCAGCCATAATACCCATACAGTAAAAACACACAAGAAAATCCTCTCCCTCTTACTACAATAAACTGCAGAGTACTGATATTCACGGTTTCATTAATTTAATGGACACTTCTGGCATGTGTTCATAATTAAAGATGAACAACTACAAAAAGAAATATTACATATGATTTTGAATGAAATGTAAGGCGTAAACAGATGACCAAATATGGACAAAGTAAACTGCAACCTCGGAAGACCTGTGAGATCCTTCCTGGAGGGGCGGGATGACTGACTGCAGTGGGATTCACTGCAGGAACGAAAGCTTTCTCCTGAATATCCTTTAATAATAAACTGCAATGACCATTGTAAAGTTTTTAATTAATTATTCATTTTCACATCTTCAGTTAACACCTTTGACATATTCCCCGTTTGTCCCATATCTTAAATAAAACCTTCTTGTTTCATGTTTTGCATGTTCCCTGCTTTTGACTTCACCACCTCATTTCCATCGAATACTTAAATATGTATTTATATACGATTATCTATCCATCTTGCACGTTATTCTCAAATCTTGAGTCAAGGGGAGCGGCCAGGAGTGTATCCCAGGAAGCACTAGGCAGGAGAACACCAGAGTCCATGGTAGGAGACACGCGCCAGCGTGCACACACACACACACACACACACACCAGAGAGCCTGGAATGCACAAGAAGAACACAACAGGTCAGTAGCCTTGGTTACCATCACAAGATCTATGACTATTTAAATTCACCTTGATCCCTCTTTGTTAACAGGGATATTCTAAAATACCAAACCCCAGGCCAGCCTTACCGATGCGTGGCCTCGGGTCTCATGGAATCCAGGGCTGTCTTCAGAACGTCCACTTGTCCACTCACTCACTCACTATATAGTGTTCACTACATAGATCACTGACTGGGGGATAAGTGCAGACAGCAATTGGTACATTTCAGACACTAGCTGGGTGTTTTGCTGCTGCATAATTATGTGCCGGATATTCGTAATTATTATATCTGTCGCATAAACAAACACCAGAACATGTAAACCGACGCTGCTATTTTTGGTTAAGTATGCACTGTAATTAATATAAATTGATGGTGAAATAAGAATAAAATGAAACTTTACAACACAATGCTGTGCACATGTAACTGTATTTGCAACATACTTGACTGGACTGTATCTACCTTTGCAAGCATGATGGGGACTGCAGCTATAACTTTGGTATTTGACAGTAATCTTAAATATACTGTACTAAGTGTGAATTAACGTTGTAAAGCGTGCAAAGCAGTCAAATACGTTAAAATAAGCTTTTGTTTTTAAGGCAGCGGTAGTCCTGCCACTGTTACAGTTCATGGGCAATATTTCATAAGCAAGCTACTGAGCTCCAGTTAATGGTTGCAATTCAGATGGAATAAAGTTTCTCAAATATAGTTCTGACTCTCACGTGACAGGCCACAGTGCATGATGGTGTAAGTCAACCAATGCAGGGTACAGATTCTGTACACGACAGTTTGGAGAACCTTGTGATTTGCACTACGAAGTGAATGAAATTGACAGTTGGGAATTCATATAACACTATGAAATGGCTGATTCACTGCATAGTGGACTATATAGTGGGAGAGCACAGCCCAGGTCCCATTTCACAGGTGTCACCATAGCAGCCAAAAGGTCAAAGGTCATGTTCTAAGTCTATGAGTCACAGGTACATATGAAAAGTATGAAACTCCCCAGAAGGAGCAATGGTGATGAACTCTGAGCTTTAAACTGGTCTTTCGTTTGTCTTTAAGTCAGTTTAACATCTACATTAGTAAATGCCGTGTATTTACCGCGGATCGGCAGCGTGTCATTTCCTTGATTTTATTACGACTTCGTTACTTTCCAGATAGTTTAGCTTCTGCGTCGTGACCATCGCCTCAAACACGTTACAGTCAGTTACGTCAGCACTGAGACTATGTCAACGAAAACAAAACAGATGACAATGGATAAATGATATCTATCACACGGTCATCTCCACTATCGCTGCTTTCATTTCCGGGATGTAAAAAAGAAACAAGTAAGCATAGTGCTGAACCCCAACAGCAAAAATGGTCTGCAGATGAATCGGGATTCAAGCATCAGTCTCAGACTCTTCCCTGACTCATCAGCTTAGCAGCTCAGGTCCTCATCACCTGTACCAGTCTATCACGATCAGCTCATACCACCGCATATGACTGTTATGTTACAGCGACAGGCACACAAGCTGCTGTGCGAGGTTTGCTCAACATACCACCTGCGATATTCAGGTTTGACCACCTATCCTAATGAACTTTGCTCTCACTAGACAACTTTCTGCTGTTTTTCTCTGCACATCAGCAGACAAGCGAATGATAGAGGCATATCTGAGTAGGAGGCACATGCAAACTCCACTGACCGACTGGATTCAAACTCCCAGCCCCCGAGGTGTGAGGCAACAAGTCCGACCCACTGAGCTACCATTCAAGGAAAGACTTAAAATTATTACATTTATTAAATAAATGTTTTTTTTTTTAAATAAAGGAAAAGACAGAAAATCTTACATAATTTATTTTATCAAAACATACATCAGAAGCATAGTTACACAGTATACAGTAAATGTATCATTATTATAAAGCAGGTTTTCCCAGTCCCAGTCCTGGGGGGCCAGTTTGCAACAGTTAGCAGAGTTAGATGTGTTCCAGCAGGGAAATCTCAACACTGTGTTGCATTCTGGCCCTCCAGGACCACAACAGTAGTCTTATATTCAAAAAGTCTATACCATACAATATTTGAATTCATCTTCCTGCTCAGTATATTCAGTCTCAGCAATATTTTCATTTTACTTAAAGCCTTTCTGTACCTGTGTGCAACGCACATCACGCCACAATCACAAGATCACATCTCTCCAAGATAAGTTCGTCATGTCACACCTTCAGCCACTGATTGTAAAAAGAGTTTGTAAGAACAGGGTGTGATGTTTGCTGAGTATGTTTATTATCTTAAAGAATAAATAATATCTTGAAAAATATGGTAAAGAAAATATATGACATAGGTACTTTATATTAATTTAGTGGAACAGTATATTTCAAATGGTTTCTTTCAGTGAGGCACACTGCAGTGTTCTTAAATATGTAGTAAATATATGTTCTTTGCACAAAGTATGTACTATAAATTGTAAATGAATTATTTCAATACCCTGAAGAATGTATATACATTTAACATGAACTATACATGTGTTAATAAGTACAGGGATTTTAAACAGGGTAACTAAATATCACAAAAGCTATACACCTTTAGAAATATAAACAATTATGAAAGTTTGCATTGCAATGACAACCTATAAAGAACATCTATAACTTTGTCACCTTTACTTGCACTTCTTTCAGTTCTTGACTGTGCAGGAGTCTATTTTCTATCCTTGGCTTTTCTGAGGACCTACAATAAAAGACAGCCGCTCGATTAAATAACACCTCAGCTGTAATTCACTTTTATTACCTTGGCAGATCTTGCCAGACAATATCTTATTATACTTTATACAGTCGTTTTTACCATATCAGTTCAGTACATGAACTTTCTCTGAGTCATAGTCCAATCCTCTAGCCAGTCAGCCAGTGTGGCCCAGTTGAGTTTGCAGGACCTCATAGCTGGCTGACATATCTGCCTGTTTTTTTTTTATTTATTTCATTACTTAGAAGATATAAGGAGTACCATGAGTACCTATGTCACCTGAATATCCATCTGCAATCTTCTGTCTTGCTCAGTCTTAAGCAAAATAATTTTTTAATAATGAACTCACATGTCCTTATCCGCTATGGCGTCCGTGTGATCCATGAGCTCCGCATTCAGAGTCTCGGGCAGCAGGATGCAGAGTGCCCCGCCAATCAGGGGACTGACCCCATATATGATCATGGGGATGGAGTGGTGGTAGACTTCCAGAAGTCGGATCAGAGGAGCCAGAATTCCAGCCACACGGGCTGCCATGGAGTTCATACCCACGCCATTTTGCCTGGAGCAGAGCAACAGAGATGTTCCAGAAGTTTATATATGTACCCACATCAAATCAACCACTTAAATTCACTCCAGAGACAGTCCTAACCACCATGGTTTTCACGCCCATGTCAGGAATATCCCAAAACTATTTTTTTTGTATTTTTTTCCAGTCCTTCAAACAAACCCCAAATCAAACCCGAACACTTAAATTCATATAAAACATGAAAGGTAACGCTTTACATTAACTGTACCTTCATAATGCTTTTATATTGCATTCATAAAACGTTCAGTACACCATCATAATGTATTCATTAAGTATTCATAAAACATTCATTAACATCATGCATGTATACCTTTACATCCTAACATCCCTTAACACCTGTAATATACATTAATAACAAACATTATATAATAATAACAAACATTATAATTGTATAATCATGTAATGTTTGTTATTAATGTATATTAAAGCTGTTAAGGGGTGTTAGGATGTTAAGGTGTACTTGCATGCTGCTTATGAATGTTCTATGAATGCATAACGAATGGATTATGAAGGTGCAGTTAATGTAAAGGGTTACCACATGGAACAGAATAAAGAATACACTCGAGTTGGACAGTAGATGTTTCCCTGACCTGATGACTGTCGGGTACAGTTCAGCAGAGTACGTATACGCGATGGAAAAAGAGGCAGCGAGAGTAAATTTGCCGATTGCTGCCAAGACGGTCACCACCACAGGCAGTCCTGGAAAGCAAGACTAAATGTTAAACTGGTCCTGAGCTCTTTGCTTCATAAAATATTTGCCTGCCCATACAGACTATATAAACATGAATTGAATGTTACTTATAGTTAAAGTAACTAAAACAATGAGATGGTTATTAAGTCAGACATTTGTGATTTATCGGTAAACACATTATGCAAATAAGAAATTTGATCAAATTATTAAAGATAAGGTGGACTAGGTGGAATAGGAGAACTTCTCTGGGCAGCTACCTTCCGGAACAGCAAGGATGAGGAGGCAGACTATCCCCCCGAAGATCAGCACAAGGCTCTGGCATTTCTTCCTTCCGAAACGGTCGAGGACCAGGATGCTGCCCAGACGGGCAGGAAGTTCAGCAAAGCCGAAGATGAATTGTGTGAGGTAAATATCCAGGCCAAAACTCCCCACGTTCAGGCTGAGGCCGTAGTAAACCAGGCTAGTCACAAACCTGTAAGTCAAGCCAAGGAAGGAGAAGGACAATTATCTCTTAAATGCTATGACTTTGACCAAATAAATCCCTCTGACTGCATGAACCAAAATACAATCGCTGTTGATGTTCAGATTTCATCAATATGATGGATTCCCCAATGTTTCTCAATCCAGCCCTTGGGAACCATCAAACAGTCCACATTTTTCCCCCCCCCCCCCCCCCCCCAGCTAATGAGAAGCACCTGAGTACCTGGTACAGGTATACTGGAGGGAGGAGTGACACATGTGGACTATCCAGGGGTTCCTAAGGACTGAGCTGAGAAACACTGGGTTCCCAACACTCTTACAGTCTCCTACCCTTTAAATGCTGTTTTTTTTCTCTACCCATTACTTGATTACATCTACATGAATTTATTTAGTAGCCACTTCTAACCAAAGTGACATTCAATTGAGAAAGAAGGGTCAACCAGCCCCTGGAGCAATCAGGGATTAATGGCCTTGCTCAAGAGCCCATCAATAAAAGCCTCTGCCAAACAAAGCATCTGAACTGGGGACTTTCTGATCACTGGTCCTTCCCAGCTTAGCTACACACCACCCCCTTGATTAATAACATAAATACAATTATCTAAAGAATCTTCAAAAGATATGTTAAGGATTACAGAGATGTTTGTGTGAATAAAACATAACTTAATGAAGTTAAACACTTTATAATCTGCAAACATTACCATAAATTAAATATAAGGGTAAATTAAGTGTTAAGTGCTCCTAAGAGAGGGCTGGAGAATCCTGGTTCACTGAAGGATACTGTATCAGCAGGTTTTTAAAATAGCCATTTGACAAGTAACTGAATGGCACTAAAAAATGCAGACAAGGCTACCATCTGCCATGGGCGTCGTTAGGTCCAATCACTCACGGCTAAAGCCCCGGGTATTTTATCCCCGATGCCAGTCTTCTTTCAAAAAAAAAAAAAAAAGACTTGACTTAGCCCCTGATTTTTTTTGTTCAATAGCAAGAAACTCCCCTGCCACCCACTCAAAAGCAGTGACTGAAACTAAGTGGAGAGAAACAGTGCGACTGTCATGTTGCCCTACCTATTGACAGAAGTAACAGGCTAAGTTGGTGTCCTTCCCTGCCTAACTGAGGCTATCCTTGACATAGGACCAAATCTACAAAGGAAAGGTCAAATCTAGGGAGCTGCCACTCCTGAGTTCCAGCATAGGAGGACTCATTCTAGTGAAACCTTCTTCAAGGTCATGGTCAAGGTCAAGGCCAAACGTTGGTCTAAAATCCTCAGGAACCCCCAGACTTTCCACATTTTTGCTCCCTCCCAGCTCTCAGCACACCTGTACCAGGTATTTAATGTTGTTGATTGGCTGGAAGCTGGTAGGGAGCAAAAAAGTGGAATGCCTGGGGGTCTCCGAGGACTGGGTGGAGAAACACTGGTCTAATGGAAAGATTTCTGGGATTCGTGTACTTGTGTTGCTCTAACTCACCAGACGTAGCTCATGGTTAGCACTCGCTTCCTCAGAAAAGGGATTCTGATAAGATCCAAAAAGCTACCAGTCTTGGTCTTGGTGTCATGCTCAACTTCTATCTGGGGAAACATTACAAGATATGTACTGTCAGCCCCACTCAATAACCAGGATTCCAGCCCAACACATACTTCGTAGATATTTTTATAATAAAACATCGTGCCTGAACAAATGTTTCAGCTCTTCAGTATAGATCTGTTTTGTATGCCCCTGTTGTGTGCTTTTTACATTCTTTGCACAGTGATGCTGTCCATCCTGAATCCATTGTGATATTACCTTATCCAGGAGTGATTCTGGGATTTCCTTCTTGTTCACTTTCGCTGCCTGCATTATCAGCTTCTTGGCCTGCTTTGTTTTCCCTTGGGTCAGAAGCCACCGTACAGATTCTGGAAGGATCCTTTCAAGAACATTCAAAAGGCATCTGTCTTACGCAAGAGGGATAGACTCCAACATTTCAAATTATCATCAAAAATTAATGGAAAAGAAAGAAAATGAATAATATACCAGTTATTTCCCATACTTAATGTTTAGCCGCTGGCAAATTCAGCAAAACAATCAGAACGTACAGCATTTATTTTGCCAAAGCGTGTATCAGAATTATAGTCGGCCCTTCTGCATCACAACTTTCCCCATTGTGGTTTCGATGTATCACAGGGTCAGCATAAAAAAATTAAATGAATTTTTGTGACTTTTGTGAAAGCCTCAGACAAGACAAGACAAGACGACACACAAAAAGTTTAGTAACTCCTAAATGCATAAAATACATGTACAGGGCTGGTTAGGAGGACACCTAGTGTGTTTGAGGCAGCCTCTGACCTTAGGAGGACACCTAGTGTGTTTGAGGCAGCCTCTGACCTTAGGAGGACACCTAGTGTGTTTGAGGCAGCCTCTGAC
>JAODJU010000001.1:22861226-22872049 GCA_026776725.1 Gnathonemus echidnorhynchus
ACCCCTCCATGATTTCTAAGTAAGAGAACTTGCAAAATCACAGGGTGATCAAATACTTATTGACCTCACTGTATATACACAATACCAGTCAAAAGACTAGACACACCTATTTATAGAAAGGTTATAAAGGCATCAAAACTATAAAATAAAATGTGGAATTACACACTGATCAAAAAAAATATGTTGGGAGACGGGGGGAGGCTTTGTGGGTTGGAATTCAGTAGGTTACTGGTTCACATTCCATGGTCGGCAGAGTGGTATTGCCGTTGGACCCTTGAGCAAAATCCTTAACCCCAATTGCTCCAGGGACTGGTTTACTCTACTTTCTCCTCTACACCTCCTGGGAAGCTTTTCCAGCTGTCCTGAAGGAGGCCCCACATATGCTGAGCATTCACTGGCCGCGTGGTCAAACTCCTCCCAAAACATCCGTACTGGGCCTTGTACTGGCAAACCATCTGAACATGACCAGGACTGACAATGCAGATACTGATCTGAGAATCACTTAAGTATAGCTTTATACGGCTTTGACAATGAAAACATCAAGATTCATACTCATGAAATCTGGAGGTATCACTGGTAAACAGGTGTAGTTTATATTCTTACTTCCTGTAACTACGGGTGGGTGTCATCATACATGTTCTCGGTGAATACCATCTTTGAAAGAATGACTTCCCCAGCTTCAAGTCCATGAGCCATCTAGACGAAAAACAATTGAACAAGTCCAAGTTCCCACCGCTGTCTCCTGGGTAACACAGTCACTGATGTCACTTATTGTTTCAAGTTTTATTGTCAGGTGTTTTCCAAAGAACACAGTGAAAATCTCATGCATCAGTTGCAAGACAGAACATCGAGGGAAAGGGCAAAGGACATTACATAACTATAGGAGCAAATGCAGAACTCAGCTAGTAAAAAAAAATCAAGCTAGTTTCTGAATGTGATGCATGGATTTTAATCTGCCCACCTTAATCGTCAATAACAGGAGGATTGAATGAACCAAGCTACAAACAGCAGGCTGATAAATCCATTCTTTATTAACAAATAATCATCGAAACATGCATTGAAATCCATAACCAATAAAAGAGGGAAGCCAACAAATAAGAGAACCAACAAATTAAAACTTAAATAAAAGAAATTTTGAAACTAAATATTTTACAGCTTTGATACTCTGTGATATTCTATGGTACATAAAGGCATCACCACGTAACTGGAATTTATTTACGATATAATACAATCAGACAAGAAACTAAACGGGGAAGAGACCTGAAAGTGAAAAAATATACATAGAAAAACAAATTAACAGAATTTTATGTTTTGGAAAGTATCCAGTTAAGAAAACACTAGTTTACTACTAGGGGTATAATGGCACTGAATTTTCTTCATTGTTTAGAGAACACTTTTTTATATATTCAATTTGAACAGGGATTTTGTTGCCCAGTAACATCTGGAGGAAGGGATTACCTTTTATTACAAAAGAAAACTGGTAGAAATGTCATTGGTCATTCATTTCTATTCCTTAGAAAATTAAATTTAATCCATTACAAACAATTTCAAATAATACTACTTTTTGTACAATTTATATACATAAGATGATTCAGAGTTTGTACTGTTGAAAAAGAATTATTTTCAATAAAATCATGTAACGACTAAAGTTCTCTAATGCAGAGTAGACAGTCATTATTTTAAAGTCTTTTTTTAAAGAAATCAAGCAAGAATATACTGCAAGCTCTAGTTCACAGCTTGGATCTCAGACAACAGCCATTTTACTTGACATTTTAATACAGCTCCATGATCCAAGAGCCAGAAATGCTCGGGATTCAAGTGCTCTGGATAGCCTTTGGAAGAGCATCCACTGAAAGACAAATCACTGTGTTGTGTGCTGGAGAATTAGTGACAACACCACACAGAATCTCAAACTGCACAAAAGCACATATCCCAGAATCATAACGGCGACAGGCAAACACGCGGGCTGCGACAATGACCTCCCAGCTCTCACAAGGAACAGTGTGCGTCAGTACACAGCATCTAGTCAAAAAGCCACATCGACCTGGCGTTTATAACCCAACGCAACACACAATCAACTTATAAACAGAACACACACAGATTTCCTGTTTTATCCGCTAATCACAAGCAATAATGAAGATCGCTGAGATGCTGAAACTGGCTAAAGATCTGGGCTGCTAGCAAGAGTTGCAGGGCAAATAGTTTTAGTGTCGCAGGAAAATATATGACTGACAAAAAGAATACATATTTATTCTTTGCACGTGTTGTGCAGGGCATGCGTGCCTGTGTGTAAAGACGAAAAATTTTAAAAGACATCTGTTGTCAACAAATTTAAGCACAGCAGAGTTTCGGTTAGGCTCTTGCCAAAAGTTTAATTGATTCACCCGGCTTAGCGTTTTAGAGGATTAAGCAGAGGTACTACCCATTATACCTTAAACGAAGAACATTCAGTGAGGAAAACAGAGACCCCAAGCTGAAAACAAGCTTTCTACATTAAACCATGATGACATCAACCCAGAAAAAAATTAAATTAAATGCTACACCCATTACCATTCCTCTATATAGTGTATATATTTTAAGATCAAAAGGCAATGCGTATAACGCCCAGTAGAAAACCACCAAAATGTTATTTACACACTATGAATAAAGCATTCCGCTCCACGTTAATTGTTCGCTAATATGCACTTGAATCTGAGAAGCCAGTTCGGAGGTCACAGCTGGGTGAGCGCTACACAGACCCACAAGCGACGGCACACATGAGTTTACTACGGTGGCAAAAATCTCCCAAATGAAATGCTTGCGGACGCACAACGGATCCGATCGAATTCACGGGCAGACAGGAAAAACTAACACGGATCTGAAAGGGTTTAAGTGGGATGACCAGCAAGTGAGAGCACATGAGACTCGTTCGAAATGTACGTTTGTGCACATCAGGTCTTCAAATTGGGGAGCTGAAGACAGACACACGCTGTTCCAAAACTTCGACGACACACAGCTTGCAAAAAAAATAAAATAAAATGTTTCCACTCACGCTGCTTGCTCTGAGAAACATCTTCACAGTAAACAAGGCTGAAGGGAGGCTGTATGGTCACACATATGAACAGCAAGTTATGGGGTGTGTCAGAGGTTTTGCATCTGTGACTCGGGGTTAGTAACACAAACAAGCTGGGCTTGGTTTCTCAGGCTAGTAAACATGTGATCTGTACCTTGGCATGTCGGTCCTCACAGCACCGTGAGCACTTCTGGCATATGACACGTTATGGCACTCCCGAGACCGTGACATAAAACATCTCTAAGCTTGTAATCGGTGCCTGATAGGCGGTTCTGGTTTAGGAATCAGTGGCACGTAAGTTCGGGCAAGACCTTTCAGCTACCATCCCATTGGTCTCGGCCCAAGCTCTGAAGAACAAGACACTCGATGGCATATCCGAGGCTCTCTTCCGATTGAAAACAAGCACAGCCAAGACCACACTCTGCCCGTTTCATGATCAAACACAGTAATTAGTAGGTGGCACATCCCCGTGAGTACGAGTCAATAGTAATTCAGAAGATAAGGCATAATTTGATCACCAGTGTTAGTTCACCTTGTGCAAATGCATTTAATGAATGATAACCAATACGGAACTGAGGCTAATATCAGGTTTTTGGACAATGGTGATAATCCTTCAGAACATATACCTGTAAACACTAATATACAATTCCTATTTTGTTAATATCCGTAGGCAATCCTACTCCTAATGTGATGCTTCCAAATCCTATGGGGTTGACAATATGGTATTTTTCCTTTCTTTGGCAGTAGTGGTTTCTTTAGGTTGATGATGTCTATTTTCGTTTCAGGCAAGCTGGGTGTCCAGGGACACTAAAGTTTAACTAATGCTGAGCTGGGCGAATCCTATAAGTTTGACGTCGTCGGGAATTTCAGACCCTTCTACACCGGAGGCCTGAAAAGATAGAGAGAAAAATGAGCTTGCAGGTGTTACTTTTTCCTTTTTCTTTTTTTTCTTTTGAATCATTTTAATGTTTGTTCCACTGCATCTTAAAGCAATAGCTACATTCAGCCACAGTGGATTAATAGCTGTGAAATCATTAATCTGGCTTTGTTTGTCCAACTTGTCTGCAACTTTGATAACCACCAACTTTATAATGAATTCATATTTCACATGTCGCACTCAGGTACTGCTGTGAAATAGCATTAAACCTTCTGCACCGCAAAATAAACCGATGTGGTATTAGACTTCCTCTATAACATGACAGAAACAACAAAAGCTGAGGGTACCCAAAGCTAATTTTAAAAAAAACATGTATTACCTATGATACCCTCCATATATTAAACAGTGACAATTATAACAATAGCAGTATTTCACAGTCATTTAGGCCGTACTGTTTGTTTATTATTTGTCATTGTGGTCATATACGTTTGTTTGTATTTGGTGACTTTTTTCCATTTCAAAAATGATACTTTACGCTCTTTTGAAAATGCTGCATCACAGGTTAAAGGGTGGGTAAGTGCATACATGTAATGCTCACTCAATATCAGGTCAATTGCAACCAACTGCACCCCAAAAAGAGAATTCATAACTTAGAGGCCAAAAGAACAGCCATGTTTGGCAGAAATGGCAAATTATTGTATCACAACCTACCAGCTTGAAAGTTAAATTCTTGTTGGCGTGAGGATTGTCAACTATTTTCTGCAAATTAGCAGCGACTGGAGGGGGGAAGAAGATGTAGAGTTATTTACTACAGAAAAATTATCTTTTTAAGTGTGACTTTAAAACATACTGAGGTTTCCCCCATTATATGTTATTAAATATCTATAGTTAATACGGACAGCTCTCGATTTACGTAAAATCGACTTTAGCAAATATGGACGGTAGCAAGAAATATTCAAGATGCATAAAGTTCATGGAAGTGCCAATGCAAAAAAGGCGACATACATCTGTTAGTAAATTTCCAGTTTATCTTTCCATTTATTTTAATGTATGCTCTTCAGTGTGTAAAACTCAATATTTTTGGCTTACATGTTTTGTGATATAAGGTGCCTTTAATGATATGGGTAAATCCAGCTTACGTCAAATTTGACTTACATAACGTTTTGCGAAATGGATGTCTTATGTCAGTCAAGAACTGCCTGTATACAATAATATTTATTATATTTTTCTATATCTATTGTACTTATATTTATTATAATAGACATTACATATACACATGTGCATCAGCTGATATGAGGATCTCTAACATTGATGAAGACCAACATGCCTTAGTGGTGAGTGATTGGCATCCTAAGGAGCAGTCTGCAGCTAATGGCAGACGACCTGCAGAATGTTGTAGCCTGTAAGCAGATTCCCACTCACCTATGACTAAATCTCTGCCGTCCACTAGGCCTGCGGAGACCAGCTCTTGGGAGACCCCATCAGCTGTGTCTAAGGCGAGAAGAGCAGCGGAGACCTGTTTAGCACACCCTGCTAACCCACGCAGCCTGACAGCCCTCTGCTCTGCAATCTGTCCTTTTCTGAACTGGGCTTCAAATTACCTGTGACATTATGGGCCGGCAAACTCAACAGTCATTAAGACACACAACCGGTGAATTTCCATGCAATCTTGCTGCATCAGCCATTGGGAACATTAGAATCTTTGTGCCAAAGATGGAACAAAGTCATGCAAATCACTGTGATTTAAACTGTTTCAAACTGTAGTGTAATAAAATGCTACACACATTTGTTATTTTTATGGTGAAATTTTAACTGAGCTCTACTTACCTCTTCCGGGCATGAATTCAAATCTTATATCATTTAGTTCCTTCTTTAAATTTCTAGGAGACAGAAAAAGACGAGAGAAAATATGTAACATCGCACCATCACTGCACTGTGTCAAATGCAGCAACAGGAAACTTATTGCACAAAATAATTGCAATATATTGTGTGATTTTGAGATTCCACTACTTTAATCTCATGTATCACTGTTACTATATGACAAGTCTCTAACTCTTGTTTATATTATCTGTCCATCTTTCATAACTGCTTATCCAGTACAGCCTGGTTTATCTCAGGCAAGAATGTTTTTGGACTACAGAAAAAAGACAGTAGTACCCAAGGAGACCCAGACAACACGAGAACCTACAACTCTGCACACAGAGCAGGTGTCGGCCCCACTGAGCCTCCATGACGCCTTCTCTGTTCCTTATGAATACTTGAATTGAGATTCTCAGCACCCTCTTCTGGGCATACAGGGTACCACAGCTAACCAAAATATTTTATGCACTCAAAACATTTGTCAGGGCTGTCTTCACAAAACACACCCTTTTAGTCAATATATAATAATATGTGAAAAGAGAAATGTAACAAGCTGCCTTAGAAATGTAACAAGCTACCTCGTTTTCTGTAACTTTAGAAATGTAACAAGCTGTCTCATTTTATGTAGCATTAGAAATGTAACAAGCTGTCTCATTTTATGTAGCCTTAGAAATGTAACAAGCTACAAGCTACCTCGTTTTCTGTAACTTTAGAAATGTAACAAGCTGTCTCATTTTATGTAGCCTTAGAAATGTAACAAGCTGTCTCATTTTATGTAACTTTACAAATGTAACAAGCTGCCTCATTTTATGTAACTTTACAAATGTAACAAGCTGTCTCATTTTATGTAGCCTTAGAAATGTAACAAGCTGTCTCATTTTCTGTAACTTTACAAATGTAACAAGTTGTCTCATTTTCTGTAACTTTACAAATGTAACAAGCTGCCTCATTTTATGTAGCTTTAGAAATGTAACAAGTTGCCTCGTTTTCTGTAACTTTACAAATGTAACAAGCTGTCATCTGGCATTTCCCATGCAGACAGACCATATTGTTAAATATTTTAGCTGTGATTAAACTGTAATTAAGCGATATGTAGACGTACCTCAACCTTAGTACCAGGCTGATGGCAGATTTGGCACCATCGGAACCCGCACCCAGAGCCTAAGGCACAGAAACATGGAGTTAGGGCCTGTCCGCTTAATGATCAAGTGACAGAACGAGTGGGAACCATCAAGAGAGAAATCAGGTGAAGGTGGCTTTTCTTGGGCCTCCGATCAAGCAAGTGGGGAATACCAACCACAGGGGTGGGTGCCGCGGGTGGAACAGCAGCTGGCAGAACCGGGCCAGAATCATGAGGTAGAGGAGTCTGGTCCTGGACCACTGGCTGAAAATGGCTACTCGGGGGATCTGATGAGAAGAGCTGAAGGAAAAAAACAAGAAACACACACAAGCCCATACTTGTTAAACCTGCAAGGTCTGTGTTGAACACAAAGGTCCTTCTCAAATCACTCATTAAACAACAGCAACACCACTATGACTCTCAGTACAACTACAGTCACTGAAGCGATGATTTACTAAAAGGTGTTGATAATTTTCTGTATTTACTCAGGCAAGAAATCCAGATTATCACTAGTTACACAGTAAGAAAAGTGCACAAGGACACACCTCTGTAGTCTGTGGTCCTTCCTTAACTCTGGGTGACTGAAAAACAAAGAAACACATGAGGAACATTAGTAACATGCCCCCAGGGCTCCGTAACACAGTCTGGCGTAGCAGGTAGCACGCGCTTGTTAGTCTCAAAGGTGCAACAGTAACAAAGGCGGTGAATCAAAGCAGGAGTGACCAGGCCTTGTGGGGGGAACTACGGCCCTCTTAACTGCTAAAATAATCTAATATATTAATTTATAATTATAATCAAAGACAGCAGCAAGTGCATTTACTAGGCACTGGGGCTATAGAATAAATATAGCATCCAATTACACTGAATTATAACTATACTGGAGTGTATATTAGCAGGAAAATGCACAACTTGCTAATTAATGGAAGCTAACTTGCTATAATACCGGCAAATAAAATAGCAATAACAGGATCTGTTGCTAGTCCTGTCCCAGGTCCTCACACCTGCTTAAAATATTCTGTTACGGTAAGCCAATGTTTTAATATAAATAAGCAACAAATGGCTTTAATATTTTTAAAAAGCAGATGTATTTTAAGATATGTATACCAAAAGCCAAATCATCGGCTGTGTTCGAAATGCCCACTCACCCACTATATAGTGAATCGGCCATTTCTCAGCTGTGAATTTCTTTCACTATACAGTATAGTGCACTACAAAATTGTTGTGAGCTACACCAAAATGTAGTGTACAGAAGCTGTACCCTACATTGGTCGACTTAGACCACCATGGACTGCGGGCTGTCACGTGGGCACCGGAACTACTGCTCAGTCTGAACTGTAACTGTCAACCGTTGTTAAGTAGCTTATGAAATATTGCCCATGAACTGTAACAGTTGCAGGGCTACCGCTGCTTTAAAAACAAGTTATTTTAATATATTTGACTGCATATGCATGAGTATCGTTAATTCACACTTAGTACAGTATATTTACAGTAAGATTACTATAAAATACTTATAAACTATAACTATATATTGTTATAGCTGCAGTCCCCATCGTGCTTGCAAAGGTAGATACAGTCAAGTCAAGTATGTTGGAAATACAGTTACATGTGCACAGATTTATTTTTATTTCAACGTTGTGAAGGTATATGTCAATTACAACGCGTACTTATAAAAAAATATCAACGTCGGTGTCCATGTTCTGGTGTTTGTTTATGCGACAAATATAATAATTACGAATATCCGGGGCATAATTATGCAGCAGCAAAACACCCAGCTAGTGTCTGAAATGTACCAATCGCTGTCTGCACTTATCCCCCAGTCAGTGATCTATGTAGTGAACACTATATAGTGAGTGAGTGAGTGGACAAGTGGACGTTCGGAACATAGCCATTATCTTCCTTTGTTCACTTGCATTACTACATGACAGTTCCAGAACATAGCCGACAGGCTGGCCAGTGCAATTAGTAGATGTAATTCCGCCTATCTTGAGTTTAGAATATTTCTCTCTCTTTCATAGGGAGCTGTGTTCCTCGCGCGAGGTTACATTGCGTCACAGAAAAACACGGTTAAGGCATGGATGAGCAAAGACAGCCATATGTGTCGTCTGCAGATTAACGTCAGAATGGACACAGGCTATTACCGCCAAAAATTACCCAGCCAGCAGGAAGCAATCGCGCGGCGGACAGTAATGACCTGCATGCAGATCCGTCACACTCCAGCCTCTACGCTAACGACCAGCTGCACAACTAAAGCATATTTAATGCATTAAAAATGTGCTGTTAATGACAGTCCCTGTCTTCGATCTCCACGTACGGCAAAGTAACGGATTTCTCTGTAAAAGTGGCAATTTCCATCCCCTTTCACAGCGTGTATGAATTCTGCGTTAGAGTTTATTATTTGAGTGCTAACAAATTGTAAGGCGATCGCTTCTGTTAGTTAACAAGCAACACTGACAGTGAGTATATAAAGATCTATGTATTATATATAAAGACTTAAGAATGAAAGAACACAGATTTAATAAGAATAAATACAGATGGCTTCCAGGAAAAGAGCTGTCCTCTCTCACTGCAAACCCCAGCACACAAATGTTTCTGCCAAACCAGACCTTTACCGACATAAATTTACAACCCGGGCATAATTATTTAAAGCACATTACCTTCTCCGTAATTTCCTAAGACTGTCCTCTATCCCAAATCCCAGAATAGAAATATGCACCATCCAAATACGTCTTCGTAGGAGGACATCAAACAAACTTTATTTTGGGGAAAAACAACCTTTCAGACAGTTCAGAACAGAATCAAAATTCACATAGAATATATGCCTTTCCTTAATTAATACCCCTCATGCTGGATACATGGTTGGAAGATGGGCGTAAATATGGACACATTATGATATTTTATTCACTTTTATGGATAAGCAGGTATCTTTATACCCCACGAACTGACTCCTCTACAAGCTACCTCTACATGGCTCTACATCGCTACGAAGGACCCTTAATGAGTTACGAGCTCTGCCTTTATTACCTTACGCAGGGACAGATCTACAGGGGGTCAAGAGGGTGCAGCTGCCCCCCCTACTGTAGGTCTTGCCCCCTAGCTGCCCCCCCCCCTCTTTTCGGTTCCTAAAACTGTTATCATAAAAAAACAATCACCACTATACGTCCATAAGCTGCTCCAAACACTGAAACAAACAGAAAATTGTAATTGTAAATGCAATCTTAGGTTCCGCAAAAACTGCACAGCACTCCCCGAGTCTGCATGCTGGCGCAGAGAGGAGCGACTGAGCTGCGCTGCATCTTAAGGTGAAGTTAAATTAGTAACAAATGTAATTTATGCTAAACTGGCAATGTCTTCTACGCCAATGGCAACAATGAGAGTCCGTTACCGTGATGTTAGCCAAAAGTAGGCTAAATACGCTCACTAAACGGAGCTCCTTGTATGTGATTTCCAGGAGCATTTTAATTTTATTTAATGAGCTAGTTTTCATTTTAGTAAAGACAAAAGAGCTGCAAAACACTGGTATGTTGGAATCCATAACGTTTAAGCAGTGGGTTGCCAGTGGGGATTGTAGGGTGTGAGCGCAGCTTTTCAACTTGGAGAACTTGTAAAAAAAAAAAAAAATACATCACCGCCGCTCAACCATGGCAGATGACCGTCTGAGGAATCTAGCTGTTCTCAGCACTGAGAACAAGCATGCAAAGCACTTAATTTGGATATATTTGTTTTGCTGCACAGCACAACAACCATCACCTTAAGCTGTCTTAAAAAAATATGGTCAGACATGACCAGATGGGTAGCGAAGAGCCTGCAAGAGCTACACAGTGTTTTGCATGAAGACTGATCTGGGGCCTGTTTCACAAAGCAGGATTACTTGCTTAGCCAGATAACTTGCCAGATTTAAGGTAGTCTGGGCTAAA
>JAODJU010000001.1:22872211-22885603 GCA_026776725.1 Gnathonemus echidnorhynchus
ACCTGGGCATGCTGGGGGGGCTTCTAACCAAATGCCCCCCCCCCCCCCCAATTTTCCCTCATCTTTATTTTCTCCAGTGGGAGAGGGGAAGTAACATAAAATAAAGTGGCTTTTTAAATTTCCTATCCTGAAAATTGTTCCAGAGATAATCGTCTCTTGGAAATTGCTTCTATCTCACCTGAGTTCCGGCTGTATTGCAGAAAGCATCTAAATTGTCCAAAGAGTTCATTTTTCACAGTTTCCATTAAACAAATCCTCCATGTTCTGCCAGCCAATATTTACGTCACGATTATTTTCTGGTTCTTGGGATTTGTGGGTTTTTTATGAAGAATGTGAAATGGCCTCGGTGTGTTATACAACACATCAGGACCCCGTGTCAAATATGCCACCCCTCCATTTTATCACGTGTACCCCCACTGTCCGGAAAGGCGCATGTCATAATTACTGTGGCTATGCAATCCATGTGGGGTTTCAGCCTGCTTCACGTTAAAACTCTGCAGTTCTGCTAATTGCCGAACAAAATTAACACAGAAATTTATACAGCTCATGTTCTCAGCTACCTGATTTAAAGGAGCCATTTCTACGGTTCAAATGTATTATGGGGGCAGGACAGAGAGTAAGATGAAAAAATAAATAAGCTTACAGATAACAGGAGATGTAAATAATGACCACAGAGCTATTCCCCAACTGGTGATTAAAATCCCCTTTCCCATTAGATCATGGGTTAACAACTTGGGGAATTAGCAACATAAGTCTTACAGTATGCAGTCACATGCCAGTCTGGTGCTAAATTTCCAACATTTTCCTGACATTTCCCAGGATGCACTGGGGAAGCTGGCTCAATCATTCAGAAAATACCATAACAAATAGCCAAAGAAAATAATTCCAATTTAAAGAGTCAACCTGAATGATTTTGCCACAGGTTTCTTGGGAGTTCAGAGGCAGAATTCTTGCCTGGCGTGTTTGATTTCCAGCCAATGTGCTTATGTTCCTTTATATGTTCCTTAATATTTGCCCTTAGGATTCACAAAGTTGATCTGTCCACCTAAAGGGGTCTCCTTAGTGAAGGAGAGAGGACTTTAATTTTCTATGAGATATAAACTTAAGATGACAGATAACCATACAGTGGCACATCTGTTATTGTGTTTGGTCCCCATGTCAGGACAGCGCACTGATAAACTTGTGACAGAGTTCCATTTCCCACACAATCTCTGTAAAGCTGTTTTATGAACTTTTTGTTTTTCACCTGGGAAATGAAGAGGGAATAAACCATGAATAGCAGACGCATCAAAGAACGGTATGGAAGAGTATGAAAGAAAAATATTTTTAGGCTAAATTTACAAAAAGCAAGCCGACTAACAGTATTGCAGGTACACACTGGAGTGCATGCCCCGCTGAGAGGAGATGAACTGCAGCTCAGTTCTTCACCAGAACTTTTTCTAAGTCCCTCCCTCCTTCCAGGCTACTCCCTGCAACCAATCCATTAGCTCTCTTTGACCTTTCCTACCTGGCCACGCCCCTTCCCCTGACCAATCACTGAGCTCCCTTTGGCGTCTATGACCCCCTTAATCCTGACCAATCTGGCTCCTCCCTTAATCCTGACCAATCCTTGCTCTCCAGCTGACCACTGCATCCCCTCCCCTGCCCTGCCTGAGGGGGAGCTCTTCCATGTAAAGGGAATGCCATCTGTATCCATGTGGAGAGAACAACCCTGGGAGTGGGCAGCTCGAGGGGCTGGGAGAAGCGCACTTGTCGCCTGGGCACGCTTACTGCCTTGGCCTGGGGGTCCTTCACCAGCGGACAAAACAGAAAGGTGGGGGGGGAGGGGGGTGAAAACAGCCATTACATCTGCACATACCCCACTAGCACATCTCCGAAAATTAGCACAAGAGCGCAAATGTTTCCCTTGCGTCACCGGCAGTGACAGAGGGCATTGCGAATCATTAGCGGCTTGACACTTGGCTGAATCACGCCAAGTCAAACCTACCTGCTCTCTATCGCCCCCTACAGGCCATGTGAGGTACTGGTGGCGTGCTTAAAGGACCAAACTTTAGAACAAGTTCTTCAGAAGTGATGGGGTTGGGGGTCACTGGGCGTTATAATTGTCTGGAGTGGGCGGGGACTCACCCGCAGAGCGGCTACAGCGGCCTTGCCCTCCTCACTCTCCTCATCCAGCTCATCGTCGCTCCACTCCCACTCGCCGTCCTCGGTCTTGTGGAGCCGCCCACTCGAGCCAGGCACCCTGCGCACCTTTCAATTAAGAGCAAACACACGTCCCCTTCTGCTTAATGAAAGTTAAGCAATTCAAATTTAATTATTTTAAAAAGTTTAATTTGAAAACTTGGCTTGTGTTAGTAATATCAATATGAAATAATTAATTGTAAATGTATTTACTATTTTTTAATTTTTTTTTTTAAATGTATTTATCTGGATGAATGACTGGTCGAGCTCTTTCGCCTTGCACCCCCTGGGAGAAAAGGCTAGAGCCGCCAATGTGAGTAAGGGCACGTCATCCTTACGTACCCCCCCCCCAAAGACGGCTCACTTTTCTGTTAGTGACTTTAGCTCCCTTAAAATGTTCTTTAGCACCCCCCACCAAGTAAATGAACACTATTTAATTGAAATAGTGTGATCTCATACATTTTCATTAAAATCAGACCCCCCGTAAAGGCCTAGCCTAGGGGTGGTCAATGTTATCCACAAAGGGCCGCTGTGTATGTGGGTTTTCGCTGCAACTCCCTAATTAGATCACTAATTAGAGGACTGAATGGCTGAAGAGTCCTCACACCTGGGTTTGAACAGCTGACCTAAAGGTTATACCAAAAACCTGCATACACACCAGCCCTTTGCGGATAATATTGGCCACCCCTGGCCTAGCCCCTCATGTCTTAAATCTCTTGTGACACTCCTGCAGACAGATTTACTCATTTACCTGATGCTTTTATCCAAAGCAACTTACAGCGGAGGGAAGGGTTACAGTTTTACAATTTGCACTCCCTGGGATTGGGTTGCAAGTATTATGCTCTACTTGATATGCGACAGGACCTTCCATTAGCAAATCAGCTGTTAACCGCATATCATTGGTACAGTTTATTTATTCTGACAGAAATCAATTGGGGTTTTTATCTCTGAGCTATTTCTCTGTTCCATATCCAGATCTCTAAAACTTTGGCTATGCTACTATGTCTCTCATTAAAGTAATTGTACCAGGCAAAAAGAAACTCAAAAGCATAAAATGTCACATCCCGATCGTGCCGTTCCTCCTGTGTGCCACGCCCCCTCGTTTACCTCATGAGGAATCCTCCTGGTTAACAGCTGTATCTAATCTTATCTACTTGATTCAGTGTATTTAAGTGCTTTCTTGTGAGTCTTTCCACAGTCTGGTCATTAATGTTGTTACTCCGTTAGTTCTCTGTGTTCCTGATCATGTTTACCCCTCTAATAAATCCTGTTTTTTTTCCCCTACCTGTGGACTCCCACGCCTATTTCCCTGCCCTGCACCGCCGATACATGACATAAAAAACAAAACACAAATGTCAGATGGTCTTAAAATGAGGGAAAACAGCCTGGGTCTCTCATTCGCATTGCAGCCACCCTGTCTTGCAGCCACACGTCACTGCAGAGTCATGGTAACATCCTCCCTTGTCTGCTTTTATGTTATTAATGCATTTCTGCTCAGAGAAATGTGCTCTTTACAGCACTGAGCATGTGTGTGAAAACAGCACCAAGTCTTAAGGGCACAACAACAACACATTTTACCAATATAATTATTATTACGATAATAAAGCTGAAACTAATAATCCTGAATTATTATAACTAGACTGTGGTCTGTTGCCTAGTGACAGCAGTAAAACTTTAACTGGCTAAAGAAAACAAAAAAAAAAAGCAAAACTGTCCATGCACTATATCTGCTTGATTGAAGATAACGCTTTCCATTTACATATGGCAATTAAGCATGATGTTAATTAAAGTCAAACCACTGCTGGTCGCCAGAAGATAAACTGGTGGACCAATAAAAACACGGATAATGACTCCTCATATTCTGCCCTGGCGACAGTGGGTACATTTTTAAAAAACACAAAAGCAGACACACACAAGGCAGGGCAGGCGTCCCAGCCTGAACCCAAGATGGGGGGCCTGCAGAAAGCATATGGCCAAAAGCAAACTAACCTTCTTTTGTCTGGCATTTTTGGGGGTGTTCTTAAAAAAATCAGGCTGAGCCTGGTACTGCCCTGTGATTTTTGTGTTGAAACACATTGTGTGGACTGAGATGTCCCTAGCTGGCCAAGTCTCTTACCTTTCTGGATCGTTCTCTAATTGTTGGAGCCCTCTGTAGGAGTTTTTCTTGTAAATATTCATTGTTCTGGCAAAAAAAGACAGATTAAATGTCACAGATTTACTCCAAATCATAAAGTATGTGCCTTGAGGGTCGACTGGCATCCCATTCAGGGTGTATCCTACTTTTGCTCTATAGTGCCCCCCAGGACTGGTAGTGATTTGCAGATTTCTATATTTAAGGAATTTATAGAATCACAATTACTCGTATTTTACTTGCATGCACCACAGTTTCTGCAAGAATTATGAGCACAAAGGAAGACTGATAAGGTTTTTCTATTTACAGTATTGATCATTTAAAATCATAAAGGATTATAAATAATTTGATGCATCGTCGACCGAACCATATCCTGAAACGTTCCTGATTCCCTGTATGACACCTGTGCAGCCTGGTGGATGTAATCCCATGACCTGATGGCGTCTAGTCTATGGGCAGGCTGATATTGGGGCTTCTGATCCAGTAAACTGTGGGGGACACTCCTGTTCTCCTGGCTAGGTCATATAGGGCCGGAGGAAACAAGGCCCTTGGCAGAGAGCACTCACCTTTGCTTTTTGGAAGAATTTGTGCTTCAGAAGCTCCGATGACGTTGGTCTGAAAAAGCACAAAGCCAAATCTGTTAGAGCAGTGTTCCTGGACTCACAGCCGGTCCACATTTTTGCGCCTTCCGAGCTCCCTGCCAAACAGTCCACATTTTTGCTCCCTCCCAGCTCTCAAAGGTCTGTGGGTCCCCAAGGACCAGATTGGGAAACACTGTGTTAAAATATGCAAGCTTCAGAAAGCTTTTCTACTTTTCTGGTGGTCTGACACTTATGATCTCCCATTTGTCACGTCAGGAATATTCCTGGCCATCTGTATCAGAACTAAAATTTTTTCCATTAAAATGGATGCTGCTCCAGCCACATCACAGTCCAGCAACAAAATATTGCCCCCAAATCACCTGAACGATCACCAGTCATCAAAAATCTGAAATGCTTCGCACGATGGGCTGAAAATATAGAACATCACTGCCCTGCACCGTGGAATGTAAACAAACTTAGAAGATAGAGATTCATCTGATTTCATCAGCACTTAGTCTGGTGCTCCAAGAAGCCTTAGAATAGGCTTTGAAAAAAAAAAAATTGAGACATCCCTTATTCCCAGGAGACTGTTGCACCACCAGTACACAAGCAAGGTACAGATCCCAGTCACTGACACCTTGGACTCAGAGCTCTGTTCACATCACTAGCTGAGATAAGCCCCGCCCCTAGTGATAAGCATCACTCACAGGGATAAGCCTCGCCCTTAGCGATAAGCATCACTCACAGGGATGAGCCCCGCCCCTAGCGATAAGCATCACTCACAGGGATGAGCCCCGCCCCTAGCGATAAGCATCACTCACAGGGATAAGCCCCGCCCCTAGCGATAAGCATCACTCACAGGGATAAGCCCCACCACTAGCGATAAGCATCACTCACAGAGATAAGCCCCGCCCATAGCGATAAGCATCACTCACAGGGATAAGCCCCGCCCCTAGCGATAAGCATCACTCACAGGGATAAGCCCCACCCCTAGTGATAAGCATCACTCACAGGGATGAGCCCCCTACCTCCCCAAGCTAGGAATATCCATATATGTTAATGCTGTTAAGCTGTGTGTTAGTCTGTATCCTGGAAACACTGCTTTTTAACAACCTGGTAAAGGTAAAAGGAGAATGTGTGTGCATGTGACTGAGTATCCATCATGCTGACTAACTGGAAGTCACCTTTTCTCTGGGTCCTTCTGCAGGCACAGCGAGATCATCTTCCTGAAGGACTTGCCGTACTTCTTCACCATCTCCTTGTCTGAGACACCCGTCTCCAAGTAGGGGGGGTCATTCTGCAGGGTTAGCATGAGGACCTGGGAACAGCAAGGGAGAGGGGTGCCAAGATGAAAGCTGGCCAGGGGGGAAGCCACGTTTGCCTTCATTTAGCTGTCAAAACCCCCAGGAAAGGCCTCCAGTCTCCGGCCTGTCTCTAGCAAGTCCCCCCCCCCCCCCAACAGAGCTTTGTAGAAATATTGCACCCCCCTCCTTAAAATGATTTGCCTGAGATATATACGATAACACAAATTCTTCCTGCCAGTATTTTTACTGCAAACCCATTGTTTCTCATGGTAAATATTCAAAATCAAAATCAATTACCTGTCAGCAAATAAGAACAAAATAAGAATCAAGAACTTTAAAAAATGCTGTTTCCAAGTAATTCAGGCAAATCTGTTCATTTAAAGAGGGATTATATACTTTTGCGAGGCACCAAATATAAGCAGCTTACTGAGGTGCAGTCAGATCAGTATGAAGGTGCAGTCTCTGTGAAATTCACATCCTAAGCTGCTCGGCTGTTGCTGCGAGCGATGCCACAATCATAATTATCATCATAATTATTGAGGGTGGAGGTGAATTAGAGGGTTATGACCTCTTTAAATGAACAGGAAAAACATGGCTGCCCCCGATCGGCAGCATCCACCTCTACCTCCGTGATGTCATTTATGATATGGTCCATTGTATGTTTAAAATTTTGTTGATATATAAGAGATAAAGAGAAAATGAGAGTGATATAGAATCTTGGCTTAATTCCAATAAGGAATCCTTGACATTACTTGCAGAGGACAGAACAGTCCAGATTTTCTCATCTGTTTTGACCAATAGTGAATGGAATATGTCTAGCTTGAAACAGGATCTGAAACAGGAGAGTAAATCTTATGTAAAATCAGAGTACTAGCTTATGTGATGCAGGCTCTCCTTACGGGGAGCCAGAGACAAACTGAGAATAAAAGAGGAGCTATAATCACTTCCTGTAACCATTGTCAAAAGAGGTTTGTGAGCCCAGCAAAGCAGCACAGGCAAGACATCCCAGAGATGGACTTAAACTGCAACACTGAGGCATTAACTCAATGGGTTACAGTAGCTACTAAAAACACGTGTTCAGTGACCCTGACTGCTCAAACCATCTGCTCAATAAAGATACGGCAATGTGAAATGCCTGTGTTGTCGGTTAAGTAAGATTGCTTTTATTCATTATGACTAAGAAGATCAAGCCGCGTTTTAGGAGTCAGTCATGCAGAAATACAGATAATTCCAAGGGGTTCACAAAACTTTCCCACGGCTGTTGCTGCTCCTTAACCTGACAGGCTGGGACGGGTTCCCGACACTCTGCTCAGCCTGGAAAAACACCTTCTTCTACATCCCTGACGTGCTGCAACCCTCCACAGATCACCTCTATTTGACAAAAATCGGCAGGCAGCTTTTCGTTAAAATATTCTGTGTCCTGTGTGTGACAGCTCAAGAATGTGTGAAACATGGGATGGCAATTTGCTGATATTCATAAAGGAAGTGGTGCAACAGTGACCAATCAGGTAGCACTTCCTTTATGAATATTCATGAGCATCCCCTTGCCATCCTACTCATCATCCAATCAGGTAGTGTTTCCCTTCTGAAAATTAATTTCCCTCCACCTGCTATCCTACTCATTGGCCAATCAGGTAGTGCTTCCTTCATAAATATTCATGACCCTCCCCTGACATCCTATGCTTTGAAAATTCGCAACCAGCACAAAGAGTAAAGCCCCCCCCCCCCCCCGGACAGAGACACCCTCCGCAGCCTGACCTTCATGGGTGGGTATTTGTGGTAGGGTGCGGCCCCCGTTGCCAGCTCAATGGCCGTGATCCCGAAGCTCCATATGTCTGCTTTGAAGTCGTATCCCTTGACCTGCGTGGAAAACGGACCCAGGCTGTCATCGCTGACAGTCCAGCCACCGTTCGTTCAGCATTCTCTAGTGAGCGTGTCTGCAAACTGCTGTACCTGCAAAACGTTTTGTTTACTCCCAGGCCACAGGCCAGCTCTGTTTACCCTGGTCTGGTTATCATGAAAAAAAAATTACACAACCCCACTTCCCGGGTGAATCTGCCACAGCAGCACAGGAAATCAGATTTCAGAATGCAGGAGCACAGAAGTTCATTCTTCAAGCTACATCGTTTTGAATGTTCTCAAACTTAAATTCATAAATCTTTATGATCTTTAAGCTGAATATTTTGTTGCAGATATGGAAATAAACGCTGTAGTATCAAAAGTACAGAATGGACTGATTTTATTATGGAATTATACAGGATTTCACATAAGTAGACACAAAAATTCACATGCATACATCTATAGCCTCAAAGCCAGAACAGGATGGCTTACAAACATTATCTGACTGCTGAACGGTCTCGTCCCTCCCAGCATAAGACTGGGTCAGTTAAAAGGACTAACAACACTGCACCCATAACTCAGAAAGTAATATCTGTTTGTTCTGATAAGAATTGCACATTCTTATCATCCAGTTCCATGCCAAATTTCTTTTGTCTGTCTTAACACCCATGCCTTAAAATACCATTAGCGCTATGGCCAATGAGAACAGTATTTCAGCTCAGTTTATGACGTGCACCGTATATCTGAAGCTGACAATAAATGACACATTGACCTTGATTTGATACTCACCCATATACATATATGTACACATCAATATGCCCGTATGTATGTATGCTAATGTGAGTATTGACCTGTCCCTGCAGACCACTGGGAGAACATGGAGAATCTGACCTGTTCCATGACCTCTGGGGCCATCCAGCAGGGTGTGCCCACAAAGGTCTTTCGCACTTTGTTCCTGGTGATGTCACCGCCCGTCGCCAGAAAGGCGCTCACCCCAAAGTCTGCCAAAGGGGGTGGGGTGGGAGTGGGGTAAAGAGTTGAGTGGAGGAGGGACAGGGAGAGGCTTGTTATCGTGGTCTCATTCGTTCGACGCTTAGCTGTAGGGAATACTGTTTAAAACCTGTTGCATTCTGGGTATTCAGAGAAAGGACCGGCACACCATTGGTCTAATCTGCAGGGGTCTGTATCACATGCCATATATGGTTGTGGACCTCCAGCACAACACCCCTGGATTCCACACACAGGAGAAGAGCACATATAACCTGAAGGATGTGCAGCAGAAGTAACACTTTACTGAATAAACAAAAACCGAATTTTCACCCATTCAATATACTACCACCTTAGCATTTAAAAAGAGGAGGGAAATGGTCCAAGAAAATAGCTTCCAGAAAATTCATGTCGTGCATTAATGGATCGTATTTTCTCCAGATATGACCGAGGCCAGAACAGCAAAAATTCCTGAATCTACCAGTACACCTGGCCCACAAATCAGGCTCGCCTGGACATTGAGGTCAACCACGTTACTCTTACAATATACACTGCATTTAAAAACATAACACACTCCAGGCAAAATTCACTTTAAATAAATGCTGAAATAAAGTATTAAGTCATGTGATGCTGGAAGGGATCTTGGCAGTGAAGGATCTAACCCAAAAGTGTCCAAATACTATACTACAAGCAGCAGAGCATGAGTAGAAAAGTACTGACAGCTCTAAATCATCCCACTCAACTAAGAAATTCAATCCACTCACACATTCCGTGTATTTATAGGAATAAGTCACTTACGAGACATTTTCTCAACTTTAGCTTTGAGTAAAGGCTTCGGTTGTTGATTTTACATGACCTGACATCGATAATGTAGGTCTGCAATATAAACGTCACAAATAAATGTCACTGTGTGGACCACAGTGCCAAACATTTATCTGGAAGACACAACTCATCTATCAAAACGGCCTCGAAACTTCATTTTGTAATCAGGCCAAGTCATCCGAGGGCTGTTAACGTCAATGGCAAACCACCGTGCATCTCCTGCGTCAGACCACAACATAAATCCCACTCTCTGCTCCTGCTCCCCCTCTCTCTCTCTCGCTCTCTCTCCACTTAAAGGTCAGAATCCCTGAACCAGCAGGGAAATGGCAAGGCACAGTGAACCAGAAAACAAAGAAACATTTCAGGGTGCTAGAACGAACGAATGAATGAACGAATGAACGAACGAAGCCAGAGCTCCTACAGAAAACCACGCAGAAGGCAACACTGCCCAGCTCCCCATATTTAAACATGGCTGCCCCCACCCCCGGCAGAATTCATCATGCTGGACCCCAAAGTCCAGAGCCAATGTTTAATCACAGACCGACCCTGGCATCCCTTACATAAATATATAACTTGACATAAATACCAGATTATATTTTAGCCATATAATTATGACCATCATATGCGTTACTCACTAACATTTGTATTTTGGCACAGGACTGGCTGTGCAGTTTGTCTCATTGCATCTTATCCAAACATCTCACTTTGCTTACTTGTGTATACTCTGTCTTGTTGATTGGTTATCGCTCGATGTTAATACTCTATTCTATGACATTTTTTGTATTTTATTGTACTTTAATGTGACCAATTACAACAACACAAATCCCTTGTACTCCTTGGCTCTTGGCTATCTTGGCGAATGAAGTTGATTTCATAATACTTTATTGTTAAATGTTACATAAATTGTTGAATCTCAAGTAATAAGCTGTTGAATACTCTGTATACCCCCTGTAGGCGGACTATCCAAATAAAGTGTTACCATTGGTTCGGATTACTAAACATGTGATGATCCTATCTGTATGAACCAGACCAAAAGAAAATGGTTAGTATCCCTACCTGACCCTAGATCCGGGGGGGGGGGATGTGGACAAGAAGCTTATTTTCTTTTCTATTCTCTATATGCTGCCGGATTTTTCATTTCCTCTCCCCATCGCTCGGTTACTGTCCCCCTACACCCCATAATAATAACTTTCAAAACACTGCCACACAAACCTCTGCTGTGCAGGGAAAGCTGTCCTTAAATTTACCCCAAATCAGCCTGTAATGCTTCCATTACATCATTAGTCAGCGTCGGCTGGGCTGGGAGAGAGACAACATAGAAATAACCTGGTGAAACTCTACAAAGGGAGCAGTTACATGATTTGGGGGGGGCTCCCCTCCCCAGTGAATGTCACACGGCCAAGCATTTTCCGTGACTGGATTCTGTGGCAAGATCATTTTAAAAAAAACCTCACCTCATCTAAGATAAATTAAAAAAGCAACATACTTAAATGAAAAAAATCCATATTTTATTTACCTCCAACATATACAGTAAAAAGTGCAAATGGAGATGGTGATTCTGTCCATGATGAGCTAACATGATGAATAAATCACCCCAAATACCATGTCAAAAGCTCATAAATGAGAAGGAAGGAAGAGCAGACTGATATGCAACCTATTCACCAAGCTCTGCTGGGCTCTGAATTTATAGGGATACATCTCTAATGTATTTGACGATTCTGACAAAGGGCATATCCTACAGACATAGAGAACTGCACTGGAGGACGGGACAACAATAAAAGAAGCGTCTAACAAATCAAGAATTTGTTCGTTATTTCTCAGGAAAAAACACTGATAAATTATACCTTTGGGTTTTACTAAATTTATTCATGACAGATGGTTTAATCATCTTTTCTATATTATACCAGTATTTCTATCAGCCCGGGAGAAAAAGTCTGAGATGTCTTAATAGAACCTTTAACTGCTAAAAGAAATAGTTTCAGCTATTAAGTGCAGACATTCTGCCTGAATTGTGCCTCACATTAGCAATTTAGTTACATGCAGGTAAATGACTGTAAAATAAGACTCAGTAAGAGCAAGACACAACGGGGAATACAATTCAATCCAGACTGCGGCAGTGGCACAGTGACACTGCAAACATTTTCACTTGACGAGTCAAAAGCCACACCGCACTTCACTCAAAAAAGGCAAACAGGAAATTTATCCCAACGTAATACCTGCAATTTGCACCGATCCATCTTCCCCGAGCAGAATGTTCCCAGCCTTCACGTCCCTGCCAAGACAGAAACAAATATATCCAGCTCACTTACTATTTATTTACAAAACGGCTCCTTAAGAATTCAGTAAGTACTTCAGTAAAAAGCAGCAATTACCATGGATTTTCAGCCCCCCAAGACTTCAGAGTGGAGTAAGTAAACTTTTTAAAAGCTCAATAAACACTCTCTTCTCCACTTCCTGTTAGGAAGCTGTGTGTAGTGACCATCTCTGGAGCAGTGCTTGAAAGGACTAGGCCGTCCCAAGTCTGAATTCTTAAAGCAGTGTACCCCATGCTTGGGGACCCCCAGACACTGTCCATGTTTGCTCCCTCCTATGTACCAACACACCTGTACCAGGATTCGGTGTCCTAGATTGCTTGGAAGCTGGCAGGGAGCAGAAATGTGGAGTTACCTGAGGCTGTCTGAGGACTGGACAGAGCAGGGGTGCCCAACTGCAGTCCTGGGGGGCCGGAGCCCTGTGTAGCTTACGTCTTTCCCTGTTCCACCATAAATGATTCAGCTCAATAGCTGTGTGGTAATTAGCACAAGGAGTTGAATCAGGTGTGTTAAATGAGGGAAAACCCAAAAATGTGCAGGGCTCTGCCCCCCCAGGACTGCAGGACTTCCCCCCCTGGGGTAGAGAAACACTGCCGACCGAAGCCTGGCCTTGACCTCGACCTAGAAGGTTTTGCCAAAGTGCGTCCCTCCAGTCTGGAACTCAACAGTGGCAGCATGCCTAGGTTAGACCTTTCCTTTAGGAATTTAGGAAATGATTTTAACTAGAGATGTCTGGTACCATGTTGTGGGTAACCTCAGTTAGGCAGGGAATGACACCAACCTAGCCTGTTACTTCTGCTGATAGGCGGGATGACATGATGGTTTTACTGCTTTTCTCTCTGCTGTCTGGGGGTGTCTGAGGACAGGGTTGAGAAATAGTGTGCTGCAGTGCGAGCAGTGATGGCTCTCATTTTTCATTTCAACAGTATTTCACTGCATGCATGCAAGTGTGAGGCAAGGTGTCGCACTGCCTGTGCTTCCAGGGATAGACTCCGGGCTGACAGTGACCCTATGCTGGATATGTGGATAGACTCTGGGCTGACAGTGACCCCATGCTGGATATGTGGATAGACTCTGGGCTGACAGTGACCCCATGCTGGATATGTGGATAGACTCCGGGCTGACAGTGACCCCATGCTGGATATGTGGATAGACTCCGGGCTGACAGTGACCCCATGCTGGATATGTGGATAGACTCCGGGCTGACAGTGACCCCATGCTGGATATGTGGATAG
>JAODJU010000001.1:22906253-22923567 GCA_026776725.1 Gnathonemus echidnorhynchus
GCACCAAAACTGCCCGAAATGGGTTGACAGAGACATTTCAGGGATTTTGAGTCATTCTGCGCTGCAGATGGGTTAATATATATATATTTTAATCAGATTGTCAGATTGTAGAGGAGGTGGGTCCAAGCAACTATAGGATGCGGGAACAACCAATCAGATGTCATGGTCTGGCACCCTCTAGTTGCTCCTCCTCTACAATATGATTGGTTATCTCTCTGAACCAAACATTTTTCCTTCTGCCTTCAGAAGATTTTTGTGTAAGTAATACTCCCACAAGCAACTGCACCAGTTGTTTGGTGTTGCTGATTGGCTGGGAGCTGAGTGGGAGCAAAAGCATGGACTGTGTTTGGGTCCCTGAAGAGCAGGTTGAGAAACACTGGCCTAGGATTTGGGCAAACATCAGGGCCCTTTAATACTTCAGTTATGGTGCTCTTCCACTGCCACTAAGAACCAAGCTGTACTGCAATCTGGTTCCATTAAAAATTATGCAGGCCGTACCCGAGCCGTACCCGAGCCGACATGACCCTGCTTACTAGTGGGACCAAAAGTGTGACCAAACTGAGCTGGTTGCGTCGCCACCGTCTGGTTGGTCGAAATGCAGGGAGACACCAGTGATCTGCGTTGATGCCAGTGGAATAGCGACACCAGTTAAACCGCCAACACCTGAGCATCAATGTGTACATCAGTGTAAAACCCGACCATCCCAAATCCCGATATGCTTTTAGTCAACTGAAGAGGCAACGTCCTGGCTGATTCATTCACGACATTGGGTTGATTAAACCTCACACGTGGTCCCCCCCCCCCCCCAGTCTAAATCCAACCTGCCTTTGATCGCCACCAGCCGCATGGACTTTTCTACAACCGGCATGTGAAATAAGACTGCGAGCTAAGTGGGGGCATAGGCCTTCTTCTGAAACCCAAAGCATCCTTTGATCTCCGTTTGAAGATCATGGAACCTAGAAGCCCAGAGGAAGTCAGGCCGAGACTGAATCATCATCAAATACGAGTTAAAAGACAATTATTACTAACTTTCGGAAAATGAAAAGCATAAGAGATACAGGAATGCACAGGCACCACTGCAGGAAGACACCCGAGTTCGGAGAACAAACCCACACAACAGGGAGAATCTGGAAAGGCAGTGTTTCTCAACCCAGTCCTTGGGGAACCCCAGACAGGCCACATTTTTGCTCCCTCCCAGCTCCCAGCCAATCAAGAACATCAAAAACCTGGGACACGTGTTGGGAGCTGGGAGACAGCAAAAATGTGGACTGACTTGGGATCCCCGTGGACGGGATTAAGAAACACTGAGATGAAGTGTTAAAAATGTAATTTACCTGGAGCCTTTATTGCATTGTACTGACAAAACTAGAGTGAGTGAGTGTAGGTTTGTGGATGTGGATACATGACAGGAGAAAGAGATTTTCATGACAGAGTTTTCTTTTGGAGTCCCTTGTAGAGTTGGGTAGGTACATTAACCATCACACACTATGTCAGGGCTATTCAACTCAGGCCCTCGATTCCAAATCCAGGCCTTGTTTTCAGTTCTCCCAGGTAGTTAGTTTAATAATTACTGATTCTGATTGGTCAGAGGCTTCACACCCGACTCACAGGTGAAGGAAGGCTGGAAAATCAGCAGGGCTCAGCCCTTGAGGACCGTGAGTTGAACAGCCCTGCACTATGTGAATAAAAGCCCAGTGATTTCTATATATTTACACTGAAATGATGCTCAATGCATGTAACAGGTAACAAAAAAACTCTTTCTTCTGGTATATTCCCTAAGAATGTTCTACATAAGTAGTACAGTCCATCAAACAGCAGCTACCTTAGGAACAAAAAGAAAAGAAGCACTGCAGCTTTAAATTGGTTGCCAGGACAGCAGACGACAGAAGCACTTGAGGCACGGCTGTGCTCAGTGCTGCACTCCCGCCCACCAAGCACCCCCCCCGATTCTGCTTTAATTACCCTGGGCTCTGCGGTAAGGCTGACAGCGAGATCAGCAGCGGCTGTCCCCGCCGCCTCCCCGGAGCTCACGGTGACAGCGAGAGACCCCGCCCCCACGTCCCGGAGCCCATCCTTGCCGATTCTGCCGCGGCTGACTCACCGCCCCCATCCATCCCACGCGTCCCAGGCGGCTGCTGGCCTCGAAGTCCCTCCGAAGCTGCAGGAATAAACTCTAATGATTTGGGGGGGGGGGGGGGTTGCAGCACTGTCACTAAAGAGCTGAGTCACAACCAGGAGAAAAAAAAAGGCTTTTTCACCTGGAGATGGTCAGCGCAGGGAGGGTGGACTGTGATCCAGTGCATCAGTGACTGGGCCTCTGTGATGTTAACGTGTTCACTCACAGGACATTCACTCATCCCCTGTACAGCCCACTGCCTCATGCTAATCATTACTGACCCGTTACTACTAGAAATCTGTGACATTCTTTGCACTGTTATGGTTTCTTCTTTTGTTTTTTTACCATCTAAATGTGCACATTGTGCTACTGAAAACCTTCATATTAATAAAAAGTTTGCATCCATCTGTATATATCCTCATCTGGGATAACATCATTGATTTTATATCTAATTACTGCACTTTCTGATTCAATGGCAAACGTCTGTACCAATTTGCACAATCTTCCCCACCAATCAGGTAGTCAACTGTAAAGTTCTGTCTCTGTCTTAATGTCTTGTCTTAAAATGTCATGTCTACATAATTTTTTTATACATCCAATTATTTATATTCTATTTATGTCTTATTTTTCATTTGCAGTACGAGGAACGAGAGCAATATTTTAGCTTGGTGTGTAACTCCACACATCATATATCATACCTGAAGCCAACAATAGAAGATACTTCGATTCTTTCTTTCTTTCTTTCTTTCTTTCTTTCTTTCTTTCTTTCTATCTATCTATCTATCTATCCCTATCCATAGTCACTCATCTTTCCCTATGCATGTCCATGTCCTTATAGACAGACCCACCTGAAGGTAGTAGCCACTGACAATAAAGAGATGCACAGGTTTCTGTAGGTCACAATCCCCATGGGGAACATGGTCAGAGAGACTCTGGTCAGCCTCCTCAAGGCCAATCAACAGATACGTCAAGGGGTTTGTGAGCTACAGAGGTCCTGCTTCCTGCAAACCGCGGGAAGAGGGTAATGTACAGGAATGAGCTGAGCTTGCAAGAGAAGGAACATCCATCCATCCATCCATCCATCCATCCATCCATGCATCCATGCATCCATGCATCCATGCATCCATCCATCAGCATGAGGCTGGAGACTCCCCTGAACATACAGGGTGCAGATATTTCTTAACAGAAAGGCTGCAGGAAGTTGGAGGTTCAAAGCGGGTTTCTGTGTTTCCTGTGCAAGTACATGCCGTTAGCCTGGATTTCATCTGGCTAATGCACTCTGGTAAAATTAGAGCAGACGAAGACGAGCCACACACTCCCCACAGGAATGAGGGAATCCCCGGCGTGTCACTGGGATCCCCTTGGATGTAATATCAGCCTTAATATGAAAGGAACTGCGAAATAGCCAGTCGTACAACAGACAAGAAGTGAAGGGGAACTTAAAAGCCCAAATAGGTCTGAGGCATAAAACATAGAAGCATTACTGGTGTCACAAAGGAAAATAACTGCCACTGTAGACATAACTCTCCATCTTGCTTTTAGACATAAGCATCGGTGTAAACATTAAAGCAAACAGGAAAAGGGGCATCTTATGGTCAAGGTCGATAGATGGCCAAAGGTCAAATGATGGTGCACAGTGAAGAGTAAAAAATAAAACAACATCTTTCAGGGAAATAATAACTATGAATGTGTTGCAGGTCATGGCAGTAAAGTGGATTCTTTCTATACATGCAATGCGATGGAGACCTACAGATTTCATTCATGCTGACTCATGCCGTGTCGTTACAGATGGTAAGAAGTGTTGTCAGCACATTGTAGCCCACAGCTAATTGCTGCGTGATCCCTGGCAGTCCCCTCCCCACATAGACGGCATCAAAACTGGCCTCCTGTGTCCTGGGGGAGGGGAGGGGAGAAGGCGGGGAGGATTATCATGCAGCCAAACGAAAACTGACTTTTCCGGAAAATCGACCACCACTTTGGTAACGCATCAGACCGAGCAATGGTTCCCAAACCACAAGCTCATTCAGGGACATCTCACAAATCATGTGCATGTTATTTTAGCAACACTGTGTGACAGGTTTTTAAAGAAGCAAATTCACATTGGCAGGGTGGGGGGTGCAAGAGGGAGAAGGTGAAGACTGAGAGCTCGCAAAGCAAACCTTCACATGTGCATGATAAATATCAAAAAATAAATCAAAATTTATATTACAAAAAGTACAGCATGTCCTTAAGTCTAATCTCCAAAACTGTAAGCTCTGTATAAATCATATTTTACATCCCCTAATTATCTCAGGAACATAAAATATATTGCAGATTGTGGTACAGTGTTCAACGCAAGTTCTCATTAGTGCTGAAGCACATATACCACAAACCGTGTTGGTCTGCATTTTAATCCCAATTAGCTTCAGATATTACAAAAGACCACAGAGGGGAAATTGAATGACGATGGGAAATTACTAATCCCAGCTGAGAACACAACCCCAAGACTTTGCAAACTAATGATCAATACTGTGTTATCAGGCCTATTTAATTTGTGCAATTCTCCAATGTCCCATTTTCTGCACTGTGACAAATAATTACTCCTGCACAAAATTAGGCCTACTAGAATCATGTGGTAATGTACCTACACCAATACTGAAAATATTATGGTTTCTTTGCTAACAATGCTGAACTGAAACTAGCTAAGATGATGAAAGGTCGTGACCTGCTGAATGCAGCATAGGTGAAAACATGCAGCAGAAAATGCAACTTAGCAATTCCGTCATCATTAATAATGAACGATATAGTGATACCTCAAGTGGCTAACATCGCTAATACTTAAAACCAGCTAGCTAATAAACTAGAACTTGGAGAGTCATTCAAAACATTATGAAGGCATAAAGCATAATCACTATTTGCATTTTTTATGGATAGTAAATCCATGTTGCTGGCTGACAACATGAAGCTCATATCTTGGTTTTACATGCAATTAACATCGCCTATGAAGGCAGTAGCTATTGTGCCATTGTCACAGTTTCACAAACATAAACAACTGATTCAGACAACCATAACAAATTTAAACCAAATTTTTTTACTGTGCTCTTCCCACAGCTGTAACTGATTCATTATGACCAATAACAACAAAATCACAGCCAAATAGAACCACAGGAGAAAAATTCCTTGTCGAAGAGCTAACCTCTCATGCTGTTGCATGCATCTGACACTCTGAGCTTTTGAAAACCATCACTTACAAAGGCACTATATAAAAAGAAATGCAAGTAAAATGGACTGAATGTGGAATTGAATGTATTTTCACTCTGGTAGTGGTGCCAGGTACACAACCATGCTAACAGCGTCACATACAGCTTAATAACGTTTCACGAAAAAGAACAAGAAAAGGCATGATTGACAGATTTATCTTATTTATGCTGCCCGAATGAGGAGCATGGGGGAAAATTAACCAAATCATGCCATTCATGCTAATTAACCAATAAATAATCATGGAAAATATGTTTTAATTGCTAACTGCTAATTCTTCATTTGAATTGAGTTTGACGTAAGGGAACTTATGGAGAGAGAGTAAAGGAACAGCCCTGGTGGGACATCAGGGTTCCTTCAAAGTTCTTTGCCTTATATGATTATATTCTCTCACTATCAGAGTGCTAAAATATTATATTTTAATATAAATATACAGCACAAAACAAAAAATGCAACTAAAATGATTATTTTCCAACATAAAGTGACACAAACAAGGGCACATCGCATTGAAATTCTGGGCCTAGTCGCAAGGAGCTAATCTATTCAGAATGAAAAGCCAAAACCTCTGATAGTAAATAGCAAAGGAAATGTATCCTGTGATAAGCCTGCGTTAAAGATAGAGTCTAGCATAAAACAGGGAGAAATTCTGCAGCTCTTTGACCTTCCAAGCAGTGTACAGAAATCTCGAATTTATCCACAGGATCTGCACTGGAGCTGGCTGAGGGGGATGAAGACAACTTTCCCTTATCGGGGCTCGAAAAATCTATACATCCCTGGTAGCCCCTCAGGCTTCAAATGTTAGTAGCCCAAAACGAATTTTGACTAGACCAAATAAATAAATAAATTAATAATAATAATAATAGCAACATCATATGATAAAGGCCATTCTTATTTTAAGTTTGGCAAACCAGCCACTATTTATGACAGAGGCAACATTAACTAGCCGCAGCAGCGAATGTGAGACACGGCAGTCTATGTGCATCACGGACATTGAGAGGAAAACAAAGAAATGACCCCTTAGACAGATCCTGCAGCCGAACATCCAGGGATTCATAGGGATTCATGTTACTCGTGTCGTCTCGCACAATTGCGTGCACTTTCTTTAGTGGGATTTTCCACTAAATGCTACTTCCACCTCTCAAAACTTTTATTGATTTATACTGAAAAAACAAACAAAGGAGGGAATTGTAATTTATTTAGGGGACAATTTCTGATAGCCTATCAGGCAGGACATTGTTACATTCTGGTAGCCTGACAGGAAAACGTCATTGTCCTGGGATGTTGGGCTAGTGATTTTGCAAGCCCTGCTTATGTTGACACATCAGCTAGCATAATGCCTCTATAAGGCTCACTGTAGCCCCAAGATGTCCACACCCTTCCTCCGTCTTACCAGTTCACATGAATCACAGGTTTATGGCAACAACAGGCCCATCTTCCACGGATTCCGTGGACATCCGGTCTCAGTCATCATAACAGCAGGATTCTCTCTGTCAGCTTCTCAACATCTAGCACAGATTTAAGACCTGCTTCTCATGACCGGACATCCAGGTTATGATGTTGCATTTCGCATAGTCTTTGTCAAAAGCAATGTATAACTCAGCTTGAGAGAGCAGGGTCAGCCAGGGCCCCAGGAGCAGTTGGGGTCTTTTCTAAAGGCCAAACAGTTATAAGATTATTCTGCCAACCATGAGATTTGAACTCACAACCTTCTGGACTTGGGTACAGATCCCTATCCCACTGAGCAACACACTTCTACCAAGTTGGGATTACACCAGCATCCAGAGCACAGGAGAGCAATTTAATGAAATGATGCTTCATATGTCATTTGCAAAGTACGAGTACAGCTACACTATAATGCTTCTTTTCACATATCCCATCTTGCTCTTGTTTGAGACACTTTGTTCCATTTGACTCAAAACGTAAGGATAAGAACCAAACCCACTCACTATTGACAAGTATAGCTGCTATGACTTCTCAGGTCATACATTCTTGGCTGAGGTTTCCTCATGAATGAAGTGTGTCGGCTTTGGGATGACGCTGCTGTATGGTTCAGCGGGTTAGGCCTCTGTGCTTGTGATCAGAAGGTCATCCTTCTGAATCCCATGCTCAGCAGAACAGCCACATCTTCACTGGGCCCTTGAGCAAGGTCCTCACCCCCCACCCCCCCGCATGAATGGCTGACTCTATGCACAGACCACCAGCTTCACGCTCAACGGTATGTATGTGCGTGCAACTAAAAAAGGAAAGTAAATAAAGCTTCATTTTATCTTAAAAGCCAAAAACGTGACTGAACACCAGAGTCTGTCACGTAGCACACGCACGCACAGGGCTGGCCGAGGGAAGAGAGACGCGACTGTGAAGTGGTCTGACGGGTTTGGTTCCCGCTCAGGCAGAAAAAGCCTCGAGCTCCACCATCGACGAGATACCTCAAAGACAGAGCGCCGTGCGTCCCGCTGGGTGGGGAGGGGGGGACTCCCCTCCCACTACACCTTCCATCACACCCCCATTTAGCAAGAAATGACTGTTCAACCAGCTAATGAACTCATACGCGAGTTTTCATCAGATCACTAGACCAAACAGGTGGAGATAACAACCAGATACAAAGTTCATCTCTGCCGTTGTAGAGGTTAACGTTTTTTTAACTTGCACAGGTGGGGGTGGGGGGTTAGGGAGGAATGACATTACCAGAAGCTCGTCCATGCTGGTCTGGCATTTCTCCAGGTTGATGCGTTTGATGGCCACTTTCTCCTTCCTGGGCACGCAGAAGGCGGCCTGGACCACCGCTGTAGCGCCACTTCCTGAAAGCAGATAAATTTGGTATCAGGAACCAAGAAAATTGGAACAACGCCAACCAGTATAAATACGATCGCGATACATGGACATCCGGCCATATTGTTCTAGGCTGACAGGATAGTTTAATATTACATACATTTAAAGCTACACTTTGCATTAAAATATATCATGGAAAAACTTAAGACAATACTGAAAACTGAATATGAAAAACTCATAAAAAGCTCAGATATGCATGAGAGCAGGATATAGCGAGGACCTTACATGCTGCTCTCATGCATATCATTCTGAGAAGACATTTTGTACTCCCTCAGCTGCCATTTGATTTACATTGTTATTTTACTTTATTTAGCAGATGCTTTTATCCAAATAACACCTGGAGCAATAGGGGGTTAAGGGTCTCACCCAAAGACCCAAGTCTGTAATCTCACTGCTGACACTGGGATCAGAACTGCCGACCTTCTGATCTGAGGGGCAGTGTCTTAACCTGCTGAACCACACAGTCTGGATGTTTTAATGGTTGACACAAAAAGCCATGAGCTTCATATCTGCCTCCAGTGGAAGGGGGGGGGGACACTAGTAGACATCTGGCAACCCAACCCCATAGGTTCAATCATCATTTAAAAACATGTTAACTTATTCAAACAAAGGGTCGCGATTGTGCGATGCACCACAGTTCTCCTGGTGACCATACTTGCACACAGTTGGCAATTGAAAAGCAATAAGCTTTTCAACAGTGACAGCATGCGATACTACATATGTTCCTAGCATGGCTACCACTTATTCTCACCACCAATCAACAGCTCTATTAATTATATGACTCCATGCTGTCACTCCCATACAACACACGGTGTTACTGTTTTCGGACGTATGTTTGGGTATATTTAGCAGCCACTAGGTTTGATAGGTGAGAAGAAAACATCCTTAGGGGGCAGTTATTTTCAGCTGCTCACTAGGTATCACCTCCTCCTCCGTCCCTTTCATGGCGAAAGAAGTGAGGCTCCCTTCCCAGAATGCCTTGCTGGGCATGTGAATCACAGAATGCGGCATCATAGAGCCAGAGTTAAGACTTGTGGTTTCAAGCAAACCGATCCACCCCAAGTGATGTGTCCCCATCGGTCACGTCAACGCGATTTCTGTCTGCTTCTTCAAATGGCTCTTAATAAACAACGATTCAGCGATAAGCGATTCATTCGTCAGCTTTTATCAGTTTCACAAGTTTTCAGACAGCAAACAGGTTAAAGTCAATTTTATGAAAAGAACTGGGCTAAGATGACATCAAGGATGAAGACAGGAATGTCAGTAATAACAAAGAGCCATTTTTGATAGATTATGCATTACCTTTCACTCTCCCTCCTGGCCTGCATTCTACTTTTAGGAGACGAGACAACTTTTTAAAGTTAATTTAGTGTTTTTAACCACAGTAAGTACATCAACCTTCCGTATATCCAGTACAGGTTCATGGTGAGTCTGGAACCTAATTTCAAGAAGCAAAGGGAAGGTGAACAGATACGACTAGGGCAATGGCAGTACACATATTGATCATGTGATGTTCGGTTACATCATTTTCTATCCTGAATGCATAATGAAATGAATTAATACACTCAATGGAACCTAAACTCAGAAGTATGTGTTCAACACAGAAAACATTTTGCTAAAGATTTATGCTGGTTACAGTCTGGTTACAGTCCTTGCTGTACCGAAATTGCCCTGAACCACAAATTGTACCAAACTGTTAATTTAGTGCATGTTACATCACTATATAATATGGGAAATTTACAGACAGCATGTTGCCTGACCACATGCTTCTGGACTGCAGGAGGAATACAGAGTGCATGAAAGAAACATGAGGGGAGACCATGAGTAAATGAACGAATGAATAAATGTACAACATGAAACAAAGAGCCTGACATTCTGTATAGGTCATGAGGTCATAATGCAATTTTTTTTAACCCATTCCTCAGGGTCCCCCTGAGAGAGTCCACATTTTTGCTCCCCCCCAGCTCCCAGCCAACCAAGAACACAGAATACTAGGTGCTGGAAGTTGGGGAGGGAGCAAAAATGTGGACTGTCTGTAGGTCCCTGAGGACTGAGCTGAGGAACGCTGCATTAATGTGTACTGTTCCTCAAATAGAATTTTCTCTGGGTATCAGCCTAACGAGCTTCTCATCTTTCAAAACTGAAGGTGTCTTTTGGCAGTTTACAAACACTAATGGGACCATCCTAACATGCCTGGGATTGCATCATGAACATGCTTTCACACCACCAGAACTTTTTCTGGAACCAAATTCTTGTTCCGGAACAAGGGACTTTCGTTGTGTTCACACAACAGAAACTTGACCTGATTGTTGTTCCTCGGAGGCAGTTCCAGAACCTTTTTTTAGTCCCTACTCCAGACACCTTTTGTTTGAACACAAACTCCTGGGGAGGCTCTTACATCGACAGCTTGCTGATTGGTTGACCACAAGCACCGGTGCTTGGAAGTTACGTGGAAGTGCAGAGAAACTTGCAAAGCTAGCTAAACGGACAGACTTACCAATCATTTCAAACCAACATTATTTGTGACCTGCATGTACTGAATTACCCCTGTTTATCTGGGTCAGGCTAAATGTTCTGAGTCACATTCACTTCTGCAAACAAATTCAGCATACCAAAAATTTCCAGCGTTAAGTTAATTTACTAAACAGACCAGATAACATTAATGTCTTACTCACTGAATGCAAACAGCCCCTGCAGAAAAATAAGAACTGCAAATGATTTATCTTGTTTAATCTGCACTAAACAACTGTGCATAAATTTCGTTAAAATCAAGTGCAAAAAGAAAACACGCCAAACAAATACACCAACATACAAAAACATAATCCTTTCAGTAAGTGTACATTTTATGACTATACTGTAATATACAGAACAATGTGCCAAAACATTAAGACCACCCCAACATGAGGTGAAAAATGCTGACTATCTCATAAACCTCTCTCATAAAGCTCTGGGATACATTACAAGGGAAGCTAACATTCACTACTCGTAGTTGGTGTGTTGAATGTAGAGGTCATGGGTAGGTATGAAGACCTGGGTGACTTTGACAAGGGTCTAACCATTATGGCCATAGGACTGGCTCAGAGCATCTAAGAGACAACAAGGCTTGTGGGTGCTCATGGTCTACCATGGTCAGGACCTGCTGAGAGTGGTCCAAGGAGGGAAAAACCACAAAGTGCTGGCAGGGTGTTGGGCGGCCAAAAATGCCAGATGTGAACGAGATGGGCTACTGTGGCACAAATGGAAGATGAGTTTGATGACAAGTGTGGCTGCGATGTCACATGATACACAGGGCATCAAGCCCCACAAGCCTAGACGTTTCGGAGATATTCTGAGTCTTATCAGAGTCACTCAGGTCCTAAGCCCTGCCCATTTTAGCAAGAAAGGGAATCCAGGTTCCAGAATGCAAACTGCAGTGCACATGACCATTACTCACACAGAATAAGACAGCATATCATTAGAGTCTATGAGAGGGTTACTATAACAGCTGCTGGAACCGTACAGGATCAGTAACCAAACAAAAACTCAAAGAAACGAACACATGCAGTGAAACAGAACAAATTATTCAAATCACATAACGAGCATGACCCACGGACCCCATAACTGCAGCTAATGTCACTGCACACAAGTGCCAATTCTCCCACATCCAGCTGCGTATCTTATCCTTAACTGAAAAGCAACGGGCCTCAAGCAATTAAAATTTATATATAGTACCGTGCAAGACGGCCAATAGCCCGTAAGTGTATATTTGCTCAGAAAAAACAAAACATTTTAACATTATAAAACTCAGTAATAACAGTAATACAATAAAAAGGGTAAGAATTTCTTGTGTTCTCCAGAACGTTGGATGAAGAACATCGCTTCAGTTCCCAAAACCGTCCTCAGGGGCATACCAGCCATTCCAAATATTTGTCAATCTAAATTTCACTAACAGCTCATTTAATTAACTTAATTAGTCAATTAACTGGATGAGGGATTCAGTTCTACAAATACAGGCGTGTATTGGATGGTTGCTTCAAATACTGGGGTAACTTTAGAAAAGTGTTGAAATGGCCATGCTGACCCACACTGACAGACATAAATATCATACATTTACACCAATTTAAGCTGCCTAAAAGTTCTGCTCTGTACACACTACAGGCGATTACTCCAAGACTACATAGGAAGCTTGGTTTCCACCAAAAAAATGCCAAAAGAATTTAATTAGTCAATATAAAAATGTAAATGCATTTTATCTGCAATTAAAAGTACAATCCATCTTACTAGTTCAACCACAGTGCTGACTGTTTCAAGGAAGTTGCTTTGGACAACATATGTTAATTTGCCCTTTGAAATCAGGATACAGGATACAGCACATAGACGCCAACTGATGCAGTGATACACAAGAAATCTATGAAAGATTCATGTACGCTTTGTCTAAATGGAGAACAGACAAAAGATTATTGGTAAACAAGCTTTGACTAGATGTTTTTAGAGCCCGCCCAGATGCCCTGCTGCTCTGGGATTCTATGAGAGCTTCATACATAGTTTTTACTGAGGCAACGTTGACTGGAAAGATAGACTTGCAGTCAGGTATTTCAGACCTGCCTGGAAACCAGGTTTCTCTGCATAGTGATGGGGAGATATCAAAACAAAACAGGATAAGCTACCAATAATTCTAACGCTCAAGAATGACAAGTTCCACATGCGGTGGGAGGTGTTGGTTCATAGTATTCATCCATTCTGTCGCATGTAGGGGCATAGAAGCATTTCATCATCGGCATTGTGAACAAAGTCATTGTCATAGCATTTTTGAGTTTGATTGTTTAACTTTCAGTGAAAGTTCAGTGATTTTTAGTAGACTCGTCTTGTAGTTAGCTTGCTAACTAACCTATCTGTATGTTCAAATCGCTTGAGAAGGAGCCATGCTGGTATGAAGGATAATAGATCATTTCTTACAAATGGAGAGCGGAATTTAGATATCAGTAGGAGACCCACTAAAATAAGAAAAGGAAAGACTTTTTTGGTTATACTGCCAACTGTTGACACTGTGCCTCCCCCATTATAAAAATTACCGTCCACCACTGGTGCACATGCACACACACACACACACACACACACACACACACACACACACATAACAACTGTTAAATAGAAAAATAAGTCCCACAACAATCTGATGAGAAAGCAGAGGCATAGAAAATAGTCGCCCGCTGACGAATATCGAATGGAACTGGAAGGGATGTCTAAAGCTTCTTCTGCAGTCATTGCTCTGCGCAACCGTTTACTCTTAGAGGACACCTGAGGCTCACTGAAAAGCTGCAGGGCCCAATTGTCCCTAATTACCCCCCTCCGATAAAAACGCAGGCAGCCACCAAAATGTACGTCAAAAGACAGAGCCGTGTTTAATATTCAACAGGGAACCTTTAAACAAAAAAGGCTGAAGGAAAAATAAATCAAGGCAAACTCTACAATTCATAGCAGTGTGGTATAAAAATGCATAAAAATTGAAATCTAAATGAAAGAATTAGAAATAAAGAGTAATGAACCAAATTAAAATATATATATATCCTAATGGGGATTGAATAGTGAACGAATCCAACAAGCAACAAAGAACGTCTGATGTTGCTATGGTGTTTAAAGTCACCACCCATGTTTGAGAGTTATGCATTCCTCTCTGCGGAGCCCCCCCAGGTCCCATCCTCACACACCAAAGCTTTTATTAATTTCCCTCCAAGCGCTCCGCACACATTCCTCACGCCACCCCAAGGTAGGGTGAGAAATGCCACATGTGCCTTGCGATCACATCACACAGCACCGCGTCCTGCGTCCTTTCCTGCACTTAGAAAATAATTCAGAGTGCATCAAGGCAAAATGTGAAAGGAAAAATAAAGTCATATAAAGTGAACCCCCGCCTATCACGGAAGATGCGTTCCAGACCCATCAGTGATAGGTGAAAATCCGCAATATAGAAAGACCATATAAATAAACATTTTTTTTACAGTTTAAGCCTTAAAGGACCCCTCCCACATGCTTTAAACACATGTAAACGTATTAAAACAACACATATGATATGTGGATGTTGGGCTCAGGATATGAGTAACATAAAAGAATAATAATAATAATAATATGTAATGTATATTTTATATCACACATCTCTCTCTCTCTCTCTGTATACGTAATGGAATATGTAAAAATAAGAACATTTTAATAATGGCGAGTGATGTCTGTGTAACACTTTCCTTCCTGAAGCATATCCAGGAGTTTTACCTTCTCCTGAATGGTCAAGGTCTTCCTCTGGCGCTTATGCCCACTACTACCAGAAGGCTTAGAAGATGCAGGACGCCTGGGAGCCATCTTAGGGCTTAAAACAAAATGAAAACAATTGGACCATAAGCAAGGTACGCGATACACAGGGAACTCTGATGGGTCAGGGAAAAATCTACGAAATAGCGGGGGCGCGATAGCTGAACCGCGATATAGCGGGGGATCACTGTACAGCACTGTGAAGAAGTCTTAGGCAGCCAAAGAAAATAATGTTTAAATGATCTTCATGTTGGTGTAAAACTATGATGTTATGCCTGTCGAAGTGTGCCAGCTTTTTTTTAAAAAAATAAAAATTTAAAAAATCTGGTAAAATCACTCCAGTGTTTACAGCGACCATCCAGCACACCAGTGTATTTTTTGACTCGTCCCCTAGCACACCTTGTATAGTTAATCAATATCTCATTGACTTTTTTTTTAACTAATTAATTGAATTAAGTGAGCTGGTGGTGAAATGTAACAAATACATGGAATGGCTGAGGTGCCCCTGAGGAGAGGTTTGGGACCTGAAGCCGTGTTCATCTAGCCATCCAAGAAGATATCGGTAATTTTCCGGAGAACAGAGGAAAATTTTACTACTTTTTATTGTGTTACTCTTCATTTCCATATGTTCTAATGCTAAATTTTGTTTTTTGTTCTGAGCAAAAGTGCACAGGGCCGTATCTGAAACTTAACTTGCTTAGCACAGTGAACCAAGAGAGGTATGGTAACGACAGATGTTGAGTCAAACTGAAGTACAGAACAAACTGACTCAAAAAACTAGCAAACTCAGAACAGTACTTGTCACTCTTAAAGTCAGGCCCTTAGCGAGAGTTTGACCTTAAAGTCAGGCCCTTCCCGAGAGTTCGACCCTAAAGTCAGGCCCTTCCCGAGAGTTCGACCCTAAAGTCAGGCCCTTCCCAAGAGTTCGACCCTAAAGTCAGGCCCTTCCTGAGAGTTTGACCCTAAAGTCAGGCCCTTCCTGAGTTTGACCCTAAAGTCAGGCCCTTCCTGAGAGTTTGACCCTAAAGTCAGGCCCTTCCTGAGTTTGACCCTAAAGTCAGTCCCTTCCTGAGTTTGACCCTAAAGTCAGGCCCTTCCTAAATTTCGCCCAAGAAGCATGAAAGAAAAAAATCTGGACTCCCAGAAATACTACAGCATCTGAAGAGAATGCAGAATGGCATCAGCAGGATATAATGAATGTGGGAACATAATGTGGGAAAGCTGACACATCACCAGACACATCACCATACCAAGAAACGTGGAGAATTCTTCATGATGACACAGTTGGCAAAAGCTGCAGGAAATCAATGACCCCTTCATCAGGCTCACCATGAGAATTTAAGTGTTACATATCCCACTCATTTTACTGTACTATCATACTCATGTATACCCACAGAAGGTCTTCAGACATCTTCTATAACTGTGTGCTTGTTAGCTGGATCATAAGCAATCCTCAGTCAGGTCCCAGGTCTCAGATCTGTAATTTTCAGTGGCAGCTACACTGAAGGAAATCCACAGAATTATTTTTCTTGTTACAAGGATGAAGTCATCCTCTCCAGGGTGTGTGCCCAAAGGTCTTGAATTAGCTTGGTTTTCATTTCAGAATCTAGCCTGCAATTTACAGTAAAGCTTTCATCTATCCACAGAGTGATAACTCAACTGTTGCTTAGTAGCAGTCTTCATAAACGGCGATAATAATGACCAGAGATAATGAATGACAACTGTTTAAGTTTCCCACACTAAAGTATCAGGGAATTGTCATAAATGCAGACCATTCAGGAAAAGGAAGAAGAAAAAAAGCAGCCATCCAAATTCCATTAAGCAGAGTCACGAACCCAGAGTATGTCTAGCAGATATGTGGCTGAAGCCGACACGTATCAAGCCCGTGGGCAGAACGGCGGGATCCATGTCAGACTTGACTGGGGAAGCCAGGGCAGTCTCCACCCAGGCGCAGCGAGTCGGCATTGTGAGAGAGCACATATTCTCACAGTCACTCTGGAATGTACAAGGCTCCTATTGTTAATGCACAGGATGGTCTGGGTTAAGGAAAGGGTTAGGTAGGACAGGCGTGTCTAGTCACGGGTGCGTTTCCAAACTTGCACCACGTCCTTCTAAGCATAACCACACTGCTAATGAACGCCTTCTAGACTGGCACTTTAGAATTCCTTGTTTTAAATTACACACGAGTTTTAAATTTGATGAGAACCTAGAGATAAGCAAATGACCCAGCAAAGGAGCCGTCGTCGTTTCCCGTTTTGTGATTTTTGGATGTGTTCAGCTGGCGCAACAACTCAGGACATTCTGCTACATCTTCTGAATCAGTCAGTGAAGTAGCTGTGTTTCTCTTTATTGTGAATGCTGGGCTTCTTCATTATATTACATCATGTAGCTTTGTTGAAAAACTTTTCCCCCCGAAGAGAGACATTCCAATTTAACAGCTGTATGAAGCGGGATGTTTTACAAATGTAATTTTAAACATTCTACTTACCGTTACAGCACATTGGAACCAGCAGCTTGTTAGTCAAAGTTTACGAGTATAGATCTCAGGAACTTAACAAATGTTGAAGGGTGATTTACCCACAATACAAATGAAAAAGACTATTAATTCTGTGTGCTGCCAACTGCTTGAAAACAAGCTTATTCATTTCAATAAAATGACATACAAAGAGCAGGCTCATCCAGTTACTCTCAGATTCTTCTACACCAGGATTCTTTAAATCTGGACCTCAATTCCAAATCCAGGCCTTGTTTTCAGTTCTCCCAGGTAGTTAGTTTAACCCTTTTGAGCCTAAGGCCTCTTTTCCACTTTCGGGGTAGTCTGACATGCCTTGACATTTTAAAATATTTCAC
>JAODJU010000001.1:22924339-22954648 GCA_026776725.1 Gnathonemus echidnorhynchus
TAAATAAATTGGTTTAAAAAGTCAGTGACAGATTAACTAGCTGTATGAGGTGTGCTAGTGGCCAAGTCAAAAAATACCTGGCTGCACTGGACGGTCGCTGCAAATACTGGAGTGATTTTAGCAGAGGTTCTGAAATGACTAAGCTGACACACTTTGACAGGAATAATATAGTTTTACACCAACACGAAGATGATCTAAACATCATTTTCTTTGCCTGCCTAAGACTTTTGCACAGTACTGTATGTCACAGAAAAAACACGTGTGAAGACAGTGTAACAGAGCTAGCTAGCGGTTAGCATGCTTGCCGTTTGTCTGCAGATGCATGACTCTGCCTGGTTCCGGAGAAACAAGCATGGGTTAATATACTTTCTAAGTTATTGCCCAGGCTTATAAAACTTAATGTATGCAATAAAATTTTTGGGAAAACATGTGAAATTTTAACTTTTATTTCTGCATTTGTTTGCCATAAATAATGATGGCAAACTGAGCTAGCTGGATGGGGGGTTACCCAGTGAACAAGTCAGATGCTGCAAACAGATATAAGACAGCTACTCTAGGTGGTGGGGGGGGGGGGGTGTACTTAATGGTTAACATATGTTGGAGAGATTTTGGCGAGCATTTCCCTGTAACTGCCAGGTTTCAGTGGGAAATGAGGATAGCAGTTAAACTTTGAGATGAAGACAAACACCTGTAATCACCTGGCACTCCGATGTCACTTCCTTTAACTTTTTATTAAAAGAAATTAGCAGCCAGACTTAATCGCATATGGAAGGCAGACATCTTGTCTTTCATCTTCTAGCTGTCCTGATAAAGAGAACAGCATGGACCTTAATCACTTCATTCCTGCTCCGTCAGTCACCCAGCCGTACATCTCAATGCCGCCTTCATATGCATTTTTATATGAGCATATCAAATGTTAGATAAACAGGACCGGCTGGTCTCCACCTGGCAGGATTTCTTACAAATCGTTTTCTGCCCCATTTACATCGTGTGTGCATAATTATCACCCTTCACGCGCCGTCTGAAGGATAAACTACCAGGACAGCAGTGCAGGGATATTTATTGACATTCTTTAGAAATATTTTGGTGGCACTCACCATTTTTAGGTTGTAATTTTGAGACCCAAAAAATGCTGAGTATGTTATGGTGTGTAACAAAGCAGCATTTTTTTTCAGGGAAAAACATGAATATGTAAAACATAACAAGTAAAAGTTACTACAACCTAATTTAGTATACTAATCCACTTCTTTGTAACTAATAGCAATACAAATAAAGTATATTTCTTAATAATAAAATAAAGGATGTTTCTTACTCTTTTTTGCCAAACTGTCATTATTTCAAAAACTGCACTGAAATTATCCACTGAAATGCAACAATTTTTCAACAGACAATCAATTTCACCCTCAATGTTTTCACAGAAGTACCCCACCAAACTCAGCACTAAAATATAGCTTTAAAAATGAAGTTTTTAAATGAGATTGATAGTGAAGTCCCACAATCACAATACCACAGTGCAAATGAAACAGCCATATCTCAAAAATCAGTAAAGATGAATGAAGCTGAAATTGAAATTTTTGGTGTCTTCATTTGGTATCAAAATAAAACATTCTGACTTATTAACTAACCTGAGCCAGATTTTATTTTTTCCCCTGCCAGTACCTATTGCAAGAGTAAGAAAACACACATAAGGCCCAGTCCTGAGTTCCTTAGCTGTGTGAAACATTGAAGATACCACAACATTTCAGGCTACATCATGGTGACATACACACTGATTTTGCTAAAGAGAAAGCTTTTTTGCACCATCGCAAAGAAAGATTTTAGTGACCGTATCTAAAAAAATTAGACACCGTACAATTTCCCTCATTACATTTTTAATCCAGACCCAGAATGAGTCTGGAGCCTATCCCAGAAAACACAGGAGAGCACAAGCAAGAGAAACACTCTGGACAGGACATCAGTCTATCATCACACTTATGCAAACAAACACTACGGGCAATTTAGAGACACCAATTCACCCAATCACATGTTTTTGGACTATGGCAGGAAACCCAGTTAAACACAGGGAGAGCAAGCAATTTCCACACAGAAAGAACCAGGGCTGGGAATCGAACCAGCAACCCTGGGGGTGTGAGGCCACAGTGCTACCCACTGAAGTGCCTCTCTCCTGAAAAATTAATTCCAGGTAATGGTTTACAAAAAAAAAATAACTTATAATGTTGCATAACAGCATGGTTACTTGAGGGAATGCTAAAGCGATTATGGCAATCAGAAAACCTCAAACTCCACATCCGGACAACCTGAAACTCCGGAGGAAAGAGCATGCTGAAACACAAACGTATTAAAAGTATCAAGAAGCTGAAAACCTTTCTATCAAAATATATAGACGGGTAGAAACAGTGTGACAGTAAAAATGATTATTCAATTGGTGATTATTCAAATTGATTACTCAATTTGGTGTGCTTTACCTAAGGTTCTTAAAGGATTTAGCAACACTGGATTTGTGGCAATTAAAATAACGACATCACTGACAGCTAAAACAGCGAGTTAAAAAGCCGGTGTTGAAAACATAAACAAATATCAAATGTATTACTCTCACTTTTGAAAATTTTTACCAATCATGAAAACCAAGAAGAGCTACCAAGTATTATTACATTCGAAAGTACCTGCTGTAAATGTCAAAGGCAACAAGAACACTCAGATATTTATAATACTTAAAAACACATGTCAACTACTGAGAAAAACAAATAAACAAACAAAAAATATGAATTTAGGATCCAAACAAGTAATGTGAATTACACGATTACCCCAAGATGTTATGCATTCTAACAAACTTTTGCAAATACTTTAAAGTGTCTTAAATTCCTTTGGACATAGTTAGAAATCCGTAAAGTTGCCACGTATTTCACAACCAAAATTCCACAGTGCATAAATCTGTTTGACACTCTTGTGCTGTATATTTATAAAACAGTGAGCTAATCTTAGCAAATATACTGATAAAATACCAATAGTAATGCAAAAATAATATTAAATTGTAATAGTAATAATATTGAAAATAACTTTGAAAACGAAGCAAGTTATTGCAATCTGTCGGAGGGAACCAGAATGATTAAAGAGTAACGCATAATGAACGAATCAATGATAGGCTGCACATTGGTCATTGATGACTATTATTGCAGCAACCAGCAGTCAAATATCCCACCAATCAGGACAATGTGTCAGAGAACCCTTAGAGTAATTAAGCTGTCAAACGTAGCACCCCCCCCCTTACCCCGCCCAGATGTTTCAGCTGAGCACCACCCATTGACAGCTAAGCGCGGGGTGCGGGAGCTGCCCGCACGGAAGCCTGCGGTCAAGGCGTGCGGTCAAGACTGGTAGTCACGGTTCGCGGTCAAGGCGACCGACAGCACCCCTCTTGTCAACCTCCCCACGGCCAGCCGGCCCACGCATGTGAACCTGATTGCGGTGTTAGCTAATACTGCTATACCAAAACTGCGAAGCCGGGAATCCAGTCTGCATGGCTTCAGCATTGATATATAATAACAGCGATCATAATAATCCGGAAAGACTCGTCGCTTACCTGTGACAGGCAAACTGCCGTTTATCACTTATCCAGCTACAGTAGCTGCTTTCAGCACAGAGCTTACATCAATAACCGAATGCAACGGCTATAGTGCGAATCGAGTCTGGCAGCTTATCTGATCGCCGCCGCAAATGTCGCGAGCCATCGCAGGCAGGGACCCCGGTGCACGATGCAGTACAGACACTTACCGATCACCTCCTGTAGCTCATAGTCATCTTTGTTGATGGACCAAGGCTGGGAACTTAGGTCCTCCGACATAGCTGCAATTCTGCGACGAAGCTGAGCGACAATCGTACACGCCGAAACTGCAATGTAAGTGCCTCTCTTTCCGGATGTAAATATAGTTTGAACCCTGAGACAACCAGACACGGGACTTCTCACTGGGAGCCTTTAGCAGCTCCTACTCCCATTCCGAAACTTTGCCACAGGCGACGTTGGCCCCGCCCACCGCGCGCCCATCTGAAGGGCTTGGACAGACGCGGAAGGGGGCCATCTTGAGTGTGGCAGAAGAATGGTGCTTCAGCGCAGCAAACAGGCTGTCCGCCCGATTGTACTGTTTTAATTATGATTTCGAAATAGCAAAGACATGATAATCCACAGATGAGCCATTACGCGAATGCTAATGTCAACGTGAGCAAAAACAGAGCAAATTGCCAACCACGAAAAAATTGAAACTGCTTGTGTAGTTTGTACTATTTTAATACTCCAAAAACGGTGGTTTTCTGGGTCAAACGCTATAACAACTGCGTGTTTTCTTGCCGCCTGAGATGTATGTATTTACATGCGTTGATTTACATCCGTACATTTTCACGGTCCCTGTAATACTTTGAAGAAAAGGCAACACCAACAATGGCTGCCATTAAATTCCATGGTACGGGACGGACACCGCGTGACACGCCGCGCGGTGACGCTACAAGCTCGCTTGTCTCGTGCATTTTTTGGAGGGGAACCGGGGGCGGTGCCACCAGCTGTCAATCAAATAATATCCCGACCATTTTATACCTCCCTGTAAAACTTCCACAATTTCCACCAGGCGCTTCGTAGAGGGATGGACCCTTGTATGGAGGATAGTTGACATATCTCTAAGCACTTATGAGGTGATTGATTCAAAATTGTTAGTGCCACACAACAGATTTATTTAATTACGGTAAATCATGATCATCTATATCTCAGCTACTGTGGTGATGCAGTGTGTGATCGCTGAGACTCAGTTTGGCGTCAGTAAAGTACTAATACTACGTTTAAGCAGTTTCAGCGAAGAATCAGTACCTGCTGTATTCGTTAATACGTGAAATAGTGTCATTATTTAGGTTACACACGTATTATGTGGAAATAACTGTTTTTACTTATCTTTAATATAAATGGGGTGAAAAGCAACCAGCGCAGCTCCTGCCATTGTTTGGACACCCTGCGCTACTTTATCAGTTAGATATACTACACTCCTTTGTGGTTTTAAACGTGCTAGACTCATGCATTGCCAAATCTAATTGTGTAAAAATTCCAGTTGAAACCAGCAATGCTTATCAGTGGGTATAAACTGGTCAGCATGACTCACTGGAAGACTTCAGTTGCTACATCACTACATCAGTTGCTTTCAGTGGTGCATTTTGAACTGGTCTGCATTAAGCACAAGAGGATCTGCTTGGAGGTTCTAATCAGCACAGATGCTGAGCTACTGGCTGAGAAAACCATAACAACCAGTCTGGTCACCCCTGTCCCAAAAAGCCACTTGAAACTGGTTCAAAATCTTCTTTGTGGCATAAGATATGATGAGCTATTCATGGATGGAGGATGGCAATCCAGCTGGTCAGGTGTGCTACCATTATTTCTCTAAACCGTTGCCACAGCAAAGCACAAAATGTCTTATGGGGCCCAAATCACCGCGACGACATGCTGTCCTCACCCCATGATTCGGGCTGGAGGTCTCACTGACGACCAAATTCCAGAACAGTTCTTCTCCAAAACCATCCACATAATCAATAACTAAATCTGCACCATTGTAGCACTACTCACATCTGCTCTTCATCAACTGCAATGTCCGTGTTACTTGTTTTCACTTCACAATTTCACACCTATTACCTATGGATCATTTGTAACCTGTTGGTTTGTTTTTGTACTGGATGTCGCTAAACAAGTAAGCAATAAACATATCACCACCTATTATTTGACATACATGTGGCTTGCTTTAATTAGCTTATTTCTGAACTACTTTTATTGATATATCATTTGATTAGGTTTAATCTGTACATCTTAAGTGTAATTTAGTTACCTATATTTTTTCCAATCTAGCATAAAGACATTAAAAAAGATCAAGACATAGTAAAAGCAAATCCAAAGCATTAACATCTATTTTTTCCAAATAAATATTGTTAAGGTCTAAAAATTGAATAGCTATTCTTAATGTTGAGAATTGTAGCTAGGATACGCATGTATCAAAATGCATCATCTCCTGCCAGGCAAAACAAATATGCCTTCTAACAAAGTGGCATAGCATCTTTGTAGCCTACCTAAATCCTTGGCGAGTTACCCTCTCTGCAGGAATGTGTACTCTAGTGTTTGATTGCTATCTGTCACACAGCAAGCCAGCGGAGTTCAGCGGAGGTCATGTCAGGCAGCACGTTTCTAAGTCACATGGCTACAGGGAAGCCCTGAAACCCAACCACTCCATCGCTCTTCAGCCCCTTTTTCTCAACAGCATATAAGGAAACACGTCCCGCCATATGATTCCCACCAGAGTAGAAGCTGGCAATGACTCATAAATATTAGCCTGCCCTGAAATTATTTTCATTTCCATCGGAGCCATCCCGAATACATCCATGGAAAAACAGTCCACTGCTGGATAGCCATTGGTCACAGTGATTTACATGAATCTCTTTTCTGACTGTTTACCCTGATTAGGCTCATTTGGGGGTGGGGGGCTTGGAGCCTCTCCCAAGCAGCATACAGAACAAGACAGGGGGCACGCAGGGTGTCAGTCCATTTCAGGGAACTAACTTGGATGTAATATGCGATTAATTAGATTTAAAGTGTATCTATAAGATTTATAGCACATCTTGTTTCAACTAATAAGGTGTTGGCATTCAAATTTATGAGCTTCCAGACACATTGCCATTGGCGTTTCTATTGAAGCCATCGTTAACCCCACTTCTGCCAGCTTTTCAGCCTAGTGACAGCTGAAGCACATTAGCCTTGCTTTCCAGCAAAATAAAAAGGCAGATCGGTGACTTATGGAGAGCCAGGAAACCTGAGCACACTGTGGTCAGTCTTCGCTCCGCTGCCGTGCGGTGGAGGTCAGTGGTATTGCAGCTCTTAAGAATAGCCCCAGACTGACTCCTACAAGGAGCCTACTTCAGATCCTTTAAATGGTCTGGCTGAGGAGAGACAACGTTAGGGAAGGTAAAACATACCTACTAGAAGAATGTAAAAAAAGGTTGTAATTTTAGAAATAATAATTTAAGTTTCGTTAGAAAATGGCCCAAATGATTTACAAATCACCTCTGATTAACCAATAGAGGGAGCCAAACATCCAGCTCTCTGTAGATTCTCAAACATCCGTCATTCAACTGCTCATCTCAATCAGGGTCATTGGGGGCCTGGAGCTTATACCAGGCAGCATAGAGCACAAGGCTGGGGTACCAGTCCTTCACTGCACTTTGGGCTGCAGGAAAATTTGCAGTATATGCAAACTGCACTGGGATAGATATTGGACTCAAATCCTCAGTAGTGGAGGTATGAGACTACAGTGTCACTAGGCCTCCTTGCCACATGGCTTTGTTTGTGGAAACAACAAATAGCTCTTCAAGGATGTTCACTGTATCTTTACTTGTTTGAGATTGTATTACATTACAGGTAAAGTAACTTGTTTGGGATTAATAAAGACTATTTTCCAGGAACATCAAAATTCACACGTGCACCAATAATGTGGCCATGAAAATGGGTAAAATGAGAAATATAAAATACAAACATTAATATAATGTTAAAAAGCAGATTACACAGTACATACTCCGCAATTTTAAATAAAATGCTAAAGAATGATGACAGGCTTGCCATGTGAAAAACTACAACCCAAAATACATTAGCTGGCTAGTCGTCTGTCACCTAGCAAAGAATCCGCATGTACACCGTTTGCCAAGTACTGATTTAATAATTTGGCACAATCGTCTTGGTCACCTATAGGTTCTTCTCTGATCCATGTTCCAGCAGTTCCTCCAGGTTCTCCAGTCCACCGAAAGGCATCTCAGCTCAGCTGATGACATTGAATGAGCTGCTATATTTCCTGTACTGTCCCGGACAGGCTGCTCGTCACGGCAACACTAAGAAGCTTTTGAAAATCAATACATTTTTTTACAGTGATTGCCAAATGAAATTACATTGCAACACAAAATGTGAAAATTAATTTAGATTTCTGTGTGCAGAATTAATTGCTTTAGGGTTCTCATTCAGAAATGCTTAATCAACCATAATTTGTTTATAACAACACTACATTTAAGCATGATGACTTCATATAAAATTGGACTGGGGTGGATTTTTAAAGCAGCCCATTCAGGGAGTTCCTCTGCTTTGTGTCCTGGGCTGATAGGAATTATTTTGCACGAGGTCAGGTGAGTCTGGAGTCCATCCCTCAAATGCTACAGACAATGAAGGATTAAACAGTTTTTATGAATATTTTACTGATTCTATTTTGCTTCCTAAATGACTCAGATTGATACTGTGTATCGCTACTACTGCTCACTATCATTGCTGTTTATGAGTCAATGAAGCATTCCTTTATTAATGAGCTCCTTTTATGAAACCTTACTTTCAGGAGGAGATTAATAATGATATAAAGAGAAAGCCAAGTCTTTACAATGCAGGTCTGATTTTAATGAAAAGAAAATGCACTATTTAAATTAATTAGTGTATATCTGTTGTCCCACCACCTCCCAAAAAACTGCTTATTTTTATAGATTTTTTTTTAATTGAATCCACTATACGCTCAGTCTGTCCAAATTTAATCCCTGACCCTGAGGTCTGCTTTTCCCCTCCCGATTTGCCAAGGGAACAGAATTAGTAGGTCACCATTACAGTGTTACATTTTTTCATAATAAGAGCAGCCTTGTGAAATTTGGCATTTATAAAAAAAAAAAAAAAAAACCACTTTCAGTTACAGGGCACCATGAAGAATGGCTCAATCTTGTAAACCTACGCGGTGCAGAACCTGACACAAAAAGAGAAAACAATGGCAGTAATGAAAAGCACAAACAGTAATCAACCATTATCTTGAAAACTGTTACAAATTGTCTACTTCATTAATCTTGAAGTTGTGCCAACATTATATTACACAGAATGCAGGAGAGAGGAAGCAATCTACCAATTTACCATGTTGTGTTGTTATAATAAACATATAATCTAGACAGGCAGTCTCATCAAAACAATCAAATCAAAAAAAGCACAAAACAGGACTGTAACAAAACACAAAGATAACAAAATTAAACAGAACATACACAGAATTTCACAACTCTTTCAAGTTCAACTCCAAAACGCTCAAATTTCACTTCAGAAGATTGCTTTACCCAGTGATCTGTGACTGCAGGATATTTATTCAATAAATTAGTTTTTGACTTAATGTATATGTTTCTTGGATTGTCAAGTTAATTTGTGCTGGTAAACCAGGTAATAACTGAAACAATTAGTATACTGAATAAATATTAGTTTGGCTTCTTCTTACGAGATACTGACATTTTGAATTCTGAACTTTATAGGAACATTGCACATTATACCTGAAAAACAGCCAATAGGTCATGTCATATGAAATATTGCTAAATCTGTCATTAAGTGGTATGACAAGTAGACGTGCAACCATAAGGAAAAGTCCTTTTTTTCTAACTTCTGAGGAACTACACAAAAAAACTGCAAACTACAATCAGAGGGTGAAAGTGAAAACGTCTGGTCCTATTTCAAACACCACTTCTTAATCTGTGCATGTCGATTTGCACAAATTTTAGGAAATGCAACCCAATTGCAATGAGAACTGATCTTGTGTTTCACAGTTTCAATTGAAGGCACACTACGATAAATGAATAGTTTTATTATGAACAGATATGGCATGCATCGTATAACTGACGTACACTTATAACGCTAATGTCAAAAAGTAACTTGTTATTTTTAAAAAATCTTATCTTCTCTAGCTCTGATTTAAAGGAACCCAGGGTTTTAGCTTGCGCTACACTAGCAGGAAGACTATTCCGTACTCTAACCACACGCTGTGTAAAGAAGTGCTTCCTCAAATTCATTTTAAAATGTTCTCCCGCTAATTTCCACTTATGGCTACAAGTTCTAGTATTTAAACTAATATTGAAGTAGCCATTTGGCTGAACAGCATCCAGACCTGTTAGAATCTTATATACCTGGATCATGTCCCCCTTAGTCTCCTTTGCTCGAGGCTGAACAGATTCAGATAAGAACATAAGAAATTTACAAAACGAGAGGAGGCCATTCGGCTCATCAGGCTCGTTTAGGGAGAACTTAGCTAATAGTTCAGAGTTGTTAAAAAAGTAACAAGTAAACAATTCAGCAATTAATGTTCAAACCAGCAAGCCAAATTGAATGGAATTCACAAATGTAATGTTTGATGGCTGTGCTGCATTCTTTCTGTATTTGGTTTGCAAGGGATCCTGGGAAGGTCTTATGTGTAAAGTCACATGACTTGAAATGGAACTACCCTGGGCCACAGGAACCAATAGTATCCTCATTACGGCAGCGACAGAGCTTTGGCCAGACGGACCCAGAACCAGGCTTGAGTGCACGGCCTGGTGTAGTCGCACAGGGTCAGGAACCGCAGTATGCTTGGGAAGGGCTTCTTCATGGGTTTGTACACAACTGGGATCAGCCGCTTGCTCCGTGCTCCTGTAGGAGGCGGCAGAGAGAGTGAACAGAGTATCGCATTCATTTTATCTGAACCAATGAGCTGCCAGAGAACCTGTATCTAAGCAAGTCCCAGAAGGTATAATAATAATAATAATAATCGATGCTTTATTAATCCCCGCGGGGAAATTGTCTTTACACCTCCCTCAACTTGCTCTTTGAAGAGCTGTCTGTGAAGGGCAGCCACCTGTTGGGGCGCCCAGGGAGCTGGGGGTTAAGGGCCTTGCTCAAGGAACCGTTGAAAATAACTACTATAGACTAAGTGAAAGTATTCATTAATGTCTTCTAATTGTGCAGGATGTTATGACTTACTGTCAACATACTATGTCATTAACTTGTAATTCCTGATGGACATAGTGTAACAGTGGCGCTATATTTCATGACTTTATGTCGAATTATCAGGACATATATACAGACTATCCCTGATTTACAACCTATGCGACTCACACATATAGCTGAAGTTTCTTCTAAAAAAAATAAAAATTAAGCTGGCTGTTCACACGGCATCCCTGCCCTACCTACTGCGCGCTGCATGTCGGACGACAGTTGAAGTGAAAGTGATTAATTGTCATTGTTGTTAATCTATTCTTTTGTGGGTCATGCTTATAAGCTTCACAAAGTGTGAAAATGTTTCCTTCTTGCTCACTGCGGCATGTCACCTGGAGAGAGGCTCAGGGCAAACTTGGTTTGGAAGTCACAGGCGTTGCTTTCCAGATAATCGTCCGAGATCACCACCACCATCCTCTTACATCTGTACACAGGCGGAACACAGCACCCTGACACAGGCCTCAAAGGTATGCATACATGCCCAGAGTAAAGCTACATACTAAATCTGAGACAAAAGAGCACAGAAAAATTTTCAGCGTCATACAGAGAGCTGACAAACTGCAAACAGTCAAGAGAGCATCTCAGAACACCAAAATAAGCACTCCACCGCAGGGGAGTATAAAGGGGTGGGGCCAAAGGGGCACTCACCCCAGTTAATTAAAAGCTAATTGATTCACATAATGTCCACTCCCCTGTCATTCACCAATTCAAAACATATCATTGGCTAATGTTAAGGTTGACCAATCTGTATGAATTATGCCCCCTGGTATGACCCCCACCTTAAAAATTCTAGAATCACCCCCACCCCACAGACAACAAATCCTCTACAGCAGTGTTTCTCTACCCAGTCATCAGGGACCCCCAGCAGTCCACATTTTTGCTCCCTCCCAACTCACAGCCCATCAAGAACAGAAAATATCTGGTGCAGGGAGCTGGGAGGGAGCAAAAACGTGGACTGTCTGGGGTCCCCCAAGGACTGGGTTGAGGAACACTGAACTACAGGCTACTATCCCAGCACAGATGTGCGACTCACCTCTTCTCTATGAGCTCACTGGTAATGGTCCAGACGCAGGTTCCGGGCAGGACGTCGCGGTCAAACACACACAGCTTCAACCTGTTTTCTGTATGCTCCAGCTGGTTTATCATCTCACAGACAAAGCTGAAGTCACTTTGGCAGTAGCAGATGAAGGCATCAAACATCTCGGGCGAGATGCCTGCAGCGAGAGACGCAGGCCGTTAGCAAGAAATGGAATCACTCTTAGGGTAACCAGATAATCCATGTCAAGGAGGACACTTTGAGCTACTTCGGGTTTTACAGACTAATTTCAAACTGAAAGGCTCCTGTGCTCGGCTAATTAGTTCAGCTCATCTCATGCTTTGACTGGTTTGTGTCCTTGATTGAAAGACTCATCCAGCTGTTTCACATTAGCATTAGTGACACATGCACGATTATAGGAGACTGACCAATTAGCACACAGAAAGAACTCAGTGCTCAAGTGAAATCCAAGTCCTTTTAATTGAAATGGCAGTTTACAAATCCTGTCCTTCAAGACTTTTTATTGTCATTTTACAGTTGCCTGGACAACGAAATTAGCTGATTAGCTCAGAGTGTCCTCCCTAACATGGATTATCTGGTCACCCTAACCACTCTTGGCAAAAACAAAAGCCAAATATCATTAACCTATTCAGACCAACAATCACATAAGATGTACGTGTCGATCAAACTGCTCTGCTTTACGGACCCTGCGGATCGTCTCGTGTGGTGATGCCCCTCTTCTCCGCCGTGCGGGGTTCACAGCTGTCCACCTCCGGAACTTGCAGTGGGGCCTCACTTGCCTTCTTCAGGTACTCTAAACAGTCCTTTTCTACACGGGTATTGATCAAACAAGACACCGCCACATTACACGGAAATGAAGCTGATCTAAGTAATTTAACATTAAAGCACAAAGACATTAAACGAAAAGAAATCAATAGCGACGTATTAAATCAGTCTTGCCTAAATAACCACGTTAACTGACCCTAATCTATTACTAAACTTTTTTTTAGTTGTTGCAACACACCACACATTAATTGCAGCTTCACTTGTATAACGCTGCAGTTTATATGCATGAAAGTGACTGTTTTAACTCACCGATCGCGGAATAAAGGTCTGTAATTACGTCCTTTCTCTCCGCTTCTTCCACTATCGACAGCAGCTTCCCGACGGTGGCCTCCGATCCCTTGGCTTGCCAGTGCTCCAGAACGCTCAAGGTGGGGTTCTCGCATTTCTCGTAGTTTTTAATTTCCAGGTAACTGAAGCCCATGGCCTCGGCCAGGGCCGTCCAGTCCGCAGCCAAGGCGTTTCTGGGATTTAAGTAAAGCCCGAGCCTTTTCCTTACGCCGAAATTCAGGGCGATCAGAGGAATACTACAAAAATCAACACTGGACTTGCACTGCGCCGACATGTTACCGATCTGAATTAATATAAAATTTAAATTAAGAAGTCCAGCTGGTCCGGATCTGAAAAGTCGCTACAAGTTGCCGATGCCTACTGCTTTGTTATTTCTCAGCAATGTCGGAATAAATGCGGATAAAGAGAAACAAAGTACCGAAGAATCACCCATCCACTTTTAATTTAAGGGATCGTACTACGATACAAGAAAACTTCGCTGATGTTGCTGATTAGTGGGATGTTTCCATCCAAAACAACAACAATAGTAATAATACCCCGAGCTTTCTAGTCGAATCCCCCCCAAACTAGCAATGTGACAGCCGCGTTTCCTCGTTTTTTAGCAGTAGAAAAAAACGCAGTTCACGTCACAGGAAGGAACAGCTGGTCCAATATCCACTTTTGCAACAGCTACAGACTATTATCAACCTGAAGTTTATGAGCAAGCCCCAAGAACCTCCACAGTAGACCAATGAGTCACTCCGAGGAGTCAATTATGATCGATTCAAATGCAATGCATTATTTCCAAGTGGAAGAAAACACAACATTCTTGCAGTTGGAGCTGGGACGCATCTGCTGATCTTCACCAGCTCTTGTTTCTGGATTAAGATCTTGGCATCCCATAGATCATGGGGGTCAGACTCCAGTCCTGGGGGGCCAGAGCCCTGCGTATTTTGGGTTTCCCCTCATTTAACACACCTGATTCAACTCCGTGTGCTAATTAACACACAGCTCTTGAGCTGAATCATTTGTGGTGGAACAGAGAAAGACCTAAGGTACACAGGGCTCCGGCCCCCCAGGACTGGACTTTGACACCCCTGCCGTAGATTAACCTGTAGGTTGTTATCCATGTGAATTTCCAGCGGGGGTAGGTGTATTTGGACCTCACCAAAATGCAGGAAGGCCAGAAAAAAACACCCAAGTACTAACCTTTCTGAACTGTGTTCTTCTGCTGAGACCTTGAATATACAAAGGTAAAACAATTTCATTCTCAGCAGTAGTCTACGTCTTTTGTCATTTTTCAACAATGCTTAAAATTATGGGTGGATCATTCATTAGGCCTATAGACAAGAAAATATCTGGAAATTTCTTAACGGTAACATTGAAGTAGACATTGACTCGCAGAACGCAGTTAAATGAACTAGTCTTCACAGATCAAATTTCTCTTCCTTTTTCACATAAAGCCCTAAAAAAAGCCACACAGTGTTTCACTTCCTTCCTGTATGCTAGCACACTAAGCACTAGCGTGCCACAGACCCGCTACGACTCTCAGCTCTCATTAATGCCAGATATTCAGAGGCAGGAAAGCCAACCACTTTCAGACAGTCACAATGCGTCGACTCTGCTGTTGGCTTCACAAGGGATAAGGACGATTTAAGCAGCGTAAATACACAAAACACAATGTGATAAAGGATCGATGGATTGAGGCCCTGAATTCAGCTGTGTGTCAGGTAACATTACACTGATAGTTAGAGTTTTCAAGTAAGTATTAGAGCCAGAATAGGACCAGACACTCATTTTTATGGGAACATGTAATATAATGAACAAACATACAATATGTTTTTCAAAAAACACTGGTTTATTCAAAACAATAGTTAGACTGCAGACTTGCACCTAGTGCTGGGGTGTCCCTTCCTCGTACGCTGGGGTTCCTGTATCAAACTCCAACTCATCGTAACCCAGTGCTGGATGGGTGGTTTGGAGGTGGAAGAATGGAGGCTTGAAACTGAATGGGTGACAATTATTATTTATTTGTATTTTTTTAAAATGTCAAACCATGCATCTATTAACCTTCACACCTCAAACATCAATTAACTCAAATATTTTAGACACAGAATGTGCAGTGGAAGTAAAACATTACCAGCAGGTTAAGCATCCAACAGACAGCATCCTTGGTTATACCTGTTAAGTTGAAATGTTTTCCTAGAAACTGTGTTTAAGCCACACGATTTCTGGTGCAACATCCGAAACAAAAACCTGCATCAAACAGCAGTATGTTTAACTCGTGGGAAAATAATTTCCAAGTGGAGAGTGAAGCTGTTTAACCATTTGTGGTGCAGAATGAAAGAGTGGGTTTCATGCTCAACAGGTTACAGCATACAGACATTTGATTGCTTTTAATTTTAGTGAAGATGTTAAACCTGTAGCTTGCAGGTTCTAGTTCCCCTAAGTTGTTTCATTTATTACACAGTGAACAATGCCTTCATTTTATTTGTTATTTGTAAGCACTACACAAAAGACTAGGAAACATGATCCAAGAAAATCCAGCCAAATGTCAGTAACAACTTACTTCTTTTCCTAAAAGAGAATTATTAGGGCTTATCTGGCTTTTTGTGTCTCTATACCTGCACTTCTGCTGCACTGTAATCATAATGGGCCCTTTATTTGGTGATATTAAACTTCCTCTTCCCTCTTGGGTCATTTCCAGCACTGGCACAGAGCACCGCCAGTTGCCGTAGTGACAGTGCACCTGAAAGTCCATCTGAAAGGGAGATTATTATACTAAATAAACAGTCTGTTGAATTTTATTGGTATATGAAATGGAGCCAAAATGAAAGCACTGGGGGTGAAGAAGCAGGAAAAGCTGAATTTAAACAACAAATATTCTCATCCTTGAAATTTGATTGACTTAGGAATTAACCGAAAAAGGGCCAGTTTTTGGGGAGCAAAGACTGTAAGGGAGAGGACTCTGGTCCACTGTATGGCGGTCAGAAACACACACAAGCTCCAGCATTCAGGAGGGGAAATTCAGTATCCTGAACAGTATTTAATTGGACTGTGACAGAAATGTTGAACCTTGAAGCAAATGCATGCAAACAAAATGAGAACATAAGAAAATCCAACCTGCGAGGTCCTGAATCAAACTTCACAGCCACTGGGGATGTGAGATAACAACAACTGCCCTGAAAACACTGAGCTAAAACAACAGGAAGTGTCAAAACTGCTAATCAAGCTACAAGTCCTGATAACACAGAAGGCTGAAGGAATGAAAAGAGTCTGATCTCCTGATCTTATCAGATACAACACAGTGAATAGGTGATGCCAATAACCAAACAAACCAATAGCATGACAGGGACTAGGAGTACGATGAAATATCGCAAAAGTCTCAAAAACTGCAAGGGTTTGCATCATCATAAGCAGGGACATAACGGTAACACCTTACTTCATGAGGTACTAGTATACTATTATACTATAACTTATGTATTAATTAACCACAAACCCAGTCTTAGTTACATACTGATCTCATGTTAATTCATCATTAATGAATCATGATGTATCTTTCATCCCAATCAGTTACTGTATTTGTTCCTATATCTGTTAATTCTGTAAACCCTTGTGAACTACTGAAGGAACAAGTAAAGAATAACACTGGTGAAATTCTGGTCTTGTGTTTGTTCATCATTAATGAATCGTGACGCATCTTGTACCTCAAGTAGCAACAGTATTCATGATTTGTTCATAATTTCTACTTCAGTAGTAACTGAGTTATTACTAGCCTATGTATTTGTGACCCCTCAAGTAAAGTGTTACCGACATAACTGATACGCAAGCGGTACACATGGCAATTTGTTGTTGTAACAGCGCAAATGAGTACTTATGTGCTGTTATCACAAGAAATTACTGCCCATGTTAGCAATTTATACGGCGAATGCGTACTTGCGTACCAGTTACGTCAATCCCCGACCATAAGTGAATCTCCCTCCTATTGACCTAATGGAGGAGCGTCTGTAGCTAACGTGAATAGGTGCCCAAACAGACTACAATTAAATTCTGATATGCTGTTTCCTGCTTGATTGGTTGAAATTTTGCTTCATTCAAGTATAATAATAGTGGTATGTATGGTGACTCATTACGCTCATCTGAACCCTTCAAATAACACAACATAATCTTAGATAAGCAACAGAAAAAAGGCTGTAGGCCTACAACCGCATTTGCAAAATTATTCATTTTCATACGCAATGGGCTGCTAAATCCAGATAACTTTTTGGAAATAAGTACATTTTCTGCGGCACATGTAATCGAACTGTAACCACTAGGGGGCAACAACTATATGACTCAAGTTTTATGCTAGCAGCGTGGTTTGTGTGATGTTTGGGTACAATTTTTAACAGGATTTAAGTTCAAATCGTCAAGGATTGTTCCATACTTGTCATGGAAGGCAGAATAAAGTTTTGTATTGAAAACAGGTCTACAAACTATTAAGGCCTCAGTACGCAAAACATAATCATACAGAAATGTTAATCTCATGTAAGCGGTTACAAATTAATAGCCTGCAAATCAATCACTACAAGAAACTGAAACCTTACTGAAACAGTAACTTTTTATTACCTACAGTTAATCAGCCTTTTAAAATAGTTGAATGTGAAATCTGCAATGAAGGGGAAGGAAATCCTTGAAGGGCAAGCGTTTTTTGGATGTTACAAATATTTGTGGCAAACACGGAGCTCTCGTTTCCTGCAGTCAAGTGCTGTTAGAAAGCAAGAGTTATTTACCGAGTACAAGCAATGACAGAGGTGTTTCTAGAGGAATTTGTGTTATGTATATAAATTTCAAAGATGCAATTACCTGTACAAACAATTACCTGTAATTTCTTTGTTACATTTCGCAGTAATTATAGCCATACATTTGGTTATAAAGTGTGCAGATGAGTTGACGATGGGGCATATTCTTGCTTATGCGATGAGCATCTTTTAGTTGGTTTGTTCACGATACATGATGGGGTGTTGTTTTAATTCTCTCCCAATACGGACACCTAGACCCTTATGCCCAACTCCACAATTAAGACACTACGCCTGTCTTTTCTCACCGTGCATCACTCCTCCACTCTCCTCTACACTTCCTTCCTCCCTTCCCCATGTCACGTGGTTCTGTTCGCTGGAACACACCTCAATGCACTTTATTGATACTAGATTTATCTTTACAACTTTTCTGATGTTAGGCTCTAGGCAGTGTTTTACTGTACTTTTACAGCTCATAACTACTGTACACGTCCTACTGGTCATTCATTGGAAGCTCAGCCTATCAGCACCAAAGTTGACTTCTTCACACCTGCATGCTTGTTATATATTACCTGCCTCATTTGTAAGTCGCTCTGGATGTAAGCACCTGCTAAATGTTGGATATACAGGTTAACTACCTGGTCATGAGCAGGGGCCCTTTAATGCATGGGTTTACAGAGGCTGAAGCCCAGGGGCCGGCTCTAAAAAGGGTCCTCAGCTAACCTTGGTTAATATATCTCTTTCATCTTTTATTCTTACACTTCCTCCTGGTTGACAGCTACAACATCATAGAAGAAAGCAGAGAGCCTTCTGACAACTCAAACAGCCCAGCTAACTGTGATAATGTGATTCTGCTCATGGGTACAGACCAAAACCCATCCTGGATAACTGTGTCTTTAGATACTTTGACACCAGCTACCCTGGATGCTGAAGATACAGCTGGATATGTGGACCTCAGAAAAAGCCTTATATGGCAAACCCGCCCACAGTTGAACCTGAATAAGCCCACGTCTGCTACTCTTGCCTGAGAACGTCACTGCGAAGGCATCCTCTCCGTGGCAGAATTTGGAAACTCACCAGGTGTGCATTCTGACCTTCTCCACCGCACCTGGCTCCTCACGGGTCACCTTCAGCCGGTCCAGGATTGATGACCGGAAGAGTGAGATGACTCAGCCATTGAGCTCAGCCGCAGTTACTCTGCTCCTTGTGATACATGACAGCGCTGACCCAGCTCACCTACTCGATGACACCAGCAGCTGCAAGAGCGACCACACATGCTGAACAAGGGAGCAGCAGCTCCTGGCTCTGACACCCCAGGAGCAAATAGGGTTGGGGTCCTTTTGGGGTTTGCCTGTTCTCACTGTTATAGAGGTTTCCTGCAGGTTCCTCAAGCAACCTGAAAACATGATGTCAGACTAATTACCATCTCTAAATTACCCATAGTGTGTGTGTCTGCAGTGCTGTGGACTGACATCCCACCTAGGGTCTGACCCAGCCTTGTGCTCAGTGCTGTCTGGGATAGGATCCAACCCCCCCCCCCCCCATATGACCTTGCCAGGATAAGCGGTTGGAAGATGGGTGGATTATGGAAAATGCGTAGTTCCCTCCAGTACTGGAACAAATAACATGCTCAATCAGGCTGTGTCTGTGATTCATTATACTCCTAGTCATATTTTTCTCAAAAATATAGTAGCATGCTGTTCAGGTTATAGGTAAACATTTAAACTACTTACACAGTGTTATGTTTCATTTTGGCAGTGCACGGAGTTTAATTTCCAGCAGCTGGTTATCGATTACAGTGAAAATATACTGTGTATTGTCCAAGAGTACTCTTCCAGCTGATTACACTCATTTCAATGTCAGCACAGCTAGGGGGCATGTGAGGGAATGTGGAAGGAATATGGTTCCCACAAACCTAAGACGTTAGGTATTTCATTTAAAAATGTATTTGCATAGCTATGTCACATGATGCCGAGGGCGTCAATATATCCCAGATTAAAAGGAAATACCAAGAAATCTACTACGATTATGTCAAAGGAATTATGTTTAGTTGATCTACAGTCAACACACAAGCATGCACCTTGGAGTACATCAGTGAGACTAACACGTTTGAATTAGTTCCCTACATTCCTGATGATTTAAAATGTTGCTTACTAGAAAACCTAGTGACCCTCCCATGACCAAAAACCAAACTCCTTCCCTGTTAATAATGGTTAGCATTACGGTTGTGGGCGGGGGGGTTGCTGCTAAATCTACCTTCCTGATATGGAAACGTTCGTCTGTGCATCTCTAACAAATGCAGTCGTGTCGTTTAATCTTAGGCTTTCTCATTATATTCACTCGAGACAAAAAAAAAAATCATCTCACAGCATGCCAATATGCATGTCCCGATCAATTTGCATGCAGAAAGAAAACGGTGTAATTTCACTTATAATCACGGAGACAGAAGCAATTTCAAATGGAACAGATAAAGATACCGGCTGCAGACGTATAAATGGGCGATATCACGGAAACGCTTAGACTGTGACGGGAAACCGCGGGAGACGAGCGACGCGGAGACCGTTCGGTCAACTTTCACAAAATACGGACCCAGTAATGCGTGTAACAACCCAGAAACACCAGTCTAATTTAACCATACCTTGAAAGTTCCTCACATAAAAATCGTTTGAATTTTGATTAATGCACCCACTCTGCACGCTGTTTGTTATTCATTGATAGTGAAACCACTGGACACCTTGCAAGGTACCATCTGCTGATGCTCCTTTGCCATCTGCAAGTGTCAAACACATTTTCCCCAAATGTTCCCATATTTTGTGCGTGAGCCTAGCTGTCACTAAGTAACGGCCGGCGCCCTTGTTGTCACTGATCTAAACCATATGCAGAACTTTAAAGCGATTATTTGAGCGAGAAATACAAAGTAAGGCAGGGGACACTCCGGCGGCCTTAAAAAAATCAGTTTATTTCCTTATTCATTTAAACATATATAATAATCAGTCATAAACAACGTCTTTTGGCTGTCTCATAAGGTCCTTATCCTGGGTACAGTCAAAAACCTTCGGGCGGAGATCATTTCATGCTGCTCCTCCAGAAAACGGTGTCATCCGGCACGCGATCACGTGTTTCCAGAAACGTAACTGCGAGGTTCGCAGCCGCACGGATAAACACCTTCACTTGACACGACGTAGGAAATGGTGCGCAAGGCACGGGGTGATACACCTATTTTACCCTTTAAGGGTGTTTTCAGAAGGCACTGGCTGGATGTTGTCACCTGTAACCTTTTCCATCATTATTTGTGCTCTGCCTTCAGTTTCAATGAAGAAAAGGTTTAATTTTTGGCACTCAGTCCATATATCTCTAGGTACTGTAACGTATATCTGACTCCAGTATAGCCAGACAGGGGGGGCTGTCGATCTATCTGAGAACTTCAGGATGTGCCTGAAATTGATTCAATTCAGTTCAATGCAGGGTGATGTTGCTCAGTGTCTCATTTACAGATGTACTTAAGAAAAAGTGCTGACCAAGGAGTGGCGCTGTTGTGTCACTCCTCCAGGGCTTTGTGTGTGTGTGTGTGTGTGTGTGTGTGTGTGTGTATGTGTGGTATGTATATAATTCCATGCCTGCAATCAAAAAACTAAAACTGCCAGAAGTCGTCTTGTATTTTGTTTGGTTACTCTGGTTACTCAAGGTTAGGGCTGAGTAGGGTTTTTCCCATAGAAATGGATGGTCCCCACAAAGCTATGAACTGAAGTGTGCTTAAGTGTGTGTGTGTGTGTGAGAGAGAGAGAGAGAGAGCCCTGCCATGGTACTTGAATCGCAGCCAGGGTGTCACCCTGCTTTGTGCCATGTCCCTAGCCTGTCCCGTGGGTTAGAATGATGTAATGCTTTGGTCTCAGAGATACAAATCCATGCAAACGTAATAAACTGTCTATTTGCTGATTGGCTGGTGTTTGCACAGGGGACATGGACAGGGGACAGATGTCCACATCCAGATTTCTGGATCATTCTTCAGTTTTCACAACTGGAGATCAACAGAGAGCCTGTTGAGCAACTGCAGGAACGTGAGACTATTGAAGAAGTGTGACAGCAGCAACTGATACAGTGACATACATCGGCTGAAGCAAGGAACTGGGCAACTGATACAGTGACATACATCGGCTGAAGCGAGGACCTGGGCAACTGATACAGTGACATACATTGGCTGAAGCGAGGAATGGGCAACTGATACAGTGACATACATCGGCTGAAGCGAGGAACTGGGCAACTGATACAGTGACATACATTGGCTGAAACGGGGAACTGGGCAACTGATACAGTGACATACATCGGCTGAAGCGAGGAATGGGCAACTGATACAGTGACATACATCGGCTGAAGCGAGGAACTGGGCAACTGATACAGTGACATACATTGGCTGAAACGGGGAACTGGCCCTCCGCCTTAAGTCATTTAAAGCACGTGCTTGCGCTCTCTCTCTATGAAACTACGTAATAATGTATTAAAAGCGTCAGCAGGATCTGTTTTAAAAACCTTAAAAACACCTTTTTAAAAAAGCCTCTAAAAAACACCACAGCTGCTGTCCATCGCGACCTGGGCATCCGTCAGGGTTTTCGTTCCATGTAAATGCAACTCTTATCATGTAATGAGGAGCAGACTGGCTATCTGGTATACTGGGCGATTTCCCAGTAGGCTGATGGGCATGCAGGCTGCCAAAATTGATTGTTAGGGACCCCCCTGCTCAGCAAAAGGGTACCCTCCCCTCTTTTTTACCATGGGGGGGAAATTCCAAGGGTGATTCTAGATATTAATCCAGCCCTGCATGTAAATTGTCATTTTTGTCAGAAGAGTAAATAATCCTAGAAGCCAACCTGGAGGCAAGATCGAAACGGGCACCTCAGAGATTCCCTCAGTGCCTTTAAGTGCGTTTGATTACTTACCCATAGTTTCAGTATTTATAGATTCTGCATTACAACATTTCTGGTCTGTATTCAATAGAGGGATACTGGAGTGAAATAAATCTTTCATCCATTTGCTTGGCAACTAAAACGTAACTCAAAAAATGATTTTTGACTTCAAATACAACAGTGTGGACATTTAACCAGACACACCATTTGCTATTAGCACTGGAGTGTTACTTGTTCATTGCTTACACCGTAACTCATAACAGCGCAGTAGTTTGATCTTTCTGTAAACATCACTATAGACCAAAAAAAGACTATTCTTACTTGTAATATACACCTACAAAAATGCCATATGCATTATCAAAAATATGACCTCCATTTCAACTGGATTATTCCCTATTAAAACGTTATATCAAAAGTGCAAGAATAATCACAATAGTGTAGGTTGGCAGAAATTAGCAGGTTAACAATTTTTGAGTTCTAACTGCTTCAACAGTTTCTCATAACATGGTAAAAGTGTCCGATATAATTAAGACAAAGTAAATTTGAACTTTGGATTTATAAAATGTTTTCCGTTGACACATTCAGTACTTTCTGTACATATTATTGTCACTTTCTTCGTCCGTTGGCTTCTTCCAAGCCAGCAGTCGGAGTGAGTCACGTGGAGAAGGTTACGGGATAAAAAACAACCTATCCTGTTGGCTACAGGAAAACACCCTCAGGGTGTTGGGAAAAACAAATTAGTAGTCTGAGAAAGATGCAGCCCAAATGGGATCCAGAGAGGATGGCAAGTTATGGATTTAGCAACCATTGTACATCTGTGCCTGTGGGTCTGATACAGAAGTTCCAAATGTGGTTCCCAGCACCAATGACAGATGTCAAAAAACCTGCCCTGCTAAAGCTTCGGCCTCCAGGTGACAGATGAGCCAGGGGTGGAAAGCCAAGGAGGAAGGTCAGTTTTTGCCAGACAAGGGATGTTCGGGTGACCCCAGCAGGCAGTACGACGCAGGCACTGAACGGGGAGCTACTGGGGTGTGAATGCTGGGTGACTTAAAAGCCACTCTGTACAAACAGGTGTTTGAGCAGCACCTCAGCAGTAGGTCTCCTCCTCTCCTCCACAAAGACCTGCCAGAGGAAGTCTCGACAGGCGTCAGTCACGCCCTCGGGCAGCACCGGCCTGGTGGGCTGTGTGGCGATCTTGAAGATGGCAGCCATGGCCTCGAACTCTGCCCATGGTGGCTTCTGGGTCAGCATCTCCACCACCGTGCACGCTACACTCCTAAGACAGACACGAGAACCATCAATGTACACCAAGAGGGAACAGCCTTTAGATGGATGATTGGATGGATGGGTAGGTGTGTGCATGGTTGAATAGATAGACAAATGGATGGATACAGTCAGTCCTGCTACAATGCAACTAATGTGTTCCTGAAAACCCTTGTGGGTTAAATACACATATTCAATGGAAGAAACACGAAGAGGATGTGACTCCAAAACTTAGTAACTTATACCAAACAAAATAAATAAAATAACAGTTATACCAGTGGCTAATAATGTAATTATGTGCATTTTAAATAAGAAATAATAATACATTATATCATAAACATCTCCTACGAGTCTTATAATTCTCAGGAGAATTGCCTAGTAACTGAATGTGCCGTGGTTGCTAACTTGTCCATTGTCCGTACTCAGGAGTCATGGTGTCCAATATGATGCTTCATGAACCATTTGCTGTATTTTCTGATCCCACTAGAGGGTGCTCTTGCTTACTTTGAGGCACGCTTCGAGCCCTTATTTGAACAAACAGTACCATCTAGTGGGATCAGAAAATACAGCAAATGGTTCATAAAGTGTTGTTTTGGCGGTCATTAGTCAGGAGTAGTGAGACACAGCCACAATGCAGCTGGGCATGCACACAGCACAAATACAATAGATTACAGTATGCGGAGGGTTACTGAAGGCAACCTGGCTACATACAGACCATGAAAAGCAAATGTCAGTGATTTAAAAAATGTTGCTGTGTTTTTATATGGCAATTAGTCAAATAATTAAACATTTTTTAGAATCTTAGACTTTGACCTGTGAATGGTTGTACAAAGAGTTGCATTCTTTTAGATCTGAAAACCAGTTTGACCAATTCACTGAAAAGAGCTTCAAAAGAGCGATTTGTTCGCAAATTGAACATGTGTCTTTGATGGCTGTTTCTGCTTGCAAGTAGTGTTTCCTGCGAAGACCATAACACATTGTAGTTCACATAGTGTTCTTCTCTCTGACAAAGCCGCGCAAATACAAATGTGATTCCACATTGTATTGGATTTGTGTACTAATATATTGATTGCGTTAGAGCAGATTTGCAGTGTGATATCACGCATTGTAGCAGGTCTGACTGTACTTTGTAATTCTAAAGGAAACTGCAGCTTCAGAGTATCTCAATACACATTTAGACAGGAAAAAGACATTTACACATTAAAAGACGGAAACAATAAATAACATAATAAATAGTAACAGTGCAAAGAATGCTAGGGAAGGTATTGCACAGAGTTTCCATAGCAACAGATTTCCATCCAACCAGTAAATGGGCACAGTAATCCTGTATCTCAGGAAGAGTCGTGGAAAGATATCAGTAATTACAAGGTGCTATCAGGTGGCATGTGGCTCAGCGGGGTTTGAATCCCACCCTCAGTAGAAGAGTTACGTGTTCAATGGCCACTAGAGCAAGGCCTTTAACCCCCCCCGCCCCCAAAAAAAATGCTCTGGGGTGTGGCTGCCCTGGTGCTTGGACCCCCAAACTAAAACATTAGCTACATATTTGTATATAAATGTGTATTAGTTATTTTATAAATTGCTAAAATGTATGAAGGAGAATCTTTAATTAATGTTTCCCTGGAAACCAATCTCAACATGACAGGTCAGAAAAGGTGGCACCTACCAAATGTCTGCCTTCCTCCCGTATCCCTCCCCACTGATAACTTCCGGACTCATCCAGTAGGGGGTGCCGGTGACCGTTTTGATCCCAGTGCCGGACATGCAGATTGTCTGGATGCGTTTGCTGGCACCGAAGTCCCCCAGCTTCACATTCCCAGACAAGTCCCTAAGGATGTTGGCACCTGAAACGGGACATATATATGGAATTAGGAAATGTTGCATGAACCCAAATGACGGGCGATTTTAGGGGTTTTTTAAGGTGGAAGGCATGAGGGCCTATAGTTCATACAGAAGGGCCAAACTTATAATTAGCCAATGACATCCTTTGAATCAGTGAGTGACAGAGGAGAGGGCACTGTGGGGGCCAATCAGCTTTTAACTAGGGAGAAGTGCCCCTGTGGTCCTGCCCCTGCCACTCTTGTTTCCACTGTCAGTAAAGGGAATGAAATGTCAGCTGGGCAAACCCTCCTTGGTGGCTACAGACTTGAACTTTACAAATATAAAGCTTTAGTAGGTGTTTCTCAGAAGCCTGGACTCTTCAAAATGTATTTTAAATAACTTATGCACTTCAATGGGCCTCCCTGAAATTCTCAGCCCCCTGAAAAAATATCACCTTTGGTCAAGTTCAATCTGATAAATATAGTATGCCACATGCTTGGCAAAATGTACCCAGGGTTGGGGGCACGAAATGTGTACAAAATCACGTCCCATATTGCATAATCCTGTAAAACATTGGATTGAAGGGCTCCATGTAAAGTGCTGCCCCCCCCCCCCGAATCTGCCAGTGTATCTGTGCCCCTATTGTGACACCCTGGTCCAAGGTCCAAGCCTGTCCGAGGTTCATAAGGACGACACAGTTAACATAGGCTAACTGTGCCCTAATGCCCAGTCATTACCCCCCGCCCCCCCCCCCCAGACCCAGGGAGGGGCGGCTTGTGGTGATTTTCAAAATGGTTGGCAGTATAACAAAAGTCCTTTATTTTTTGTATTTTATTGGATCACTTACTTATATGTAAATTCTACTCTCCTTTCTTTTGTAATAAATTATCTATAATCCTTCATACCAGCATGACTCCTCCTCAAGAAATTTGAATATACAGATATATAGATAGCTTAGTCAGCAAGCTAACTACAAAACTAGTCTACTAAAAATCACTGAACTTTCACAGAAAATTAAACGATCAAACTCAAAACCGCAATGAAAACGATTTTATTTATAATATCCACAAACGCCATTGGCAAAAGATGAGATACAAAACGATTAACTGTCACCCTGGATTGCAACAAAATGTTTCTCCGCCACTGCATGCGACAGAATCAATAGATACTGCAAGCCAACACCTAACCTTGTCAGTCGTGAACATTAACATTATTGGTAGCTTATCCTGTCTATTCTCCATGTAGACAAAGCGTACAAGAGTCTTCCATAGACTCCCAGTAACACACAGCGTCAGCGCGTCTCTATGGGCTGAATTTGTCCTGATTTCAAAGGGAAAATTTGCGCCTCTTTTGAAAACAACTCCACTGAAACAATCAGTGGTGTGGTTCAATTAGTGAGCTACATCACATTTTAATTGCAAAATAAAATGAAATTATATTTATACAACGATGAATTCAATTCTTTTGGCAATTTTTTAGAGCAATCGCTTATGCAGGGGAGCACAAACAGACCCAGTTATGGACAGGACCACCATGAAGGCCTGCTGTTTCCACGCAGTACCTCTGTGTTCGCAGAGCAGCGCGTTCGGTCAGCTGACTCGCCACATACGTTTTGCAATGTAGGTCAAGCGCATCAAACAACTTCAAAACAAAACAAGTAAGTTCAGGAGCATCACTAGAGATTTATGGAAACGAGAGCGAAGCCTTTACTGGGGGGTCTGACTTTAATAAAAATGAATGCAAACACACTACTATATTCATTAAATTCACCCCTGAATGAATTGAAGTATTTACACGCAAACAAATAATACAATAAATTACAAAAAAATGTAATAAATATGCTATTAAAATTGGCTCCTTTTTAGTGATATTGTCTTCTGTGCAATTCAATGCACTCATATGGCACACAGATTGCTTAGTGTGAAAGAAAAAGGTTGTTTCCAGGCCTTTAATTTAGCAGACATGAGCTGTTGCATCAGAAGCAGACCTGTGTTAAGACAGCACAAAGGAGCTGTGTAATACTCAGAACGCGTAAAAACATGAACCCGCCATCTGATCTCAATGACAGTGACATCAGCAATGACAGTGACATCAGCAATGACAGTGACATCAGCAATGACAGGGCCACAGCAGTCATGGAAAAAGTTCCACCTCTTTGAAAACAATCAGAGAAGAATCAGGTCTAACTTGTGTTCGAATTTGCTTTGGTGGTTCCCGAAAAGCAGCGAGCAACACATCCATGGTCTTCGAGGAACCTGAGCCGGACTCTGGCTTGAGGAAGACGGACATGGTGGGACTGGCAGGGGGCAGGCACGTTACCTTTGATGTCCCGGTGTACGATCATGTTGCTATGGAGATAGTACACCCCCTGCAGGATCTGCTTGGTGTATTTGCGCGTCAGTTTCTCTGGCAATGCCCCATACGCTTTCAGCTGGTCCTTTATGGAGCTCTGAGGGAGGATGAAGAGGACCAGGGCTGTGAGAAAGAGTATTCTGCCACAACATGCATAAAAAAATGAATAAACAAATATAAGGACCTGCTTCCACACAGATTACCTATCGCTGTTTTTTTCTGTCTGGTTCATGCAGAGCAGGAGCCCATCCACAGCAGTGCTGTTACTGACCGTCAGTCCAAGCCGTTTACCACCAAAACACCATATTTCCTGCCGCTTCCTGTTTTAGCCTCATGGCCCAATGCCAAAATCCAGCTAGCTGTCGGTAAACTGGTCTGTTCCTGACATCCTTTTATCAAAATCCAAGCTTTTTTGTTTTCCCTTTATTTGCAACCCCCCCCCCTGCCCGGCTGGGGATTATTATCAGTGCATCTCAACACACATGGGGCCCCTCTGAGGCCTTTGGTCAACGGAGAGAAAAGTGACGAGGTCAGGCCCCCCCGGTTTGCCAGCAGCTTTCCCTGGAACACAAACATCCCTCCTTTTGCAAATTATGCCTCAAACCCCTTAGTGGCTTCTCAACACAACATCTTAAATTTTATTATTATTGTGTTTTTTTTTTTTTTAATCTCGCACCCTGACGTAAGCTTCTGCTAGCCCAAAATGTCACCGCAGAGAGTAGAAATCAAAAATAAACGAGCTCGTAAAAGCATGTAAACTACCCTCTGAGGATAACTGGAGCTCACGATTGGTGCGGCCCGCCCTACTCAGCTCAGTCTCCGCCCTCCTCAGCTCAGACTTTGCTCTCACTGACCCTGACTCCACTCTCCTCAGCTAAGAGTCCACCTTCCATAGCTGTCTCCGCCCTCATTGGCTCAGACTCCACCCTCCACACATCTCTGCATCCCCCCCAAACAGGCTCCACCCACCACCACACCTACCCCAGCCATATACTCCACGAAGATGGAGATCTTGCGCTTATCGGGGTCCCTTAGGCAGCCATAGTACTGCACAATGCGCTCATGCCTCAGATTCTTCAGCAGCTGGATCTCACACTCCAAGGCATTTACCTCCTGCATGAGGCAGATAGGGTGAAACAGCTGAGCCTCAGTCCAGTTTAGCCACCATACCCTCTACAGGCAGCTATTAGAATTACATTTTCTTCACTAGCATTAATACCCAGTGTATTGGGTGTCTTCCAGTACTTAGCCTAGCGAACTCCCAATATATTTTCTGATTACTCATCATGATTGATCATTAAAGAATCAAACAACACTGTTAAAAGGTACACAGTACAAAGTCGACCAAAGTGGTTGTTTTTTTTCCTGGAATCAGCGGTGTAACTAAATAATCTGTGCCAGCTTAGACAAAATGCCAGCTTAGACCTCCGCCCTGCCCTGCCTCCCTACCACATATAAATTTACATATTCCATGCCCAAACTGTGCCCGTGTGTGGAATTACTGCTTTTGTGTGGATGTTTTCCCAAAATTTATCACAAAACAAGCACAGACGTGACTATGAACAGGAGTCATACATTACGTGCTAATGAGCATCATGCCACACCGTGACAGAGGAGGGCGCTCTAAGCTGCGTCTCCCTCAGGAGAAACTCCACACGGCTCTCAGCTCACCTTGCTTGTCTCCTGGCACTCGGGGTCGAAGGGCACCTGCTTGACGGCCAGCTCGCGACCCGTGTCGGCGTCGTAGCACAAGTACACCTCTCCGAATCCTCCCCGGCCCAGCAACTTCCCCAACCTCCAGTTTGCTGGAGCACGAGGAGCTACAATGGAAAGAGAAACTGCTCAGCCCTCCTGCCTACCCACCTGAGATGCAGAGTCATAGAGTCATCGCTGTCAGGGAGGTTTCTGGATAAAGGATTTACCGAGTAAATGTAAAAAAGACAATAAATTAAAAATAAGTACATTCATGCCATAATCAATCCTCCACTTCAATTAATGTAATAAATCAGTGAATGTTAATTAAAATCCATCATAGGGTGTGTAAAGGCAACACTCATTGGTGATGTCACTGTTATTGAAATCTCTCACATTTGAGCCGCGAGCTGTCATCTGGAGTCCGGACTGCCGTGCAGCGGTCTGCGTACGGCAGGGTGGGGGGAACCGGCTGGAACAGGCTCTCCTGAGGCATGAAGCTACGAGGGAAGGTCCGGCGACCTGCAGGCAGCCCCCCCCCCCCCC
>JAODJU010000001.1:23000949-23014433 GCA_026776725.1 Gnathonemus echidnorhynchus
TTTATTTGGTTAATCGTCCAGTCTGTGAAGAAGGCATTCAAGTAAGAATTGCATTGTAGTATGATTCATTTCCTGGCACGTACAATTTATATTAGGTCAGCGTTCATTGTTCGACTTCTGATATTAAGAGTTCTAGGTCAAACTGGTTTGTTCGACTTCCAAGAAATTCGAGTTCTAGTGAGTTCGAGAACTGAGGTACCACTGTACACACACACACATATATATATATATGCATATATACATACATACACATTATTAAAGATGTTAAGTCTGTACTGTTTGCTGTATTTTATTTTAGAATGTTAAGTCATTAATTTGTCTGTACTAAGGCTGCATAATCTCTAAAACCCAATCTATACCCATTATGGGAAGGAGAGAGAGGTGAAATACATTAGTGCTCCAAACCTGGTTATGTGACTCCCAAAACTGTCTTGACCACCCCTCCCCCACCACAAATCAATATTTACAAGTGGAAATCCTGTAGATATTAACTTCCATAAATCAGGCTGAAAGCATCAGATTTTAGTGCAGTCTGACTTTTGGAAAGCTGGATAAATGAGTTTTCAGTGGATAGTGCATTTTCTGAAACCACACCCGCTGAGTCATTTCTACAGAATAACCTATTTGACCTTCAGCAATTGAGAGGCTCTACTTTACTTTTTTGAAACCTCTCTTCCTCAGTCACACGTACCAAGAGCAGCCCCCCTGCCAGGAGAACTGTACAGGTTTAAAAAGCGTCCGTGCTCAGAGATTGACTCTCCAGCTCTCGTCTTGTGATCCCCGTGGGAGAATCTGTAGCATCCGCTGTCTCTCTCAATGACCGTCCATGTCCGTCACGCAGAATCACCTCGGAGAATGTGGCGGAGAGATTCGGGATCTCCAGGGAGAAGCAGGACGCTTTCGCGCTGAGCTCCCAACAAAAGTACGATTAGCGCCCTGCAGGACGACGGCTTAACCGCCATTGTAGCTGTCATTTGATGCATTAGGTGGACATCATTGACCATTAATCGTTATTTAAGCTTCTGTCGGGCATTTCTTTGACCTGTAAAAGGATTGTCACTGTGTTAAAGAGCCAGCAAGGCGCAGGAGCGAGGCGTGTTCCAGCAGGAGATTACGCCGGTCACCACAAGATTTGTGGATGAGGACGGCAAGGAGCGGACCATAGTGGTCTCCAAGGACGACGGGATCCGGCCAGGAACTACCGTGGAGGGGCTGGCCAAACTCAAGCCAGCATTCAAACCAGACGGCAGTACCACCGCAGGCTAGTAAAGAGTCTGTGTACAAGCTTTGCCTTTTGGAGACCATGTCTGAGAAAAAGCCTCCACTAAGAGTTAAAAAAAAATTCTCCCTGCACAACTGTATAAATGCGATGATGGACAAATACAAAAACGTGCACATAGTTCTATCCAGTGTAGGATAATTTAGTATATAATAACATTAAGTAATCATAAAGGTGTCTTAAAAAGAGAGGAAATCTACGGGACTGTGTAGATGTCAAAGGTATCCGCTCAGAGGTGATTCTAGAATTTTTAAAGTCGGGAGGCAAAGGATGGGCCAACCTTATCATTAGCCAATGATGTGTTTTGAATTGTTGAGTGACAGAGAGGGGCACTCTGGAGACCAATCAGCTCTTAGCTGGGGTCAGTGCATCTGTAGCCCCACCTTGGTACACGGCCTTGTATCAGCAGTAGGTAGTTGTATAAATCAGCCATGTTTTTGCATGTGGATCTCATGTCACTCTCTCCATACGCTCGACGATCTGGTACGTTCAACAGGAGGTGGCTCACAGTGGTGTGTCGACCCGCAGGAAACTCAAGCCAGGTGAGCGATGGGGCAGCAGCAGTGCTGCTAGGACGCCGGTCCATGGTGGAGGCCCTGAATCTGCCCGTGATGGGGGTGCTGAGGGCCTGTGCTGTGGTGGGGGTCCCCCCGGACATCATGGGCATCGGGCCCGCCTACGCCATCCCTGCAGCCCTGCAGAAGTCTGGTGAGTTTGCTGCCTTGGCTTCCAGAAACAGCCAGAAGGTGACACCGTGCAAAAGGTCGATCTTTCGGTGGTCTTATCCAAGGCTGCTTACAATCTTTGTTCATTTATTCAGCATGTGATGTATACTGGAGCAGAACTTGTCTCTAGGACTTGAACCTATATCTTTCCGGTTACACTTCCACATGCGGAATCACTGTGTCTTCTGACCTAAGCTGTTTTATCCCTCAGGGCTGTCAGTGGCTGACATCGACGTCTTTGAGATCAATGAGGCTTTTGCCAGTCAGGTAAGTTCACCTCGAGTCTTAGATCATGGGTAGATTTCACTTTTAGCCTTGGGGAGGAGGGGGCTTGCTGGCTTCACATTGCTGAACGTGGCCTGATCATCCAGGCTGCGTACTGCGTGGAGAAGCTGGGCATTCCTCTGGAGAAGGTGAACCCCAATGGGGGTGCCATTGCCCTGGGACACCCCCTGGGCTGCACCGGGGCCCGGCAGGTGGTCACCCTGCTCAATGAGCTCAAGCGGAGGGGCAAGAGGTGAGCCCAGTTGTGCCAGTAATTGATGTGTAAAGGTTAATGCATGACAAGCCCTGCATTGTACGTTTTTAAATGCGTGATTGCAGAGGCAACATACTTTGTTTACTAGCTGAAAACGCATTTATTAGTTTATTAGTAGAAGTACTTTCTTCCGCCAATGACCAAACATTTACGTTTAGTTCCCATTATTTTATGTTGTGTTTAGGTTGTGAATTTAAGATTATAACAGCCGTATCGATTATTGTGATTCGCCTGGCTAGCACTACATGTGCAGTTATAAATTACACATCCATCTTGACCAGTCAGAATCACGAATTCTACAGCGCCTCGCTACGCCCAGTAATGCTGGAGATTCAGGAGCTTATCACTCCTTAACTGGTTCAGAAACCATCAACACAAAATGTTTAGATTTTATTCATTTTAATTAAATGATTAATTTTAAAGGAAGCAGGATTGAAGTAGTAAGTTACAGCCCTCTGAGTTTCTTCATGATATTTAAATATAAGCCTCTTCTTTTAATCTTTCTAAACTTTCAGAGCATATGGTGTGGTGACAATGTGCATCGGAACAGGGATGGGGGCAGCCGCTGTATTTGAATACCCAGGGAAGTGACGCTAAGGGGGCCGATTATCCCAGCAGACGCACACAGCGGCCTGAATGTGTAAACTGATGGACCATGGTGCACAGAAAATGGGTGCTGAATGTTCATTACTGTAGTAGTAGGCTGTAGTCTCACACCGGGGGCCTTAATCTCACAGAAAATCCTTTTTGGTACATTACCTTTGCGCAAAAATGTGATTTAATAAAAAAAAAAAACAGAACTTTTTGTGAAAACTTGAAAAAAAAAAATGCACTAATAGGATGGTAAGTTTGTCTGTGGACGGGACCAGAACATGTGACGACATGTGAATCCTGTGTCATGTTCCATTATCACGGGAAGTGATTTGGGAATGAGGACCAGCTGCTGCTTTCTGGAGGTACAGTAATCCAGGCTCTTTATTCTTGTGCAGTTGTATGGTCTCCACTGTACTCTGATGCTAATAAAACTTTGCTATGAGTTTCCTGATTCGTGCACTGAACAATACAGCATACATTCACAGGTAGAAAAACAAAGCACGTGCTAATTTCTGAATTTACTACACCTGCAAAGGGCCATTTTAATAAATGTTGTAGTTATTACTAGAATAATTCTTTGTATTTACCAGTTCCCAGCTGGGGTGGAGTGAACACAGGATGACTCAGATGTGGATAATTCTGTCCAGATGCAGCACTAGCCTTTAGTCTGCAGTGATATAAGCCTCATCAAAGGAGCCTCTTCCCCAAACTTGAAGGGAAACAGGCAGCTCTCCCAGAATCCCTTGCACTGTAACAGTGGCTCTGGCCTCACTTGTGTCCCTGTGGTTGGGAAACACAATCGGAAGCTAGATATTTGACTTGCAAATTGTATAAGCACTAATGAAAAATTAGAAAAAAGTGGCAGAATGAAAAATGATTGGTTCAGAGAGACAACTAATCAGATTGTAGAGGAGGTGGGTCCAACCAATCAGATGTCCTGTCTCTTCTAGCTGCTCTGACCCAGCTCCTCTACAGTCTGATTGGCTATCTCTGAACCAGTCATTTTCCTCTCTGCCCTCAGAACATTTGTGTGTAAGTAAAACTCCCACTAGTGTTTCGTGTCTGACAGAACCTACAACACGATGCTCCTTCCACTGATGCCCCAGAAAATGTGGCCTTAGTTTCACACAGCCTATAGAACAACAGTCTGGGGGCGGGCTTAGTGCGAATTGGGCCAGTGATTTCACACCAATAATAGGAGTCTCAGGGAAAACTGGACCAAGGACACTCTGTAATGACTTCCTTATACACACCTCAACTATTCTCCTGTTTAAATGTAGTTTGAGTTATTTAATTGTATCTTTATGGCACACCTCTAACTGGCAGCTACTGTAACTGATGAGGTCTGTAAAAGTCTTACAGTTAGCGAAAAGCGGACGAGGCCGTACCTGGGAGTGAAGCTTATCTGGAGAGGATGTCTACAGGAGCATAGGGGCAGCTTGGGCCTCAGGACACCACGACTGGGGGTCACCTCAAAGGAGCCACCTCCCCCCACCGATTCTGTGAGAGGACAGAGATGGAGGACACATGTGGCTAAAGCCTACTGATACGGCAGCGTTTAAATCCAGACGGATGCGGGGCGGAAATGATGAATAACCAGTCTGGGGGATCATTTCTTCAAAGCATCTTTAAAGTCGCAGTACGAATGGGTGATGATCTTACAAAACCTATTACTGCTAACCTGCTAAACAAGGCTCCAGTTTACAGAGGTCACTGGCACACAACCATTTTTCAGTTCAGTTTATTTTTATATAGCGCCTTTCACAACAGAGTCATCCCAAGGCATTTGACAAGAGTGTGTGGCATTCCAAAATTACATCATTTATACAGAACAGAAACAGGGAAAAGGGAAGGGAAAAGACATTTTGTATCCTATATTAAAGATGACTATATTTTTATGTACTTTATAATAAATTATAAAATTGCTAATCATGAAACATTTATATATGCAAAAATGTCTACATTAAGTTTCAAAAACATAACACGGCATTCAGTAGGGAGCTGGAATAGAGCAAAAACACAGACTGCATGGGGCTCCGCAAGGACCAGGTCGGGAAACACTGATCTAGAACCCAGACAGCCATATCACAGTCCATAAGTGTCTATTTCGTAGAAGCTTTTATCTGAAGCAACAAGCAGGATCAGCCAGTCCCTGGAGTAACTGGGGGTTAAGGACCTTGCTCAGGAGCCTAATGGTGACATCACTCTGCTGATCCTGGGATTCGAACGAGTAACCTTCCAATCACAGGCTCAGCGTCCTAACCTGCCAAACCACACTTCATCTCCCTACATACAGCACACTTGACACATTCTGGGTTTTTGATAACCATTATACAGTTATGAAGTTACATGCAAAGTCAATATACATTTATTTTTTAAAAAAGCAGAAAAAAATACTGCAAGTGGTCATATCAACAGTATAACGGAGCTCATTTAGTCAGCTGCAAGTGCGTGGGACCCACTGCCGAGCTGTACAAGGCTCTGAGCCTCAGGACCCCGTTGGCGGCCGATACCTATAGTGGCTGCCCAGTGACTGCTGGACCTTCCGCGATTGGAGAGGATGACTTCTTTGACACTGGTCTGTCCCACATAACATGTGCCAAAGTCCAGGCTGTCGGGTATCAGATGGAGGGTGGGCAAGGAGAGGAAGCCGCAGAGAGGCACCTCCTGGTGGCAGACACAGAGGTGCGAGGCACTATATCAAATCACTCATTCGATGTACTGGGAATATATGAATACCAGAGTATAATGCCTTCAGAATTGCATTTATTAAAAGCCTGTTTTGTTCAGCAGGGGGCAGTATTGCCCATTTGCTGCATGGAAAACATCAGGGCTCATCATGATAGATGCTAATCTACAGACTTGACACCACCCACCTGTACACTTCCATTGCTGTACTCCACTAGCAGACTCTGATGGAATCGGAGGCTGCGCCCCCCCGTCACGCTGCTGATCAACTGTGGAGTGGGCGGGGTTTCTTCTGAGGGTGAACCCGGAGTGGCCAGCAGGGACAACGAACAGTGAAAGGCCACTTTGACCTGCAGGTCAAACAAGAAATCAGGAAGTGACATCAGAAGGATGGAAGTCCCAGGGGGCTTTGTGGATGAAGCGGCAGAATCTGACCTGCATGTTGTGCCGGGGCTGGAGGACCAGGTATGGGGGCTCCCTGGGGTGGTCGCAGGGGTTTTGGCTGCTGCTCCTCGGCCAAGGCGGAAGGACACAGAAGGGAGGCTGGACGCTGAGTCTGAAGTAGACAGGCATCTCTAGAGGGTTCCTGAGGCGAAAGCTCCGGGTCCTCACTGCCGGCGGTTCCTCCACCTGCAAGCACAGCAGCTCAGCAGGTGGAGCTAAACATCTCGGCCAGAGCTCCGCGAGGCGTCCCACAAGACCTCTGTCTGCCCCCGAACGCTTCCGGAATTGTAAACAAGCGCTAAAGCTACTTCATTTTACAACATGGGCTCCATCACAGCCATGTAGCTGTAATATTTTTATTCATTTGTCTGATACTTTTATCCAAAGTGACTTACAGTAGGAAGAATGGTTACAATTTATGTGGTGCTCCCTGGGCTTTGAACCCATCACCTTTGTGTCATTATTGTAATGCTCCACTTGTCGAGCTACAATAATAGTAAAAAGAAAAAAGTAATAGTAATAGTAAATAAGTTACAGCTTATAATGAAACACTTTGAATTCTCTTTTTTTCCTACCTAAGATAAAGAAAGGGCACTATATCCTAAAGGGTTTTTTCAACAAAAGGACATTTTCAACGTATGGAGGGTGTTTTGTGAAAATAACCATTTATAACCATAATTGTCTGTTCCATCCTGGCACTGTACTGCATGCTAACTTCCCAAAATCTTAAATAAGCTCTCCTTTCTTTAGAATAACACTGAAGCTTGGCCACTACACAGTGCTAACTACAGCTAAACGTATTGAATCTGTATGGCTGCTCTTTCACAACATTTACACAACGAACAAAATGCATGGGGTTCTGCTCATGACATAACGATAAAAACGATATGCATCAATATAGATCATGTTTTAATAAATCGTGGGAATGAATTACAGTAGTCCCCCTGTGTCCATGGTTCTAGTTATCTGCAGTTAACCTTCGTACAGAAAAAAGTTAAATCTGTAATAGTAACAAAAGAAAACAAATGTGTAACAGTATAGTTTTTCATAGTTCCTTCATCCATTGTTGGGTATGAAAAGCATGATTTTCATTGCTCTGTCATCCTTTGATACATGATATTTTTTCATTGCTCTATTATCTCTTGACAATTAGGCTAAAACATCAGAATCCCTTTCATTTGAGAGAGTCTGGAAGGTGCAATTCACATTTCCTCAAAATCAAATATGGTGATGCAAAGGCCATTTGTCGAGTTAAAATGGAATTACCTATATGAGGTTTGCCACAAAACCCATCTCAAGGTCCTTTCCACAAATCGCCCAGCAGCCCCCCCCCCCCCCCTTCCCCAAGGTGTCCTTGGAACTGAGAAAAATGGCCTTGCGAACGACGGCGATTAGGCACCCCTAAGGTCAGCCGTGTGGGTCACTAAGAACGGGAACATCACTAAAACAGAAAGCCATACATTAAAGAACACAGCTGTACGTGAGCTGGGAAGTAATCAAGAAGATGAGTAATGAAACTGCACCTACATGACACACATATAAATCTCAGGCATGCAGAGAAATTAAATATATAAATATAGAGTTTCATGGGCGTAGTATGACCTAACGCTCATAAGAGTAATTGGTGTGGGAGGTTTTAAATGGGACAGGGAAACAGCTAATCCCTGGATGTGCAACTTGGAAGAATGAGTGAGATTTATTTCCAAACTGGCGCCCCCTGGTGGTTTGCCTTGGGACATGTGTGCTCACCCCTTGCTCTGTTCCCATCAACAGCAAATCGCTGGCAATGGCATAGAATTCGAGCATCTTGTCCTCCTCTGTTTCGACACAAAGGCTGCCAGGGGGAAGAGGAAGCAGGCTGATCAGAAAGCCTGCGTTGGGTTAGTGACCTGACAGCGAACCCTCATTGGTGCTGTGGGGTCATGTGACGCACTCGGGTGGACTGTCACTCACAGGGCAGCCTTCACGTTGGCCTGCAGGTCCAGCCTTAAGGGTTCCAGCTGGAGGCCTTGTGCTCGCTCCACCCTCCCAGGAACGCAGCACGTTTCCTGAAACCAGGATCAATTACTCAGCTTCTGTGATATGTATCGGGTATAATAAAACCCAGGGTTAATGCATAGTCATCAATCTCCATAACCTTCTGAAGCATAAATACAGGGGAAAGGGACACCCTGGGCGGGGGGCCGGTGTATCTCAGGGCAAACACAATCACACACTATGGGCAATTTGAGAGACCAATTCAGCTAAATTGCACATGTAACTGCACATTTAAACGAAACAAGATTAAATGACAAAATTTATATAATTTCTATGGGCAACTTAGAGAAACAATTTCAGCTAAACCACACATTTGAAATGCAATGAAATCATTTAATTTCACCATTTCATTTCATTTCTCTGGGCAATTTAGAGGGACCAATTCAGCTATACCACATATGTACCGACTGACACATGCATATTGAGAATAAATGAAATTGATACATTCATAATTTAATTTCAGTTCATTTCATGTCTGTGGCTAATTTGGAGAAACAAATTCAGCTAAACCACACATCTGAAATTAAATGAAATCATTTCACCATTTCGTTTCATTTCCATGGACAATTTAGTGGCATGTTTTGACTGTGATAGGAAGCCCTCACAGGCACAGGAGGAACATAAGGACTCCATGCACACGGAGCCAGGGGGTGGGAATCAAACCCATAACCCTGGAGGTGGGAGGCCACAGTACCAGCCACTAAGTCCTCTAAATTACCTTCTCACTGTCTTTGAATAATGTGCATTGATCACAATTTCCAGCATTTTTACATGATTATATTAGATAAATCTCTCATTCTGTTTTTAAGGGGTGAACTGAAGACCCCCCCCCACACACACACACAATTTCCTGACTATCCTGTGACCGATATGGTAAAATGTGCCCCCGGCGATGTTTTGATTTAGCACACAGCCCCAAGGCACATCTGGCCCTAATGAGGCCTCACCTTGCAGTCCAGGCTCATGAAGCCCAGGCCAAAACCCAGACAGGCAAAGTCCCTGGTCGACCCCGAGAGAGTCAGAGGGGTGAAGGACACGTGGACGGTGGAGCTGCCCCCTGCTGGAACCACCTGTAAAAAGACAGTGACACACAGTATCTGAGCCGGGCTTGTAGCCCAGAGCCAGATCTGGGTACGATCCCGTCTGCTGGCAATTACTGCTTCATGGTTTCCAAGGACAGAAGCAACAGGAACATCCATCCAGCCACCTTCTGTAATCACTTATCCGATGCAGAGTAGCGGTGAGCATGGAGGCCATCCCAGAATGCACAGGGCACTAGGCAGGGGACACCCTGGATGGGATGCCAGTCCGTCAATAGGCACACACTGCCTAACACACACATACAGACACATATACTGTCCTAGAAAGGCAAAACACAGTTAATACGTGGGCCCTGAAACTGAGAAAAAGGGTGTTTTGCCTTGGTTTTAGTGTGGATTTATATAGCATTTTCTTAAAAACCAAGCATCCTTGAACTAAGATATTTGTCTCAAAGTAAACAAAGCCTGATACCCAATTTCAGAATTTTGATTAAATATGCAGTGACATGGTTTTGTCTGAGTAATTTAGAGACAGGAGCAGGAATATCCATGACCTAAGCAGAGTGACTTTCAATCAGTGTTAAAAAGACTAAATTAAATCATTAGTCAAAGAGGCCAACCAGGATCCCCGTTTGTCCAAAAGCAGTTCATCTGAAGTCCTCAAAGCGCTGATGCTGTACAGAACAGGAGCGCGTTTCCTTACAGAGCAGAAGTGTGAGAGCTCAGGCCAGCAGATGGCCTTCAGGGCCACATCGAAACCCGCTGGCCCTGCGACGGGACGGGTACCATCTGCTGTGGGGTGATGCAGTACGGGTAGTCCGATGCGCTGCCCTCGTGGATTCTCACGTGCACCGAGATCAGCTTCCTGGGTGGCTTCAGCCCACAGCTCTCCGCCTCTTCCTCATTGGACTTCTCCTCAGTAACCTGTGGTGCGAGGAATCAACCCGCCTTGATGCCCCGGCCTCCTGCGGCCTTTGGGGGCACCGAGGCGGCGCGTCGTCATGGACTCACAGTCTCGCTGGCGACGGAGGCGCTGGTTCCCCCTGCACTCGCACCATTGTTCCCGCCGGATCCAGACCCGCCTCCCAGAACCTCATTCCCGTCGGCGTCCTTCAGGGGGAAGGGGTCCCCGTACGTCACCAGCAGGTCCAACAGCTTCATGTCGCCCCTCTCCTGGTTGAAGGTCTCCCAGTCCAGACGGATATCTGCCACACACTCGCAGCTTCACCATGCCCCATCCTTCACCCCCCCCCCCCTTCACCATCCAGCACTGTTTCTCAACTGGAGGGTCACGACCCCAAAAGTGGGTCACAGGACCTTTTTGTATCTAGTTAAAAAAAATATATATTTTTGATTCTTTTTCTAATTTTAGATATTTTTTTAACAGTATATGAAAGCTACTGTGCTGTGTATAATTGTGCTACTGTTAATGCACAATTTTTTGGGAAATAAATTTGGTTCAATATTATTTGGTGCTCCCCCCAGAGGCTACAGGCACAAAGCAGGGAACAACCCAGGATGGGGCGCCAACCCATCGCAGGGCACACTCACACACCATTATCGCATACATGCACACCTACAGGCAATTTGGTAACTCCAATTAACTTCAGCTTATATTTGGACTTTGGGGGGAACTGGAGTTCCTGGAGGAAACTCGGGGAGAACAAACTCCACACACTTGGAGCCATGGAATAGACTAGAAGCCTGGTCCCAGAGGTGTGAGACAACGGTGCTAACCACCGCACCACCCCATTCCATAAGTAATTCTTATGATTATAGTGGGGGAACATAAACGGAGTGAGAAAGGCAGACTTACCACAATGGCTGGTGTTGTTTATGCGAATTGCCCGCGAGACCGTATCTCCCCCGGAGACATGAGTGCCAAACCTGACAGACCACCAGCATCGTTAAATACATGAAACCCGTCAGCCACCCCTTAACAACTGCGCCGATGATGGAAGACCTCTATACCGGATGACTGGTCCCTGTGTCTGGCTCTCTGGCTGCGGCCCCATCAGCTGGAAGTACAGGGGACAGCCTTTCACTGTCATCATCACGGGGATGAACACTGGCTCCAGGTCTCCCACCTAACACGTCAACAAAAGATATAATAACTGGCAGGGGGTAACTCATTATTATTCATAAATGAAGTGCTACCTGATTGGCCTGTGAGAGGCTTTATGAATATTCATTCATATATATACACATATATTCTTCATGAACTGGACACTGCCTTGATGTTCTTGGGAACACTTTTGGTATGCAACTGTAGGTACTGTAATATTATAGGGCTTTCTCCTATACAACTGAAAACTGTTGTACCCAGAGTTGATATACAGACGCTCCTCTACTTACAAACTTTCAACTTACGGACTTTCAGACATACGAACAAAGAGGACTGTAAGTCCAAACTGTGTTCATTGGGCTCCCATTTCCTGTCTGCAACATCATTTTTTTTCTTGCATGCCAATTCCGGGTAGTACGACTTCTGGCCGCTACTCCCCCCTCGCAGCAGTGTAGCGTGTGAACCCCCAGCACCCTAGTTCTTTGTACTTGTGTATATATGTTCACGCTGTGAATGGCCGTTCAGAACATATCTCATTGGTAAGTAGAGGAGCGTCTGTATATGTATCAACTCAGGGTACAATATATTGAGTGCTGATCCTGCAGTACAAAGCCCCATCCCTGAGCTTACTTTACACACTAGACGATCTCTGTACTGGCCCCACATGCTGGTGAAGGCAGTGACATCCACGGTCTGGGTTTTGTAAGGTCCCAGTGTCCCAGAGGCCGGCTGGATGTAGAATGCAGCACCTTTCCCATGAGCCAGCAGAGCACTCACAAAGTCTAAGGGTAAAACATTTGGGTTACTCTGGGATGGGTCACTCCTGGATGGGTTTCTGTTTATTGTTGTTGGAGACCTTATCCACCTACACGAAGGTACTTTCCTAAAGCAAACCGGATTAATCACCTCATTAAAGGGAATGGCAATTAGGTCTTTTAGGTACTTTTAACTAGCAACCTTACCTGCTTGATTTAAAGGGACTGTAACTAAAAACTTTCATTGGTTTTCCAATATTTTTCCCAGATTCCCAGAATCCCTTGCTCTGTCTCTGCTTGAAGGCTATATTCATTTCATGTATGAAGATAGTTTAAGGGGTTTCCTCAAAGTCACATACCATCATGTGCTTTCTTCTCCATTTGTTTGGCATGCAGAGAGTGCAGAGGTCTTCTCGAGTTTGACGTCCTGAGATGTACAGTCAAATTGAAGGAAATCATGAACAACAACAAATCTGCAGAATATTCTTCATGAACTGGACACTGCCTTAACGTTCTTGGGAACACTTTTGGTGCACAACTGTAGGTAACATTACAGGGCTTTGTTCTATACAACTGAAAACCGTTGTACCGTTAATTGATGTACGACTAAGAAGTTTCTAAGATGAAAGTTCAGGAAAGGCCATGAATCTGGTAAAGCATTTGCAAGGTTTTGGCTGATTTCAGATAATTTTTGAACGCATTTGATATAAATCCATTCTTGATTTTGGACCATACTTGGACAGCTTACTTTAAATTAAATTAATTCCCATTCACATCTATTTAATATCTTTCCCTGATTTCAGACATTCATGGGTCAATCCTCATGCCAGACACGGAGATGAGGACTAACCTGTGGCCAAACTGCGAGGCCTTGTCCGTGGGTGGTGACGGAGCACGAGACACAGTGAAATACTCCGCCTCCACGTTAAACCCGGCAGAGATGGCCGTGTGATTGGTTATCGCCAGCCGCTTAGTGACGGCCCTTTTCAGCAGAACCTCATCTCCAAAGTCCAGCATCAATGCTGACGGGTCCTGTGCTTCTTCTTCTGGGCTGTGAAGGAGAATCCGGCTAAGAACATATTATCACAGAAGAAGGGTGAATATGGTTCTTCTCATATGAAGACTATTCCTAATCAGCAATTATTTCATTTACACTGAACAAAAATATAAACGCAACACTTTCAATTTTGCTCCCATTTTGCATGAGCTGAACTCAAAGTTTTTTTCTACATACACAAAATTCCCATTTCTCTCAAATATTGTTCACAAATCTGTCTAAATCTGTGTTAGTGAGCACTTCTCCTTTGCCAAGATAATCC
>JAODJU010000001.1:23014533-23046858 GCA_026776725.1 Gnathonemus echidnorhynchus
TTGTTGCTGCAGCTGTCCGGGTGGCTGGTCTCAGGCGATCCTGGAGGTGAACATGCTGGATGTGAAGGTCCTGGGCTAGTGTGGTTACACGTGGTGCTCACTAACACAGATTTAGACTGATTTGTGAACAATATTTGAGAGAAATGGGAATTTTGTGTATGTAGAAAAATTTTCCGACGTTTGAGTTCAGCTCATGAAAAATGGGACCAAAACAAGAGTGTTGCGTTTATATTTTTGTTCAGTGTATTTACGCCCCAGACTACAATGATAACACAACAATAATAATACATTCTGAACATCGTGTACTATTTGATATGCTGAGGTAGACCAGTGTTTCTCAGCACGGGTCCTGGGCACTCCTTGTGTACAGTATGTCTGTTTTTTTCCAATTAAGCTATTACTGAGTTTTTAATTTCGGTACAGATTAGTAAATTAGATACAGTAGCTACAGTCTCCCAAGTATGGTTACATCAGGATGAATTGTTACTCTATTTTCTCTATTGTGCACTCTATTTTCATTTGTGCATCTCTGAAAAGCGAGCAAGCTAACTGGTCTAGACACTTTTTCAGCTTGCAAGCTACTTACAAATGACCAAGTCAAAATGATCTACCTACTATAAAAATGCAAAACATATATTTATGTATAAATATATTGAGTATTTGTTATTATTATTATTATTATTATTATTATTATTATTAATTTCCCTTTGGGATATATAAAGTAGTTTTGAATTGGATTTGAATTTAATCTACAGTATGTGTTGGTGTACCTTGCATAACTGCATGGACCCATATTGCACAATACAACTGTACATTTTTTGTCCTTACAACTGGGATTTTAGTTCCTTCACCTTTATCTCTCTCAGCTCACTTTTCTGAGGGAAGTTAATGTCGTAGTTTTTATGAACAGTCCGAAAATGCCGCTCCACATTTCCCTTCTTCGGAACAGCAACGGTAGACCGATAGATGAGGCAAACGCACTTTGAATATTATATGGTGAAAAAAAACAGTCCTCCCCCCATTCTGTATGGAAGTGGTAGGTTTTTGGCTTCTTACTTGGTCCAGCTGCCCCATTCATTTTTATACCCTTTCTTAAGTTTAGCAGAAATAAATTGGAGGCTAACTAGGCGACTCAGTAGCTGGCTAGAGATCTGCAGCAGCAGCAGTTTTATGCCATGCGATCTACCCACACTACCTTTGCGATCGACCAGTAGATCACGATCAACATATTGGGCACCCCTGGTCTAGAAAATGTTTACTTTTTAGATTGTATAAGGGATATGATGTGATATTATCCATAAAATTTTACAAACCAGGAACCTGGCGTTTTTTTATTTTCTTATTGGTTGATACCCTTACAATATTGCAAACGTCAATCCACTGTCCAATAACTTATCCAGCAGAGGATCACTGGCAGTCCTGGAGAATGTCCCAGGCAGCACAGTGTAAAAGCAAAGTAACACGCAGGACAGTATGTTAGTCCATCAATGGGCACATACTGTGGGCAATTTAGACACACCTATTAATCTAACCATGTCATGGGAGAGTATGCAAACTCCACATGCAGAAGGTGGGGGGGAAGGGAGGGTTCAGAACCTCAACCTTGGAAGCGTGAGGCAGCCATACTAGCCTCTGAGACAGAGCACCCCAACTTCTGTAGTTATATTTGAACGGTAGAGCAGTATGAAAAAGCCCATTATCACCCTACACATCCAGGGCTGCAAACTACCAAAACAAACCAATTCCCGTCCGTGACCTGACCATCTGCTCTGCCTGGTCCACCCTGTAGGCGCCTCGTACCCATCAGGGAGCGAAAAGGAGACGCGTAGCTTCTCGGCTTTGCAGGAGATCCCCAGGAGCAGAGGTTCTCGCATGCCTTCAACTTTGCAGACGGCTGCCACCTCCGTCAGCTGCACCTACAGAGATGGGGAGGAGACCCCAAGCGTTCGGCCTACGGAGCAGCTCAGGGTGTAAGAACGAGACCTGCCTGCTGTACGTACGTCGGTGTGGGCTGTGAACTGCACGGCTACTTCCAGCTTGGCGTTGGGGCCTAGGGTGCCAGTGCAGGGGGAGAAGGATGCCATGCACAGGGACGCTTGCTGACCTTGAAGCTGCTAAAAGAAAGGAAGGTTACTTGTTAAACCTCCATCTCTGTCTCCTCAACGGGCTAGGAGAGCTTCCTCACCTCCATCCAGGAGAAGCGTGTTGGTAGGAGGGTCTGGTTGAAGAGGGTTGCTGTTCCATTGGCCGGGACACCCACAAAGAGCTCCGGGATCTCCAGCTGGCAGCGGAGAAGGCAGACCTGCGTGGACTGCACGTCGGCCTGCACCAGCAGGTTGCTGCAGCGAGCATGTTGGTGCCATTAACAACCGCATGTATGCAGGATGAAACGTTACGCCCATAATGCACTGCAGCACTCCAGCGTGCGGAAACATTATACCTATAATGCACTGCAGCATTTGGGCATGCAGAAAAGTTCAAAGGCTGTAGTATAAATTTATCTCAATATAATGCACACATGTGAACATAGAATAGTGAATATAGCTAAATCTTCACCCATCCATCCATCCATCCATCCATCCATCCATCCATCTTCCAGCTGTTTATCTAGGAAAGGAGCATAGTGAGCCTGGACAATATTCTAGAAAGTACCTGGTAGACGACAGGAGACACACTGGAAGGAATGCCAGTCTGGTTAATAAATAATCAGTTGTTCAAGATTATGAAACCAACTTGCCCTGGATATTACACAATTAACAGAGTTAAATGTGTTTACGTGCCATTCAGGGTGTCCCCTGCCTCGCATCCAAGCATTCCTGGCTTAAGCACTTAACCACTTTGTGGGTTTAGGGATTTGGTGAAACATTACACTGGTTTTATTGGAAATGGACCTGGTGATGCATGTCTCCAATAAAGGCCACCCTTGTGCATTCCTCACCAGCCGCTTCCATTCTCCACAGCCAGCTGCAACACCGTCTCAAAGTGCTGACAGGCCACAGGCTTGAAGAAGACATCTACAGTGCAGGAGGACAGGGGGGGCAGGACTCCCCTACAGGGCTCCACTGTAACCTGTGTGCCCAGTGAGAGCACAAACATCCTCACTGACTGGTTTGCTCCAATAAAGTCACCTGCTATCTGCATGACATCACTATATATTTATAATGTTAAAATGGACACAGTGACCAAGATGGGAGGTACCTGTGCAGCCCTGGGGCCTCTCATTTGACAGCATTCCTGCAGCGTCCAGGAAGCATCCAGCTCAGTGCTGTTGGAGACCAGGATACTGGAGCAGACCTGCTCTCCCAGCCTAATCAGCCCAAGGTCCAGACTGGGCACGCTGATAGACAGCTTAGGACCCTAGATCAGGACCCCCGATACAATCATAATGAGGATTTACCACAGACAGCATCCACAGGGTATGTTTTCCAAAAAAAGGCCTAAGGAATTTGTTGGACTATATAAGGACTGAGTGAGTTTTGGTTCCCAATACTGTGACATTGTGATTCTGTGAGGAAGCCTGACTTTTGGTCACGGGAGGGTCAACAATAAAAACAAAAATGGATTGAGTGAGTGCTGTAAATTAATTTCCAATTACGAGCGTGATTTTTAGTATTTTTTTAAACCAATCATAGTAGAATTTACAGCAGAAATTTAAAATAGAATAGAAATACTGCAATATAGTTGGGATAAAGGCACTTGCTTATTTCTCTAAAGGTGGATCACCGAGCACAGAGCCGGCTGTGAGGTTTCCTGCCCCCCACCTTGAATGCGGCCTGCACCACAAGGGCGGCGGCTGGCCGGCAGTGCTCTATGTGGCACGGCAGGTGGCACGTCAATGGGCCAGGCATCCGTCCAATCAGCACCAGCTCCAGATCGCAGCATTTGCTGACACCTGGCGAAACAGGGGAGCCTCCATCACACCCATACGGGGGGGGCTGCCCATACCATGGTCAAGGCTTTCAAATAGGGAAATTATTTAATTCACATACACTATGAGACCAGCAGGTGGCAGAGTGGCTAACAACATGAATTAATAACTAAAATTGTGGTTCCCATTAAGGACTCCTAGTTCTTTACCCTTTAACTACATTTCTTTGCAAAGAAGCGATAATGGAATCTTCTTGGAGTGAATAAACAGTCAGTTTACGCAATCTTACCTATTTCACCTGCAGGGGGCTCCACTTCCACTATGTGGCAGTCACTTATCCTGTCCCACTGGAATCGAATTCCTGATTTGCTGTTGTTCCACATCTTTAAATAATATACAAGTTAATCTTATATAAATTGATAAGGCAAACAAAGTCATGTAAATATAGGCCAAGTTTAAAGTGTAAGGATGGGAAATTAGGCCATGACTGCCAGAATGGTTGGGGTTACCATATTCCACCAACCAATGAAAGTCCAATTGTCAAATAAAGTAACCAATGGGAAGGGGACCAAACCATCTGGTGATTTCCTGCTCATGGTCATACCTAGCATGGGTTCCAAAACCAGGAAGCAATGGGCCAGGGCACCCACATTTTCTACAGACTATATGCTGGAGCATTACTTGTATTGCAAACATATACAGATCTCTGCTATTACATGACTTTATACAAGTAGCTCACATTGGGTTCTACTCCATATCATCCCCAACATGTTAACATTCTGTATTGTGGGGTAAAACATCTAAATATGCAGGTGCTTGTTACTCAGTCAATCCACATTGTTTATTTTTCTAAGTGCTCATTTTCACAATATCCATTCTATTTCCAGAATTACGAGTGAACATGGTGACAAGAAAGTGTCTATGAAGTGGAAGTGAAGCACTGTGCTTGTGATCAGAAGGTTGCCAGTTCAAATCCCAAGGTCAGCACGGTGATTTCACACTTGGGCCCTTAAGCAATTAAAGGCCCTTAATCCAGGGACTGCCTGACCCTGCTTTCTCAAATGTACATTGCTTAGGATAAAAGTGTCCCTTAAATACGTAAAATGTAAAATGACAGGCCTTGAACATTAAAAAAAGCACCCATGGAAAAGCTTGATCTTATAAAGAGTTTATTATACTATATGTGGTAAAGCTTTGATCAGGTGTCCTTTAGTGATCTACCTGTCACACTCACTCTCCTATAACCGCTGTCATTTTCATTGCATAATTCTGCATTACATGAGGCTCTTGGCCACCTTTTAGCGAAATGCATATACCTTGAAGCGCTTTCTTACGGCTGCCCCAATGTAGATCTCCCCGGGGAAGAGGATGGCGTAAGGCTCCAGAAGGACCTGGCGAGGCTCCGTCAAACCTTTGACCTCAATCTCCATGACAACGATGTCATTCACATTGGCCGCTCTCTCTAGATGATGAAGTGTGCTGTGGTTCCATGGCAACAGTACCGTACAGTTACATATACAGTAGTGTATATATTCACTACACACACACACACACACACACACAAACACACACACACACACACACACACACACAGGAGACATAATTGGTACTCAAGCAAGCATTCATTCATACATGTTAATTTCTTGTCATAAGAGCACACGTAAATATTTTCCGTGCATTTATGCTTTTATGACAGGAAATTAACTTTACACCATGAATGTACCAGTTATGTCAATACCTGTATATAAATACATACAAAACAGATTCAGGCATCCATAATAAATTAACTCTATCTAAAAGTTAGAATTCCTTGGCAAATCAAATGTTACCAAATGTTACTAAATATTAAATATTAAAATAAAAATAAACTTAAAATAAAATAAAAAAAATTAACTTAAAAGGTTACCATAATTTAAACCAATATGACCCAACTTAACCTGGGATTTATGAATCCATTAGCCTAAATATGAACTCCAAATTAAGAGCTCTATCTCATTTATACTGTGGCAGTAATATTGTATTTTGCCCCACAAATCCGAGACTTAAGCTTGTAGTAATTTGGCCGTTACCCATCGCTGTCGTGTTCCTCAGGAGGATCAGGGATGTCCATCAGCACCAAGTGAAGGACACTATGGTAATCCTTCAACTGAAAGGCAACAGCAAAGGACTTTGGGTAATTCTGGGGAATGACCGTAAAACGGTACCATTTCTCAAGGACAGTTTTAACCAACTTATAGACTAGTAGCTCTACTCAAAGCTGTCCATTTTTGAGAACTTAAAAAAGAATCGCTGAAATGAAACCCAAGGGAACCAGAAATGAATAATTCAGGATTCACACCAGAGCCCTTAGTATTCACTCTACTCCATTTCGAGGGGGTCCAGCGGTGCTGATCGCCCTCAGGCTGTGGGTACCTCCTCAGGGCGATAGCTAAGCAGGAATCGATGATCCTGGTGGGGGAGCAGCTGGCCGTCTGCTGGGCTGATATCGAAGGCTGTGTCTGTGTCCACGTGATGCTCCAAGCTGGGGGGCTCTGCCCTCTCCCCAAAAAGGTGAGGCTGCAAGTTGGGCTTCATGATTTGCCATCGGAAAGGCAGCACCAGGTGTCTTACGGGGACAAAAGCGATGACAAGCTGAATTTAGCTTGCATCTGACATAATAATTGATAATAAACAGAAACCACAGAGGTTATAAGCTTTGCTTAATTTAATTAGCTTACCTAAAAGGTGCCTGTGTTCTGTCAGCTGAATGATAATGGTATGTGAATTTACATTCTCAGCCTGATCTTTCTGTCAGCATCAATTTCAATTTGAAGAATTACCCCCAGATCAAGAAAGCTTATTAATCATATATCTATACCCAGTTTCTATAGCTGCTTGTCCTATGCAGGGTTAAAGTTTATTTGATCTAATGTAATGTGACGCAATGTAGTATAATCTAAGGTAATGTAGTATAATCTAATGTAATGTAATATAATCTAAGGTAATGTAATATAATCTAAGGTAATGTGAGGGTAGGGTGCAGCTCTAGGTTTTACTATAACCTTGTCTTTTTGGGATGAAGAAAACTAAATTTAGGATATGCAGTCCTTCTTTGTGTAAACTCTTTGAAGGGGAATAAACTTAATTATAATAGGCATTAACTACTTGTAATTTATCTTTAAGTGTCATTTTCAAAAATATATATATGTAAGTAGGCAGGCCCATGGCCAGAAATAATTGATATGGGGTGTCCAGCCAACTGGGAAGATTTTGCTGATTGGGAGGGGGGATCTCCATCATGAACACAACTGACAAAGAAGGGCTGGGGGGTTCAGACTAATTTTGGGGGTGGAGGTCAAACCCAAAATTTTATTACCTGTCAATGTCCTTGCAAGTGATTCTTATTGCGTGGGTCTGTAGAGGGCAGCATTTTGTCATTCTGAAAATCTCATATTTTCTGGATTTCAATATCAGCTCCAATGTGGGAGGTATGTGTCTCAACAAACTAAGCCTCTGTGTCTGTGATCAGAAGGTCACCAGGTCTGTGTCTGTGATCAGAAGGTCGCCAGGTCTGTGTCTGTGATCAGAAGGTCGCCAGGTCTGTGTTTGTGATCAGAAGGTCGCCAGGTCTGTGTTTGTGATCAGAAGGTCGACAGGTCTGTGTTTGTGATCAGAAGGTCACCAGGTCTGTGTCTGTGATCAGAAGGTCGCCAGGTCTGTGTTTCTGATCAGAAAGTCACCAGGTCTGTGTCTGTGATTGCCAGGTCCAGCCTCAGCAGAATAGTCACATATAGTCACAATAGTCCGTAGGCCCTTGTGCAAGGCCCTTAACCCCCAGCTCCAGGTGCGCTGTACACTGGCTGACCATGTGCCGTGACCCACAAGCTTGGTCTCACCTCTATATGTGTCTGTGTGTCTCATGGAGAGCAATATGGGATTGGTATTAATAAAGGATCACTATAGTATACTACGGCATGTAAACGTGACCAATCATCCTTCATCTTATGGAAATAATTTTTCTCCATGTATTATAGATATTTCCCCAATATGGAGAGCAGACAAGTGCCTCACGTATTGTTCCGGATGACGAGCTCCTTCTGAAGCATGCACTGGGGGTTGGTGGACCCAAAGCGAACAAGGTGCTCTGCTGTGAAGTCACACAGCTCGCCCGGCATGGGCCACTCCTCCCCACCGGTGACAGACACCAGCTGGAGGGTGACGAGCTGCCCGGTACCTGATGACACACACCAGAAGAAACACCTTCAGACGGCACTGAGCACTGCCTTCCATTTCATTCATACAGAGGCTAGATGTCAGCTTTCAGTTAACTAGTCCAGCTATTTTCAGCAATCCTTTATCAAATGAAGGCTAGAGTGATCACAGATACACTGTGGGCTGTACATCAGCCTATAAGAGGGCAATCATTCACGTTAACAACACATATATAACAGTCAAACTTAAATGAGAATTAGAACTAAAAATAGAATGAACATTACTGATCCCAGAGCGATATTCTGGAATCCGCAAACCAGGATCTGTGAAGCAACAATGCTACACAATAAACCATTACTGTATCCTGCTAAAATAGCTAAGTCCAAAATTAAGCTGGTTTCCCAGGGAATAATTGATGGAGGAAGCCCCCCCAATTCAAAATTCTCAGTTATAAAAGTTTCGAAAAAAACATTTCTGATTCATTCAAGGAGTAGATTCATTTTCTGGGAACCACTGCCCCCTCTGTTTCCACTTAAACACTGCAGGCACAGGTCCCTAAATACATTTGCACTTATATTTTAATCATGACGTGAAACACCAATGGATTAATATTCATTTGGTAATTGTAAAGGAAATATGTTAGTCTGTAATCCATGAGGATGAAAACAGACATTTAGACATTTCTCAGATACAAAAAGTCAGCCTGATTATACCAAAATATATGGATGTTAAGGGCAGAATCAACGAATACATCAGAGAAAAACTACAGCAGGTAGTACTGAGTGAATGTACTGAAAGTAAATAAGCAACACATTAACTTAGAGTTGAAGAAAAACACCATTACAATATCTTAAATAAGTAATTTGTTATAAATAATACTTAAAAACTCAGCACCTCCAACTGTGCTTTGGTTGTATTTATTAGCAGATAAATTCAATTTGAGAAGGTAAAAGAGGACAATCTAGTCTGAGGAGCCTATGAGCACACCTTGAATGCTGATGTCTGTCACTTGACAGTTGTCACAAACGACGGTGAAAACTTCAGAGAAGCTGTCAGCCGCCGTGGGGAAAAAAGCTACCTGGGTGATGAAAAGCATTATGAAACTTCTCTCAGCTCATCCCTGAAGGTGTGCACCCTGCAAAACTCAGCTGGGGGGGGCAGGCATCCAGGCCTGGGTAACTTTCGGAGCATCATTAAGAATGCATGATGAACAATTGTGAAAAATTACTTACAAATAATTTAATGCAAACCAGTAAAACTTTATTAATAAACACTGAATTTGTGATTTTTGGGAGAGGCAAATTTTATGGGCTACTCACTGGGTGTTGTGGTTTGAAATCAACCAATCACCTGCATGTCTTGAGTGCATGTTTAATGTCAGCATGCATCGTGGAGCAGAAAAATGTATGGTGAGGTGAGCAGGCTTCGACAATTTAGAAAGAAAAAGAGTAAAGACTACTCAAAGCACTGCAGCCCTCCCGACAAGCCACGAGACGAGTGAGCGGTGGGGGCTCTGCTATACTGTACCTCCACAACTGTGTCCTGGCCGGGCCAGAGCTCAAAGAGCGAGGGACTGACCCCGAAAGGAGGCAACTCAGCAAAGCTGGCTGTCACCACAGCCTGAGAAGAGACACACAGAAAGATAGGATGGATGAATGGATGGATGGATGGATGGATGGATGGAAAAGCTCAGAATAGAAAAATTCACATTGTTCACACTGTGCACTGGATATGAAGTAAGAATCCTGATTATTTGGCAGCAATGTGAACAGTATAGTTGCTGATATACAACAAATTGTTCCTTTCAAAAAAAAAAAACACTTTGACCAGGCTTGAGTACTTTAAGGCAGTGTTTCCCAACCCAGTCCTCGGGGAACCCCGGACAGTCCACGTTTTTTCTTCCTCTCAGCTTCCAGCTCACCTCTACCAGGTATTCGGTGTTCCTGATTGGCTGGGAGCTGGGATGGAGCAGAAACATGGACAGTCCGGGGTTCCCCGAGGACTGGGTTGGGAACCACTGACTTAAGGAATATTAAACTTTAATGAAACATCTATATCTATATCATCTATATCAAACACATATGGTCATACAATTATGATCTGATTGATTGACTCCTTAACATATTTACAATAAAAATAATATAAATCAAAACATGCGCATCACCCTGAGGCTGGATGCCGGCCACAGTTTCTTGGGCATGATGCAGAAGGTGCCCTCGCTTAGGCCCACGTTGCGACACTGGAGCTCCAGGACCTTGGCCCCGCCCACCAAGCAGTATCCACAGTCCAGCACCCGGGGCACTGGGGATTGACAGGAAGTACATACAGGGGGTGACACACGAAAGGACAGCCACAGACGCAGATCAGGGGAACCTGATTACATTGAGACAAGGCACACAGACTTAGGCTTTTAATAAAGACTTTTTAAAAATGTTGTAAGGAACAGTATGAGTGCATTACTCTGCTTACACCACGGCTATGACACGTTTTGCTTACAAGTTTGTACCTAAATGCATCAACTTTACGTTTGCAAACCAATAACACATTTATTAATACCACTGCTTTCTCCCAAAAAAATTAACATTTCCATTTAGCTTTTGTATATTTTAAATTGTGATCTACATACGGAATTTTAAGTAACATTAGTTAGAATTAAAGATTATAATAGCACAGTGATTTACTACTGTGATTCACCTGGCTTACACTATGTGTGTCGTTACAGAAAATTAATCGACACCCTTCCGACCAAACAGATTTGAGAATTCACCAGCCCTGCTGTACAATTATGTTTAAATCATCAGCATGGGCAGACAGTAACATGTAGGCCCCTGTGGGAGCATTAGTATCTGAACCCAGAGGGCTGAATCCGTGTGGATTCTCAGCCACCCCCACAGCAGCAGATTAATCCATCCCTGGAGACTGGCAGCCCCCGTCTACCTGAACATTCAGACTAGAGTCGCAGGGCTCCAGCTGGCCGCCGCCAATCTACTCCAAAGATTTGATTCCAAACAAACACGTCTAGGAGGCGAATGCGCAGAACTCACGAGTCAGGATGGGAGGGGGTCGTCGAGCCTCGATGGGAACAATGAGGGGAAAAGGGTCCTGAGTCTCCACCAGGAGGCAGTCCTGAAAATTGGCCAAGGAGTCCGGGGCAAACAGCACCGTGTAATGGCAGCTCATGCCAGGGGCCACGACACCCCCGTCTCCAGGGAATTTACCTGGAACACCGATGCTCTCATTAAAACGCAAATCGCTGCATCACCAGCACCAAACCGGAAGAGCAGGAAATTAAAAACAGAGGAAACTACACCAGAAATTCCAAGCTGCTTCAGGAACAACAGCAAAATACTAATAATTTTAGTGCATTTATAAAGCTTAAACATCTGTACTTATTCATGTACAGTTGTTAGAGTCTGTTTTATTTTTTTTCTTTTCATCTTTAGGTTTTAATTTTTATTGCCTTATAAATATCATTTTAAAGTACTTAGAACAGCCTTGCATCTGAATTTTGCTATATAAATAAATTTGCCATGCCTTGCATTACAGGTATCGTCTAATCACAGGATCCCTTGCACCAAGCCAATCACGGCACGTATGATTTGCCAAAGACAGCGACATCCATTAGATATGAATAAATATGAGCGACAGTGGCAGAAAGATGCACTACCGAATTTCACATCACATTCGAATCCACAGCAGCCAAATGAATAACCTAATCAGATGGCATGTGTAGTTCATATAAAGTTAATAACACTGGGCCTGCATTTTTATGCAAACCTGTGCAATTTTTCTTGATCTAAGACATCCTACTGCTATTTGTTTCAATAGATGGCGCTGTCTGCTCATAGCAAACTTTAATACTAAATGGTGGTTACATGAAATGCAAGATATGTGCAAAACAAGCAACAGATATATATTAAAAGGCAAAGTGCCTCTAAGGTTAAAATATATAAATCAAACTGTGCCTGTATCAGCCTTTTACTGGGTAGGACACTGTGAAAAAGACAGATGAAGAGAATGGTAAGTGTGTGCTGTACTGTTGTGGCATGCTGCAGGCCCAGCGTGTGGCTCAGTGGATTTGGGTGCAGTGCCTGCGATCTGAAGGTCGCTGGTTCAAATCCCAGATCTGGCAGAGTGAGTTCACCATTGGGCTCTTAATCCCCAATGGCTCCAGGGACTGTCAGCAGTACATCACTTTAGATAAAAGTGTCTACTAAATAAATAAATTGCCTTTGGAAACAACTTACTAAGTAAGGCCTAGAACCTGGGTGCCCAACTCCAGTCCTGGAGGGCCAGAGCCCTGTGTAGCTTAGTTCTTTCCCTGTTTCACCATAAATGATTCAACTCAAGAGCTGTGTGGTAATTAGCACAAGGAGTTGAATCAGGTGTGTTAAATGAGGGGAAACCCAAAAATGTGCAGGACTCCGGCCCTCCAGGACTGCAGTTGGGCACCCCTGGCCTAGAACTTTACAGGTAGAACTCCATTCTGTCTATAACAGGGGTGGGCAATCTTATCCAGAAAGGGCTGCTGTGTATGTGGGTTTTCACTGCAACTCCCTAATTATATTATATACTAATTAGAGGGCTGATTGGTTGAAGTGTCCTCACACCAGGGTATGAACAGCTGATCCAAAGGTTATCCCAAAAACACTGGCCTTTTGCAGATAAGATTGCCCACCCCTGGTCTATAAGTATGTAGTGTCCTTTCAAACACTAAGACTAGATAGACTGTGAATGAATACCGGACTCTGGCAGAGGTGTGTGCAGGCCCAAACGCTGTGGAGGAGAGGCTAGAAGAGGACGGAGCAGGAGGTGCAGCCTCACCCAGGCCGAGAGTGAAGTGAGGCGTGCCGGGGGGGATGACGCGGACGTGCCGGCTGGCTGACGTCACGTTCCTCAGCTCCACTGTGGTCTGCATCCGGGAAGTGGCCCCACAGAGGGAAGCCCAGTGACAGGAAAGGGCTGGTTAGCCAGCACCACAATGATGGAGGGAATCGGGTCTAACAACCACTCACCCCCAACTAAAAATTCACAGTTATAAAGTTTAGAAAACAAAATTTCTACTTCATTCAAGGAGTAGTTTTCAAAACACATGTATTAATGCTTATTTGGTAATTCAAAAGTAAAGATGATAGTCAGTGATGGCTAAGGATGAAAACAGACATTTAGAGCAGTGTCTCTCAAGGCAGGCCTCAGGGACCCCCAAACAGTCTACATTTTTGCTCCCAGCGCATAGCACACCTGCACCAGGGATGAAGTGTCCTTGATTGGCTGAGAGCTGGAAGGGAGCAAAAACGTGGACCGCCAGAGGGTCCCTGAGGGCTGCCTTGAGAAACACTTATTTAGACACTTCTCACAAGAAACAATTAAGAAAATATACTGATCATAAGGACTATCAGTAAAAATTACAGCAGGAAGTATAGAGTAAATGAGTGCAAACACAGTAAGGATGTACCTCGTAAACCTGCCCGACTCTGTATTGGGAGAAGATGATGGAGGAGGGGCTGGCGAGAAAGACGGGAGCCGATTGGTCGGGAGTGCTGTTGGTCACATGGCAGACATGATGTGACCTGGCCATCACGACACAAAATGGAGAAAGCCGCCCATACAACTTATCACTGGGCCTTTGCTCTCAGGCCACCATTCTCAAGTTACAATTAGCCACGGCAGCATTTAGCGGGCAGTAAACAGAAAGAGGGCCTGTGTTTTATCAGGCTTTGAAGGGCCCTTAGAGCCCAGGCCTGTCACGCTGTGTGTGTAATGAATATAAGGTTTCTTCGTGGGTATAGTAGCGTACGAGGAAAATGAGACGCGAATGTGCAGGGGGAGCCTGTTTGCCAAAACACAATGACGGGTGGCTTTCACTGCAGTTAGTTTAGCTGGTTATACACAGGGGCGGCACCAGAGATTTTCTCTGGCTGGTGAATGGAGGTGCTTGGCTTTTCAGTGAGGGCACTGCGGAATTTAGGGTTAGCCACAGTTTAATGTCTACTGCAACACCCCCGACACACGAACACAAATGCACACAAATGTGCAGGCCTGCTCCACCATAGTTACAATGACATCTGATGGTAAACAGACAGCGAGATACCTAAATTATAGTATTTACACAGTCATTTTTTTTATTTTTAAATAAACCACAGATATTTCTTGGGGGTGCTATGACTATCACAGGGATAGCTACAGCACCCCCGAGCCCCTGAAGAACGATTTGGGAAATGCTGCTTTTCTAGCCATCCAGCAGGATATCAGCAACTTTTTGGAGAACAGAAGAAATTCTTTTTAGTTTCTATTGCATTACTTTTAATATTCATATGTTCGAATGTAAAAAATTTTTTCTTGTGTTTTTTTTTTCAGAGTAAATATAGTCTTACTACCCGGATAACTTCAAACATTTTCTTTGACTGCCTAAGACTTTTACACAGCACTGTGTATAATGCTGAACAATCACAGAGATGGTTATCATATTATATGTGTGCTGATTAGGTCACAGTCTTTCTCTGTACCAGTTATTACCTGTTCTTGATCGTTTGGTTTGGGTGTGCAGGGAACTGGGAGGGAGCAAAACTGTCACTGTTTGGGGATGCCTGAGGACTGGGCTGAGAAACACTGGTGCAACTGGAAGGGAGGTAGTACTTGAGCAAACCTCCCCCATCAGACCTCAAGCTATTTTTGAACAAAAAAGCCAGCAGGCAGAGGGTCAGATTGGGACGCACCTCTCTTCCCCATCCGGCGCCTTGGTGACCTGAAGGAGTGACTTTCCCCCGCAGGACGCCCCATGAGGTAGGAAGCGAGGGTTGCGCAGGAAGTTGCCTCGCTGGTTCAGTCTGAGCAGGGCGGCCTCGACTTCAGCGCGGCTGCTCCCGGTCAGTGCTGTGGCCCTTGCAGACCTGCGTGTCTGCGCACGTGTAGCAAACAAATACGCACATGTGCAGTACTGCCCGTCGCCATGGATGCAGTTGACTTGTACAACTGTGTTTAAAGCAGGTACCAGCAGATGAACACAATGACTGAAGGAAAACGTAAGAACTGGTCCAAAACGCTTCAGATTCAACTTCATTTCTCAGTCCAGATATATCACACTTAAGTAATGTTTTCACAAAAAACAGGCATCTCTTACTCTTTTTGTCTTGACATTTTCCACACTGAAATTATCCATTGAATGTCATCTTACAGCATTCTTCCGCTAAAATATTGGTGCTTTTCACCCTCAATTATCTCAGACGGGTACAAAAAACCCCACTAAACTAGGCACCAAAATAAAGCTTGAAAAATGAAGTTTGTCAGGAGATTTGTAGCGAGATGACACACAAATGAGAAGCAGAGTCAAGCAGTCCCTGGAGAAACTGGGGGTTAAGGGCCTCAGGGGCACAACACTGACATCACTCTGCTAGGAGATCTGAACCAGTGACCATCTGATCACAGCATCCTAACCTGCTGAGCCACACACTGCCCCATATAGAGAAGCTAAGGTAACACACACAAATGTGGCACCCAAATTTCTGTTACACTTAGTCATACATAAGTCAGTTGATAGCTTGCCCACATAGACGGGATAATTATGTTAAATGCTAACAGACTCACTTTGCTGGGAACTTTGTTGCTCGATGCAATAGACTCTGGAGTCGAAGGAAGAGTTAGGGTCCCCTCTGACTCCGGCATTTCCGGTGCCCTCCTGTCTGTTTCTGGGTTCACAGTGTACCCATCATCCTTAGCCAGGCTGCATATGTGCATATTATAAGCGATGGTTGCTTTGGCAAAGCCTGGGGCACATTTTCCTAGTGGGAGAAACACAAGGGCAATTCTGGTGCTATGGATGTGATTTAGGCTCTATACAAAGAAAAGATCTCAGAGCATGAACACTGCGTGTCTTTCCATGTAACTTCTTGAGATGAATATAGACAGATCCCCAAAACTTCATCCATTTTGCATAATTGCTTGTCCTTTCCAGGGTCTGGCGCCTATGGGGGCAAGGCAATGAACAACCCAGGATGAGGCGCCAACACATTGCAGGGTGGTGTACTCACACACGAATCACACACACACACACACACACACATACTCATATCTTTGTGGGGACCATCCATTCATTTCCATGGGAAAAACCAAAATCCAAAAATGACGACCCTAACCCATACCCAGCCCTAATACTAACCATAAGTAACCAAACAAAATACAAGACTTTTGGCATTTATTTTTTTATTGCATTCACATATTTTTGTAAAATTGAGGCTATCCTTATGGGGACTGGAAAAATGATCCAAATAGAATGTCAAAATAACAGGTTTTTAATCACGTAGTGGGGACTACACACACACACACAGGATATTAGGTAACTCCAATTAACTGTAGCATGTTTTGGGCTGGGGGTGAGGGGTACCTGGAGGAAGCCCCATGATGACATGGGCAGAACATGCAAACTCCACACACATGGAGCCATGGTAAAGACTTGAGCCCTGGTCCCACAGGTCTGAGGCAACAGTGCTGACCACTGCACCACAGGGCCGCCCCCCTTCTCAGACCTCATATACCAATTTACATGTTAGAAACATGTGGCATTTTAGTAGTGTTATGGCTGTCACATCAAATGAACAGTTGCACGTTACTGCCCAGAAATTAAACCAATAGCCTGGAAAGACAAATGAAACAAATGAAAATATTGTTATGGGTGTATTTTCATGATTCATGTTATATCAATTCGTCACATTCTCATTACATTTTTTTTTTACATCACAGACTTTGGGTGAGCCTTGAGCCCTTCCCAGGAAGCACAGAGCCAAGGAACACCCTGGGAAAGATACCTACCCATCACACGCACACACACACCCATCTGACTTTTTCAGTTCCAATACTGATACCAATACCTGGGTTTCGGGTATCGGTCGATCCTGAGTACCGATCCGATACCAGTGTTCAATTAATAAGTCGTACGTCTCACTGTCAGGAGGAGATAGATGATTCTGTTATGTTCTGAAACATCAGTCTTAAATACTTGACTTAAATTCTGTTTTCCTAACTTTGTGGATTCTTAATCTTCTGGATAAAGAACACCGAAAATGCAATCAGACACGTACACTTCCCTTTCATACCGGTCTGAATATCGGATCGGTGCACCCCTAACTGTAACCCATGTGAACACAAGGACACACACAAAGGAAGGTGCAGGAATCAAATCTCTGGAGGCGTGAGACTGGTCAAACATTACAGGCACACTAAATTTACCTTTAGGCGCTTTAATGAGCTGTGTAGCACCTGTGCTGTAATCCTCCGGGCAAATCAAATTGTTGCTTTTGAGGAGGCTGTTGTCCACACTCCACCTGAAAGCTGATTTAACTAGGAAAAAAGACACAGACCTCTTATACATAAATTCTGTTACTCAGCAGCAGGTAACTCTGGTGCTTTGAGGGCGTTATCTAGTTTCTCATACCCCCAGGCATTATACAGCAGTATGCAGTATATTGACGGTATTTTAAAAAGCATTACTATTCCGGTATTTTGGTCCCCCAATAAATTTTGCCGATGGGGCCCCATGATAATCTTTTCTCTAGTGTAAATACTGAGGTGTATTCAAAGTGCAGGTCCTGGCTCACGCATGGGGAGGTGGGCCTCCTGACCACTGCCCCTTTCATCCAAACAATTGTGCCCCTTTCTGAGGTTGTAAATGGCCCTTCTTGATAACCAAAATACAAAAGTCACCCGAGAGGACAGCCCCATTTGGCAAAATTTACCGTTAGCCAGAGCCCCGCTCCTTGTCTTGGTGCTGCACTGCACAGCAGTATTTCACTGTAATATCACTCAAGCCTAGTGTAAGGTTTGCTGAGTTCTGCTCTTATTCCTATTAGGTTATTTCAATGGGAGCTGACAGTAAGGGGGCCTCACAGGCAACGTGACACCCCACCCCATGAAAGATAGTAGTCCCCAACCCATTCATCAGCATAATTACTTTCAAGTAACTCCAAACCCAAAAGAACAATGATACCCTCTTGCAAAAACAGGTAAATATCTATCGGAACAAACAGAATTCGTAAAGTGTTTCTCATAAAAGCAGAATACCTGGAGGTAAGCCCAGTTCACCGTAGGCCTCCCCTATATCTTCCAGTAAATTGGAGCGCGCAAATTCTTCCGCGGCCGCGGCTCGTACACGCGCCTGTATGATGTGCTTCTCCAGCGCGTCCGCGTCCCTGAGCCGCCGGCTGTACTGCGCATGCGCCTGCACGAAAGCGGTCCAGCATTTGCATCAATGGATGTAGGTTGAACCTACGTGTATACTTATATACTTATATGTGTTTGTAGTTATACATGCATGGGCGTAAATTATGGGGGGACGTGGTTGTCCCCCCCCCCCCCCCCCCCATTATTAAAACCAGCCAATACAACCCCCTGGATCTCCTTAAATGGGTGGAGACCTCAACCGCCCCAAAGCTCAACCCAAAGTTATGCCCTTGTATACATGCGTTTATCTCAAGTCTATTTTCCGACTCAATAAAAAACAAAAGAATAAATAAAAATGCATTCTATGTAGTGCTTAAGATAAACTTTTAACACCTGTTCAAGGTCGTCCAGGTACTTTTCATGGTAGCTGTTATCTCCTCTTCGTGACTTCTTAAGCTTGGCGACAGTCTCTTTCGAAATAACCTCTGACGTATATATGTATTTGTAGATATTAGCCAGAAAATGGGAAATGTCCTGATGGAAAGACACAAAAAGCCGCCGTTACAGGAAAAAAATTAGAATCTATTTATGGCATAAGATAAATATACACCATATGATAAAAAATTAAAAGAGAAGCTTTAAAATAAGGTGAAAGCTGAGGATCTTCTCTAATTAGCAACATATACACTGGTGGTTTAAAGTGGAAATTAGTCACAAAAGTACACGAGCTACAAGATGAACGCTGCCATTTAACAATTTCACTTATATTTAATAAAATATGTCCTACCTGGGATTTGTCTGAAGAAGGTCTGTGTCTGCTAACGGGTGGATCGCAAACGTGATGAATCTGTGATTCGGATTTTTGTTCAAACATGATACAAATTTTAGAAGAACTGCCTGTGACAACTGGTTAAGCAGAAGAGAGTAGACTGCACACAACCTTAACAATTAGGACAGAACTTTTTTATAAATGCTTTTATTAAATATTTTACGATTTTGGGAAACCTGGATAACTGTTTTGGCGTCCGGGCGGCCATTAATGTATACGCAAAGTAACCAAGGGAACCTTAAAGGAACGTGCTCCTTAAAGGCACAACAATATTTATCCAACCGACTGAAAAACTTTTCAGTATTTCAAAAATACGTCGTCTTTGTTTTAAAAAGGACCAAAACACATGCATTGCATGATCAATTAAACTGTGCAATTTAGTCGGTGATTATCCATGGCAAAAGTGCTTCGGTTCTGTATTTCCTTTGTCTCTTGCTGCTAGAAAAAAAAAGTTACAGCTTAACTGTGGTAGCCTATGTGAGCAGCCTTGGAAGACAGTCCTGTTCTTAAGGGCAGCTGGATGACGAGAATTTATATTTATTGGTGGGTTACACATGGTGCACTTTATTAATGAATCTGAACTCACGAAATGCAAAATGTAATTCTGGGTAAGCAAGAAAAAAAATCCCACCTTTAGAATGACGTACCTGAAAAGTTGTTAGACTGGAGGTATAACTTCTAGCAGTACGAAAAACATGGTTGTAAATTGCTTGCCTGGACAAGCCTACATATTTTTACAGTGAGACATCACCACGTCGTTTTCAGTTTTATCTTCGACTGCTCCTGCATTTTTGTCTATAGAATTTCCGCAGCCTGAATGTGAATTTTGGGATCGTATGCATGCTTTTATTTGGCAAACATCGTTTCAGTAAGTCTTTACATGGACAGCTCTATTGATTTTTCCCAGATAATGTGGCAAATCAGTAGCTCCTTTTAGCGAAAGGTGTCTATGTAGGGCCGGGTGATGGTATTTAGCACTGTTGCCTCACACCTCTGGGACCGAGATTCGACTCTTCGCCACGGCTCCGTGTCTCGAGTTTGGATGTTCTCCCCGCATCGCTCGGGGATTTCCTCCCTCAGCCCAAAAACAAGTTGAAGTTAATTGGAGTTACAAAATTGTCCGTAGGTATGCACGTGTGTGAGTGTCCCCCGAAGTGGGTTGGTTGCCCCATCCTGGGTTGTTCCCCGCCCTAGTTTCCATGGACTTAAGACTCCCTGCAACCCAAAATGGAACAAGCAGTTACAGAAGATGGATGTATATGTAAGATTTTATAACTCTGATACTAATGAAAATTGAGTAATAGCCAAATTATTTTAAGCAATGTAAAATTACCTTTGTCATGTCATATAATTGGCTCGTATATAGTAAAGACATTGGGATAATTTAACTTTATATATTTCCCACACCTTCCTAGGTGTTAATATTTCCTAGGACATTCCTATACAGACCAAATCTGGAATGTGACGGTGCCAAATTTTGCTTCTGGTCCCCGTATTCATATGGGTTACTTCCAGTTACTCTGGTATCATGAGGAATGTATTCATCCCTGTGAGGGAAAATTAATCCGCCCTATCACAGACGGGATAAATACCACAAATATACATTTAGGCAGAAATAGATACAGCAGAGAATAACACGAGTAAAGGTACACAATAAATATGCAAAAAAGTCATGATTTAACTAAATTTAAAAATAAATACTGTAAGAACTACAGAATGTCTGTTTTCATTCCGCAGTCGCAATACTCGTGGTACTAATATACAATCATGTGCTGCATAACGACGTTTCAATGAATAATGGGCCGCACGGACAAAGGTGGTCCCATAATGATATAATGAAAATTAAAAATTCCTGTTGCCTAGTGACGTCACAGCCATCGTAACGTCGTAGTAGAACACATTACTCACGTGTTTGAGGTGATGCTGATGTAAACAAACCTACTGGGCTGCGAGTCGTACAGTATAAAAGTATCATTTATACATTTATGTACAGTATAGGTCTGCATAATACTGTATAATTATAACTGTTACTGGTTCATGAAATTATTAGACTTTTTATGATTATTGTAGAGTATACTCTTTCTACAAAGAACCTTCACTGTAAAACAGTAGCCTATACCATCTGGGTGTAAGTACACTATGATGTTTGTACAATGACAAAATCCCCAAAAGACACATTTCTCAGAACATATTACCGTTACACAAGGCATGACTGTATTTAAATTGCTGTGTGCTACTTGTGCCAACTTGCGTGAGCATGCCCTGTCCTGAGTGTACCCCGCCTCCTACCCTCACTGCAGGTTTTAGGATCAGGTTCCACCACAAACTTACACTACTGGTTCAAGGCAAGTGGATGGATGCAAACAAACAATGCACAAAAGATAAAACGAGTAGTGTTTTTAAAAGCACCTTTTAAATCAAACATGTGTTTGAAAAAGGTTTTTGAAACACAGAGGTATATTGTTTCATTGACTTGGTTCTTCATCTGGTTCAACTAGTTCTCGACAAAAGAGAACCAGTGAGAACAAAAGTGGGACACTTCCTCATATGATACAAAAAGCTCCAATGCTTGGCAACAAAATGAACACAGATACTGCAGTGTCAGAACTTATATTATAGATCAAGGGGACTCAATACTGAACTGAGTCCCCCACAATAAAAACTAAAAACAATAACTAATTATTACTTCTGTTCGTAGTAATGGAATTGCTCTTTGGCAATGGAAGATAAGGTAAAACAGGTACACGAGAACACAAGTAGCCTATGGTCAAGTATGCATATTGGCTATGTTTGAATTCAGGGGCTGCATACTTCTAAAAAGGACATTGCTGCCTTGGAAAGCGTGCAACGTAGTGCTACAAGAATGAGTTCTGGTCTTAGAGGAATGTCTTATGAGGAGAGGTTAGCTGAGCTGAATCTGTTTAGCCTTGAGCAAAGGAGACTAAGGGGGGACATATTAGTTTAAATACTAGAACTCATGGCCATAAGTGGAAATTAGCAGGAGAATATTTTAAAAATGAATTTGAGAAAGCACTTCTTTACACAGCGTGTAATTAGAGTATGGAATAGTATTCCTGTTGTCTCTCTGAACCAATCATTTTTCATTCCACCCTCAGAACATTTTTGTGTAAGTAAAACTCCCATGAGTGTTTGGCAAAACCAGGACTTTATTCCGGGAAAATAACTTCTTTAACTAGCCCAAGCAGAGCCTGGGATATAATCATTTTTCATGTACAATTACAGATTTAGTCCATAAATTTCATACACGTGCTATTGCAAGTCTACACAGTACCCATGACAATTCAGGAGGGCTAAATACTTTACCGGAGACCGGAGGTGTTCTATTGGATTTAGCCCAGGCGAGCATGAGGGCCGATCAATGGTATCAATTCCTTCATCCTCCAGGAACTGCCTACATACTCTCACCACATGAGGCCGGGCATCGTCGTGCACCAGGAGGAACCCAGGACTGTACCAGCGTAGGGTCTGACAGTGGGTCCAAGGATTTCATCCCAATGCCTAATGGCAGTCAAGGTGCCGTTGTCTAGCCTGGAGGTCTGTGTGTCCCTCCATGGATATGCCTCCCCAGACCATCACTGACCTACCACCAAACCAGTCATGCTGAACAATGTTACAGGCCTCATAACGTTCTCCACGGCTCATTTCGTATGGCTCTGGTAGTGCTCATCCTGTTCCTCCTTGCACAAAGGAGCAGATACTGGTCCTGCTGTCTCCTGGAATCTCCTCCATCTCCTTGAGACTGTGCTGGGAGACACAACAAACCTTCTGTCAATGGCATGTATTGATGCGCCATCCTGGAGGAGTTGGACTGCCTGTGCAACCTCTGTAGGGTCCAGGTATCGCTTCATGCTACCAGTAGTGACACTGACCCGAGCCAGATGGAAAATTAGTGAAAAAACAGTCAGAAAAGATGAGGAGGGGAAAATGTCAGCGGCCTCCACCTGTCGTCTAATTATTGCCCCTCTAGTGCACCTGTTTCATTAACACCAAACAGCTGCAACTGCTACTTAACTGACCAGATCAATATCACAGAAATTTAACTGACTTGACGCTATACTTTGATTAAGAAGTGTCTGTTTAATTTTTTGAGCAGTGTATAATTTCATAATTTCTAAATTATTTAGGAATCATCGAGTTACCTAATTGCCCGTTAGTGTGAATGGTGTGTGAGTGTGCCCCGCGATGAGTTGGCGCCCCAGTTGGGTTGTTATAGGCTAAATGTATAGATTGTATTGATATGCCTAAAAACATAACTGAAACTTATTTGTAATTTATTCTGTCGTGTACGTTCTTTTTAGACTCCTGGCGTGGCTTCACCGGCGCACCAAACATTCAGCATGAATGCGGTCGCTCTGGGTGTGGATTACGCAAGCAGTGATTCAGGCGGGTGCCACAATTTCTGCTGTCACTCATCTATATTCATTTGATCGGGTGTTTTATCGTCGTGTTCATCTACTGGCAACTGAATATATGTAAATATAAGATTTTACGGCGGCACGGAGATACTCAGATAAAACACAAATAAATGGAAGAATATGGCTTAGCTGCCAAATATGGTAAGCTATATGCACCATCAGCTTTTACTTCCATTTACGCGGTGTCTATACGGCAACGTATTCTACTTAATGTTTGGGGTTAAAAAGTTAGCTTTTTATTTAAATTCATGTTACAAATATTGAATGTTACGTACGTTTGTGTTGTTTTTCTTTATCTTTGTATTCTTTTTTACTTATATCAATAACATCCAACTGGAAATTCTCTATTAAGATGTACTAAATCGCTTATTGTAAGCACAGCTGTGAAAATGACAAATTCACACAAAAAAAATTTAAAAAGTTTTTTAAGCAACTGAATTATTCAGTAACTAAAGATATTCATTGACTACAAAAACCGGTTAGATGGATGGATAAGGAGGAGTAAATATGGATAAAGATATAGTCATATGTAATACATTTTTACTAAAGCACATTTAAGATTTTTATGAGATTATATTAGCACTATTTTACGGTTCAGGATCCGTTTTTCTCAGTTGGATCAGGGCTCTGAAGTCTCACGCACTGACCATGAGACACTCATTTCAACCAATTTCACATACACTGCACATCCTGTGTTTCAAACGCTGAGAAGTAAGGACCGCGGTTAAGTTGGTTTTATATTCGGTTTTCGTTCGGCTTTTGCCATCTAAACTACAATATCTTCCTTAACATGGAAGTAATTCCTTTCACATTAGGCTCGGATTGTAAAGTAAAACGAATGGAATATTTCACACTTTTAGATAGCAACATGAATGAAAAATACAAAACAAGACACGACTACCCTACTGCTCACAAAAAACTGCCCGAAAACGTAGGGACCGTCTTAAAAATGCAATGCTGATCACCAGAACACAACTTATATGTCACCTATAACCGTCTATCAGTATTGCAGTTGGGTAAATTGTAATAACTCCTTCATTTTTAAACCAATCAACATTTAACGAAGTTCAGTGTGTTCCCCAAATCCTGTCTAATCTTTCACACCCTGTGTGAAAATTTCCTAAAGAGTGAAACAACACTAATTGCATGGTTTGATGTTAGTATGTTACAGCCTGAACATCCTATTAAACAACCTTATTTAATAACCACAAATGGCTTCCCTTCAATTTTATAAAAAGAAAAATGGGGTGTGAAAGATTAGACGGAACTTGAAGAACTAATTTAACTAGATTTGATGTTTGATATACAATTTATCCAACTGCAATACTTATAGTCGGTTATAGGTCACATAATAGTGGTGTTCTGGCGATCTGCATTGCACTTTCAAGACGGTCCCTAAGTTTTCGGGCAGTTTTGTACGAGTATAAGGATATTCGCGTCTTGCTTTATATTTTTTATTCATATTGCTGGACAATGTGGAGTTATCTAAAAGTGTGAAATATTCCCCTCGTTTTACTTTCCAATCCGAGCCTAATCTAAAAGGAATTACTGCCGTTATCAGGAACATTTTGCCGTTGATATGGCAAAAACCTAGCAAATATCGAACATGAAACCAACTTCACCGCGGTGAAGTACCGCATGACGCCCCCCAAGATGTCCCGTTATATAGAATTAATGGAGGAGGCGAAAGTACTGTATACGGAGTAGAGGTTTCCGTCGAGTTCATAGCTGTCCAAAGTTATACAATGTTAATAATAGCCCTCTATCAGCCAATCAGAAAAAAGCATTTGTTGTTTCCGGGGGAATTCCAAAATAAACTACAAGCAATCCCGCAGCAAGCACGTTATTAACCATCGACCAGCCAATCAAAAAATAGCAATTGTTTTTCCGGGTAGATTCCGAAATTAGTTGCATGGGATCTGGCTGCAAGTACGTTATTTAATGGAAAATTTGTGGCTACTTCGAGTAATACAGCATAGCTTCCTTGTACCCAGCTGCATCACCTACAGTATAGGCAACCCTTAGAACTCAACAAGTAGCATTCAGGATACAACACTTTTACTTTTTTAAAAAAAATTAAATGAGACATCAAAAATGTAAATTAGACCGAGTTTAATCGGGATTTAGTAGCAACAGAAAACCTCGAGAGAGTATTTTATCATGGTAAAGAGCGCCTTGACTAATGTCATTCAACTGCTGACACTCACTAGCTCTGACTCCATTGACTTCTCTGTTGATATGGTTTTATTTGGCACTACCAGATGCTCAGCTCTTGCATTTTACCTTCAGACTCTAGTTACCACTAGATTCTCTAGCCTTTCTGGGACAAAACACTGGATTTTATAGCTGTTGTTCCAAAAACTATCTTGAACTTGTTCCTACTGTGACATGTTTGTTATTGTTCATATTATTATTCGCTATTCTTGTTGACAGCTGTATTCTTGTGATGTATTATCAGTAGGGCTGGGAATTGATTAAAAAATAATGCAGAGTTTTCTGTGATTAATCGCTATTAATCACACTAAGCTTATATCAAAAGTAAAAAATTACGCGGTAAAAAAAAATCCATGGCAAAAATTCCTGCGATGAGAGAAAAAAAAATAGCAAAAATATACATCTTATCATACAAATTGATTGTTGAAAGGTTTAAAAATATTACATAGTTTTGTGTTACTGATTTTTGGCTACCAATGGTTTAATTAACATCAAATCAGAGCAACAAAATATCAAATAACAAATATCAATAACAGTAATAGCGGTCTTTGTGATCGTGGAATCTCGCGTTTCCCGCAGTAACTTTTAAGCTTTTCAGTGCCATTAATTTTGCACTTTTAATAATTAATACAAAACGAAGTGCTCCCGGTGTGTGCAGTAGAAAGTTTGTAAATATAGGGGTATTGGTTTGTGTGTTAAACAAAAAGCCTTTGATAGGAAATGACAGAGTAATTTGACATGCGAAGTGTTCAATACAGTAGCCTACTGTTTGTTTAGGAATTGGTCATAAATAGACTTTTCTGATATCGTTCAGGCTATCAGACTGTTATGGGTCGAGGTTAGGGCCGCCTATATCCTTCGCGAATTTTAACTTTCGCGAGGATCTGCCACCCGGCCCTAACCCTCTCGAGCATGAAGCTGTTTTATATAAGGAAATTTTATGTGAATGCCTGTTGTATTACCTAAATGAGGCCCAGTTAATTAGTTATAGATATATTACACAGGACAAAATCAAACACAGAGACTACAAGTCCTTTCATAGTAGTTTCGTTTGCTCACCTGTACATATGCACTCCCTATAGGATACCCGTTCGGCTGCCTTTTGTGGGTTTCTGCTCTCAGCAGATGCAGCCCCCAGGTGGAATTGTCTTGATTTTGATACGGAAGGAGCTGAAGTATTCAAAACGTATGATATTTTGGGGTAATCACCACTGACACTTTACATTTTGGGGTAATCACCACTTTACACGAAGTGTCAAAATACAGGTCTATATATTTCATTTAAAGATTTTCAGTCCCTGGGAGTGCTCTTTTTGAACTCTTTGGAAAGAAACTTACCACAAAATGCTACTGTAACACACTGTATACATGTCTGAACCTAAAGTGATAAGGCGACACTTACACATCGTGGCCGGGATTTATTTAATACATCAACATACAGCGAACGCGATCCTCTACAACGAAAACTTCTTAAAACTGCATTAAAGAAATTATACCAATTAATGCCCAGCGTATATCCTATTTCAAGAACGCTTGGAAAAATGCTGTACACTTGATTTTAGATATTACAATATTTTAGAGGAAATCACGAATAGGTTACTTTTAGAATTATTAAGTCTTAATTCCAACATACAGTAACACGTACGGCGAACGATTTGACTGAATTCAGCCACGTCAAATTTCCTGTTGAGCAATTAATGTCTCGTCTTCTTTCTTAGAATCGATTTTTGTTCTGTTATTGATAAAGGTTAGAATGGGTACAGCAGGATGAACGGAGCAGGGTGAATGTTCAGTGGCGTTTTGAACTTTCTTTTTCTTTTTGTCTGGTTTTCATTGGGACTCCCTAGTCCGTGAACAGCACACGCCCCGAAAGACTGGCAGGAATTGGGAAACGTCATGGATATTTCGTGCAAACTTTCCGGCCTTTGCTCAAAACCATACGCCGCATTTTCGGGAAGGTTTAAATGCCTTATTTAGAGAAACATTTCGAATAGAACAAAGCGGACAGATAATGTCGCAGCCGGAGAGTGGAAGTGTTGGATTTGAAAATGGGAAGATGACAGGTATGCAGAAACTGCATTCCTTTTCACAAAGCTAGTTATTTTTATGACATAGGAGGGATTATACGACTGGTTATTCTGAGTTTGCGGGCGGTTTAGTTCCTTTCTGATTTGTAATAGGCTAAGTATTTCTAAGTTAAGTAACCTCATATTGTTCTATATAGCTGTTCCTCTCAGTAGTCTACTCCCTTGTACGTGTTCTGACAAAACGTCTACACCGGGGCTTCAAAAAATTGTCTTGGCACTCGAAACGCCCGATAGTTTCATTCTTCCAGGAACAAATCTTATGCGAAAGCACTTGGATGAAATGTATGACAGTAAATTGTGTTTTGCAGATTTTGTTGTGCAGCACATGACGGGCAACCCTTACACTTTAAATTTCCAAACAATACTGTTCTTTTTCGTGGATAAATGGGTGTGTATTATTGCAAAATTATCATAATTTTCTTATGTGAATCAATGCAAACTGAAAGAGCATTTTAAAGGAGTGCTGTCTGTGGATGTCAAACTCTTTTAAGATACAGTGACGCCATATAATGACCGATTTTTCTTTCGGGATCAGCTGGGATCCTAAGGACATAAGAGAGGATTGGGAAGAATTTAGGGCAAATTGATCATTTACTTCGTCTGATTCCCTGATTCTCAGACAGAAGACACGTCGGCTAAAATGGCGACATTTAATTTTCACATGAATGTGAATGTTCACATGAAATTGGCCCGTGGGGCAATTTGAGGCACGTAGAGCAGTGTTGCACAGACACAGAACCAGACATTAAAGAAATAGAACAAAAAAAAAAAAAAAATCAGAATAAAGTAATAATAATAATAATAATAATAATAATAATAAAGAAATAAGTAATAAAATGGTTCTCAATATATACATAAGGTGCAAAATTGCAGCTGCAAGTAATTAAATTAACAGACTAACATAAGGTGCAAAAATGGGGAGGTCAATAGGTAGTGGGGAATTAAGTAAGTGCTATATACCCTGCATTAAGTAGTGCTATAGAAATGCTTCCCAGCTTTTCACTAAGACAGGTAATTTCAGGCAGAGCAAAACAAGTTATTGTAGGCCTGCATGAGATGCTGGACTGAGATTACCTTCTCAACAAGGCTTGTCAGAATATATTTTAAGTAACAGCGCTTCTAGAAAAAAGGACAATACAGATTGAATGAGATGTATGTAATTTGTATCGTTTCCCAAATAGCATACTGTAGCAAATTGTATTGTACGTAGCCAGGGCTGTACTGGGATTATTTTTTTTGTTGCTGGGGGGCCTCACCTAGGGCCAAGATATCTGTGGCATATATTTTCTGCCTTCCGATTTTGCCCACAGTTGTATGTTCACTTAGGTCTTATGTTCACAGCTGATGATGAGGTTTGAGCTCACATATTGGGGGTCAGTCTTTAGTAACGCTACTTCTCACAGTTCTAAATAGTGGTATTAAATAAGGAGTTTTGCTTATCAGTCACTTTATGTTGCATAAAAGCCCACAAATGGTGCCACCATACACGCACACGATGGTCATCCATGGTCATCCTTAACCTAGATTCATCCCTGAACATGCTACGATGCCACTCGTCATCACTCCCGGTTACAGCAGCACTCCAAACGCAGCCGTCTCTGGTGTTAATGGTAGCCTATGCATGGGACGGTGAACCCGTAGTCCGGCTGATGCCAGTCGACGAGACACGGTGTGGGGTGACACGGGGTGTCGTAGAGTCCAATACCTTGGGGTTCTGTAATGCTGGCCGATGTGGTCTGTCTAGGGCGACCGTTTCCTTCACCACATGTGTGGGTGCCCTCACATGCCCACTGGTTCCAACATCGGGCGACTGTGACATCTGCATGCCCCACATGTTGGGCAGTATGGCCAGTATACAGCCACCCGGCCTCATGCAAACCCACAATGCGACCCCTATGAAACTCTGTCAAGTGCTGGTAATGCTGTCTAATGCATCATACGAGGCATCCTCAGTGTCTGGTGACTAGACGTGTCAGGTCTTTGCAAATCGAATCATTTACATACCCACCTCTGGTCGGCACATGTACCAAATTACATCCAAATTGGTCCATTACTTCTGGGTGCTTAACTAAGTGTGTGTGTGTATATATATGCTAGGCCTATAGGGAACATTTGTTCTGTTTACTCCACATGTAAAGATAATGTTTAAAACCATATACCAAACAAATTATTGACAAATTATTGGTTAAAAATTATTGATTAAAAGTTATATGTTTATTATTTATTATTATATTGTTAATAGGCCCAAATGGACTGCGATCATTTAACCTCGTTCCAGTCTTAAACCAGCGTCCTGGTGATATATGTGTGCTGTCTGGATATGTAGGCTATGCATTAATAACAAACATAAGAGCTGTTTTCCCTAATTACTTTTATGTGTAACACTCACGAATGATCTGTTGTTCCGCTATTCAGTGGCAATAAAATTAGTCGGTAAGAAATTTATCTGCAGCAACCCGCCGCACTCTGTGGCAAATTTTACTGCAATTCTTTTGCCCAGATAAGCAAATTTTACTGTGAGAAACCCCCAGTAAGCCAGCACTAGGCTTGGGCGGTACGTAATTTTTAATACTGTCATATGGTGCAGACATCATACTGCAGTATGCTAAGCGATATTCTGGCGGTGTTTTTAAAAGCACGATTATGGCATTTCCTGATAAAATTAGCCATAAGCAGGGTTGGGGGGGGGGGGTGTTACCTTAATACTGCCCAAGCTGAGACAGCAACCCTGTCTGACTTTGAAACTGCGAATTCAGATGTATGTTTGTTTCCAAGTTAAGTAAAGCTTCATTGTCATCTCAGGCAGGTACAATACATAGTGAAAGGAAATGGCCAGACAGACTTTGCAGTGCTGAAGACAGAGTTTTGCTCTTCTGAATTTCAAGCGTTAATATAACAAAGAACCATGTCGATGCTTTAGGACGTAACCCATCCCTTCAAAGGAGTGACCTTGGAAGCTGCAGGATCACAGAAATCCCATCCTGAATGAGCTCGACATGACATTCTTTTCTGTTCTTAGGCTTAGAGGGGAACACAGATGTTACGTTCATACAGACAGGAGGGTACCTGACGAAGATACGTTCAGCCAAATGGCAGAAAGAACGCTACTACAAGCTTCTGGATGACTTCAGCACTGTGTGGTATGAGTCGAGGAAGATGGTGGGGCGCAAACAGACTTGTAAGTCTCTTTTCTTTCTCACGTCTGACAAGCTTTACCTTTAATGTACATAGCAGATGCTTTTGTTCAAAGTCTTATACAAGTGAGGCAAACAGCACAATGCAAACATTTATGCTGTCAAGGAATCAAATATACTGTGAGAAAAGGAGTCAACTATACTGTGAGAAAAGGAGTCAGCTATACTGTGAGAAAAAAAGAGCACCAATTTGTACCTTTGCTTGTCACTGGGGCTGCACCTTCAAGAGTCTGCCAATTGTGCCCTTCAAGCGGTTTTCAGGCCGAACGCTCTGAAACCCGTTATTTTCTATGGCTGATTTTGCCAGGTGAGTTTTGAACAGTTAATGTAGTCTGTTGGCGGTCTATATGTGAAACAGCATGTGATAACTACAGACCTACTGCAGTTTCTTAAATGAAAGAATGACATAAGAAGGTATAGTTTTAATACGTATATCAGTGTCACAGAAAACTTAACATATTTTCTTCATTTATATGGAGTGTTCAGAGATCAGGAAGAACCTCAGGGACAGGTATATAAAGGAGAGAACGAAAGTGAGAGTAAAGAAGACTGGTGCAGGGTAGACCAGAAACCATCCTGGAAATATTTGGCTATCACGAGCTTCCTGGAGCCTTATGTCAGGGAGAAGGTCACAACCCCTAACATGTCCCATCCCTAGAGAACAGACCCTCCAGTCCCCAAGTCACAATCAGCCCCAGAGTCTACATTACCAGAGCCTTCATCTCCGGCCCCTGCTGTGTCTCAGGAGCCTGGCCCATCCACCTCAGTACGCAGCACCCCAGAGGGGTCAAGACAGGCCAAAAAAAAGGCAGAGAGATGAGTTTGAGAGCAAGATTTTGAAAGTTCTCAAATAGTCTACAGACTTTATTTCTGCCCCACGTCTAAGAAAACCTAAGTGAGGTGAAAACTGAGCTAGTGACAGCTTTACACAGGGCAGATTAGGTGATAGATTCATTTTTGAGTGTTTTAGTTTTTTTCCAAGCAGATTAGTTAATTCCTTAAAAACCGAGTATCATGGTCATTCAAAAAAGATTTTTGATTATGGATTAAGCTACTGGATGTAATGTGTATTATTATTATTATTATTATTATTATTGTTAATATTATTGTTATTATTATTATTATTATTATTATTATTATTATTAAAAAGTGATGTGGAAGACAGTTCATGTTGCATTCCTCTCATGAAGTGATTTATAAATTACTACACCTTGTCTATTAAAATTTGAAGTTGAGACGCAAATATTTCAGTCACTGTCCATCCATCCATCCATTGACTCCCGCTTATCCGAGGTCGGGTCGCGGGGGCAGCAGTCTCAGCAGGGAAACCCAGACTTCCCTCTCCCCGGCCACT
>JAODJU010000001.1:23050728-23067001 GCA_026776725.1 Gnathonemus echidnorhynchus
GACTCTATGTGCGCAACTGGTTGGTTGAAACTAAATCACGGTCTGGATTTGTACTTTCTGGACCTGAAATTTCCACCCCTGGAATTATGGCCCCTCTTATTCCCCCCACTTTTAAAAAATGCTATAATTGCCCCAGGGAAAATATTTTTAATTGCCCCAGGGAAAATATTTGGCCAAGAATGGTGAATAGTTGTGTCAAATGCTGAAGATAGACCCAGGACAATGATTGCAATGGTTAGAAAGGGTATGAGATAGGAATATTTCTGTTCGCTTTGTTTCAAGAGTTCTGAGAACAAAAAAGAGTTAGCAGATAATACTAGTGTTTTGACAACAGATGGGTAGGAGCGATTTTGGGTGGAGCTCCTTGGGAGAGATGACTCATGCATCTTTGTTGGCCCTGGGTTATGAGTCAGCAGACTGGGACGCGATGACGTTAAAGAACCAAAGCTACAGGAGACTGGGGAAGGCTGGGTGTAGGGTTGAGAGTAACTTGAGCTCAGAGCTGAGTATAGTAATAAAATCTGCACTCTCACAGAAAATGGCAAAGCAGCTCAGAGTGGTAGCACAAGATTCTAACCCCAGCTTTCTTTGCATGGAGACTAAATGTTCTGCCAGACTTTCCTTCAGCTCTTCTAGTTTCCTCACATAATCTAATCAGTCACGGTCAGGTGACTTGGCTTATCTAATTTACCTTTCAGGTGGCCGCATGTAAAACACATTGACGAGAACAATCTGTCACATACCTAAAGCGATGCCACAGCCTTGTTTGTCATCCAACAATCCTAGAAAGCGTAGGATGCTTTTGATGCAGTAAACACAGAGCGGAAATAAACAAATGCTTATTTGCAGTTTCTGCTCATAAATTGCAGGTTGTCTGCACATCTTTAAATTTTGATGTGACCTGATATATGAATGTGGGTCATTTTTTCAGAGAGTCTTCCTTCAAAGGCATTCACGATTGCAAAGTCCTTTGTTTTTATTTCTGGATCATTGAAGGGCAATAGTGATTAGTGCATGTTCTGTGTAGCCAGTTGTGGACAATGGGTAGTATCCAAACAAACAAAAACAAATCACCTCGGGGTATTCTAAAATGGTGATCACTGTTCATTGACGTTGTATTGCTAAAAGGACATTGCTCCCATTGGTTTTGTCTGATGCATGTGCCTATCTTTAGTCAATTATTCTTTTCTGATGGACTAGTGAACTGCTAATGTGGAGCCATACTGGAGGAAAGACTGAAGGGCAGGTAAAACTTAGCAAAGTCTCCATCAATATGGCCATGACTGACTTATCGCCAAACACATTGTTGGTTTTCATTGACCTGAAGCTGTACAGTTTTGACTTTCATCCATCTTCTAGGGTTAGGGTCACAGCGGAGCTGGAATCTGTCTTAGGCAGCATAGGACAGAAGGCTGGGGTACAAAAGCAAATCAGTATACGAATCAAAAAGTCAAAGGGGAATTTTTGTTTGCTTGTTATTGATTCTGAATGGTGTGATTCTCCTTCCCATTTCTCAGTTAAAGCATCTGTTGGTAATTAAGAAGAACTTAACAGCAACGACTTTGCCTCCAGATGCAGGAAACTTGACCATAATGAAAGAACTATATTAGTAGCTTCACAACTCAGGATGATTGGACAGTCACATGCCAAGATCTTATATTGCAAATATATTTCTATTAGGTCAGTTGTCATTTTATGGTGCTTTGGGATTATATTTTGCATGCTTTTCCTTCTTTTTATTTTTTGTTAAAGACTATTCATTATAATTAGCATATTTTATGTATAATGATATTTATGAGTTTGTTTATTATTTCCAGTTGCTCTAAATAAATCATGGATATGCACTCAGTTTTGTTAAGTTGTAGGTACTTCTATGTTAAAAACGCAAAGTGTTATTATGTAAACAATGTTTTTTACTGTTCAGGAGCTTGGAAACACTACTACACATTCATTCTGATTTGAACGTTTCTAAAATGTTTTTGGTTTGTGTGCCTTTCTGTGTCCTGACATGGTCTCTGTTCACAATAGCCTACATAGTTTGCAATGCCCGCAGGCTTACTGGGCGTCACAAACAAGATAAGAGGAGGTGCTGTAGCGCAAGTTTGGTAATCAACTCCTTCTGTCTGCTTCTGGCTTCTTGGAATGACAAAGTCAGCAGTATGGAGAAGAGATCAGGCAAACTTACTTTGTATTAGCTTTCTGTAAAAAAATGTCCTTTTTCTTTACCTCAGCACAACCCCAGATTTTGACTGAAACTTAAACAAAAACATCTCTAAGATAGCGAGGTTAATCTGTAGGAAAAAAGGGGATAATGTCTGTTTCTCACACATAAATGCAGGCTTGTGTCCCAGGCTCCACCCCTCAGCTACTTCCTCTCCAGCCTCTTTCTGATTGGTGGAGAGCTAGAGGGAGACGGCACTTATCACGGCCCAGGAATTATCTCTCCTTTGAGGCACATGTGGCGCCCCGAGGCGCCGTGCCTGTGGAAACTGGGGAGGGCAGGCATTGATAACCTTCTCTGCTTTGGGCTGGTGCTTCTCTTTAAGATACCAGCCTGAAAATTAAGATAACGAAGCAGGAGGACTTGTGTCAAAGTTTTTTGCAAAGATGCTGTAATCTGAATGGTATAACAAAAAATAGATACATAGCTAATTGGTTTAAAATGGCTAATTAATTTTGCCATTGAAGGAATATTATCCCACCAGCCAGTTTCCAAACATTTATCCAGTACATGGTCAAGGGGTGGAAGTAGAATATATTTTTTGGCCCTGCTCTGATATATCATGTCTCTTTCAAGTTCAGAGATCAGGGTGATAAAGGAGGTTCTGCTTGCTTTGATTCCTTTTTTAGAGGAAGGTATTGTGGTCAGTTGCTTATTTATTGTGCATGCAGAGGATGTACATGTTTAATGCGCAAACTCCAAAAGCAGGATCGTTTTAGGCTCTGCTAAACCAAGCATTTGCATGCTCCTAGTGACATTCTGGATTAGTGGCTGTCACTCTAATAAAAGGGCTTGCAATTAATGCCAGTTTGGTTTTCAGTCACTCCAGCATCTGAAACATGCTCTTTGAATCACACTGCTCTGTAGACAAACAATATGCTGGCCTCCATTTTCCAGGCCACTGCAGAACAGTGATAACATGCACTCCTTTATTGTGCTGCCTGAACACTGACGTCACGCCTCAATTTATGCAAACATACTCAGTCCATTTTTTTGTTACTTTTGAGACAAGACCTCCACTGACCTGAAGTCAGGCTTCCTCAGCATACGGTATATGGACAAAAGTATTGGGACACACCTCTTAATCATTAAATTCAGGTGTTTCATTCAGACACATTGCCACAAGTGTATATAACCAAGTACCGAGCCATGCAATCAGGTTAGCAAACATCCATGAATGGGTTGTTCTGAAGTGCTCAGTAAATTCAAGTGTGGTACTGTCATAGGATGCTACAGTTTGTGAAATTTCTTCCCTATTCCACAGTCAGTGGTAAGTGGTATTATTGCAAAGTGGAAGCATTTATAGGAACAACAGAAACATAAAGTATCAGACCACGTAAAGTAACAGAGTGGAGTTGCCGATTGCTCAGGAGCATAGTGCGTAAAAGTCGAAAACACACTGCTGACTCAATAACTGCAGAGTTCCAAACTTCCTCTGGCATTAACCCCAGCACAAAAACTGTGCGCCACAAATTTCATGGAATGGGCTTCAATGGCCGAGCAACTGCATGCAAGCCTCACATCATCAAGCACAATGCCAAGAGTTGGATGCAATGGTGTAAAGCACACTGCCACTGGACTCTGGAGCAGTGGAAACATGTTCTGTGGAGTGATGAATCAGGCTTCTCTCTCTGGCAGTCTGATGGAGTCTGGGTTTGGCGGAGGGCAGGAGAACATTACCTGTCTGACTGCACTGCGCCAACTGTAAAGTTTTTCAGGGGTTGGTCTCGGCCCCTTAGTTCCAGTGAAGGGAACTCTTAATGTGTCAGCACACCAAGACATTGTGGACAATTTTATGCTTCCAACTTTGTGGGAACAGTTTGAGGAAGGCCCTTTTCTGTTCCAGCATGACTGTACCCCAGGTGTCCCAGTACTTTTGTCCATATAGTGTATGATGCAGCATGGCGTACCAAAACTCATTCAGTCTTCATGTAATCCAGTGAAAAATTTTAATTTAGAAAACTCCCTAAATTGTTATCAAAAACATATCCACGAGTTTTGGAAATTTGCTCTTCATGTATAGTTAAATCACATTTGCTCAATGATAAATGTTATTATAATAAAATAACGAACTATGTATTAAATGTTAACATACTGTAGTTACAACATACCATCTAGCTAATCTTCAACTGTATAGAGAGAGTGTGTCTTTGTCATTGTCGCTTGCAGAGCATTGTGTGTTCATCCACTAACTGGTCGCCACGAGACATTGCATGATATAATTTTTTTTAATGGTATGAAGGAACACAGGGCAGACATTTCCTGCAGATAACATGAATGACCATTGTCCCTTCCCTACAATCTGCTCCCCTTTGAGGTGACCTCTGTATTAAGTTGGGAGGAGATGGTTGACGTAATTCCTGTCTTTTTCCTGATCGCAAGTCTCCGTCCAAGATATTGACTCGGTGAGGCATGGCAGGCAGACGGAGGGTCTACAGCGGTTTGTGGGGGAGAAGCTTGAGGGCCGCTGCTTCTCCATCATCTTCAAAGGCCGGAAGGAGAATCTGGACCTTATCGCAGGATCAGAAGAGGATGCATCGCACTGGATCACAGGTCTTGAGAAGGTTGTCAACATGATGCAGCACTTCAGTCGACAGCAGAGCAGTGAGCAGTATCCTTCCATGATCCCCTAGCCTTCTGTCTTTATAGGCTCTGAGGAAAACAGGGTTTTATCCAATATGATAGGAGATGCCCATATATGGAGAGTGAACTCTGTCCTTATAGGATCTAGGGCAGGGGTCTCCAACTCCGTTCCTGGAGAGCTACTATCCAGTAGGTTTTCTGTCCCACTTGGCTTCTGATGAGCCTCGCCTGTTCCTGGTGTTTACTTGAGAACAGGTGTGGCTCATCAGAAGCCAGGTAGGATAGAAAACCTACTGGACGGTAGCTCTCCAGGACCGGAGTTGGAGACCCCTGATCTAGGGTAACAGGGTCACACCCACTGTGATAGGTGATGCCCATAAATAGAGAGTGAGCTCTGACTTCATAGGGGGTATGCACATGATGGTTCCGGATAAAAGCAGTTCACACCTGGTGTGATAGGTGATGTCCAAAGTTTTGTTAAATATGAACTATCTAGAGCGGGGGTCACTAACGTGATGCCCCCAAGGACCACATGAGTCGCCCGCGGACCTGTTCTAAAAATAGCACAACTATCAACACAGTGAGCAGTGTCTAAATTTTAATTTTATCCTCTTGCTATTCTTCTTTAATTATTTTTGCATTTATATAGATTTGATAACTACGATATCTAAAAAAAATCATTTAAAATATGAGAAATTATGTAACCTAATATTTTCTTGGCTGATCGGTCCATTTTTCAATCAGCCATTATATAGCGTGGCTGAGTTCCCTTGACGTAGCAAAAGGCTTTTTTCTTTATTATATTTTCTTGGTTTTGGCTAGAATCCTTACATTAGTTGTTTAGCTGGATCTTCACCTGCATGCGCAAAGCAGACAAAGACAATGACAACAGGATGAACCTGAAGGAAATTAAACACTTTCTCAAGCAGATCAACATCCAGGTGGACGACCATTATGCACAGCAAATCTTTAAGGTGAGGAAAAATTACATTTGGCACATTATATTATTATATATATTATATTATATAGAGCATTTAGAAGATTTAGAAGACACTGTAGCTTTATGTATACAGTACTGTACAAAAGTCTTATGCAGTTTTCAAAGCTATTTATTTGGGTAGTAAATGTAAATTTGCTCTGTGACCCTGCATAGGATAAATTTTTTGTCAGTAAATTAGTCAACAAGTACTTGGATATATTGTATAGTTGTATGGTTACTTTAGTAGAGGTATTGAAATGGCAAAGCTGACACACTTTGACAAATATAATACAACCACTCTTGTTTATGACATCAATAAAAAAAAAATTTCAATTTCCCAATGTGTGCATTTATGACCAAATTTCATATGCCCGACAACGTGGATACTGAAGTCAAACAGATCTCTTAAGTAGAATGTACAAAATGCTGTTAAAAATGTCCACTTCATGAAGGATTAAAGAAGCTGAGTATGGAAGGCTGTTGTAGGAACAGTCGCGGTCCTGCCCAGCATAGCATGATTTTCCCTTAGCAACTATTTCATGTTTTCCCATAAATACACACATATGTACACATATAATAGATCTGCATGTAGTTAATAGTGAGACACCTGGTACCTTTTGGCACATATATTCATTATAGAAAGTCTCCACCCAGTCCTCAAGGGCCCCCTGACAGTCCACATTTTGGCTCCCTCCCAGCTCCCAGCCAATCAAGCACAGCATATACCGGGTACTGGTGTGCTGGGAGATGAGGTCCCCAAGGACTGGGATGGGAAACATTTATAACAATTTCTCAAATTTTGATGTGACACCTAGCAATGCGACACCAATGGCTCAGGCACACTGGAGGGGGCCGAGATCATGAAGTTTTACAGCATACTGACCAAACGGGAGGAGATCGACACCATCTACAATGAATTTGCCCGCACGAACAACCTCATGGGTGCCTCAGACCTGCTTGACTTCCTGCTGAACCAGCAACAGGAGCAGTCGTCCTTGGAAGATGCTCACCAGCTGATCAAGAAGTATGAGCTGGATGAGACAGGTGAAGGAGCTGGAAAACTCAGCCCTGGCTTGGCTGGATTGTGTCCCATCTTCATTTTTGTTTGCTGATACAGTATAAATTCTTTAAACACCATGCAATTTCCACAGTATGGTATTCAATCTTAAACTTGTTCTTCTTTTGAATTGCAGCCAAACAAAACCAGTGCATGACCAAAGATGGCTTCTTAATGTACCTGCAGCAAGATGGTGTGATATTCAATCCTGCGCACAAGGATCTCTATCAAGACATGAGTCAGCCCCTCAACCATTACTTCATCTCATCCTCCCATAACACTTACCTAATGGAGGATCAGCTGAAGGGTCCCAGTAGCACCGAGGCCTACATCCGGTACGTATGCCAACCCTGGCAAATGGAGGGCAGGCTTCATGTGTCAGGGAGCCAATGAAATGCCAAAATTCCGGTGCCGGTCCTCTTGACGAATCACGTGTCGTGTAGTCCTGATGATGTCTTTTGCACGACACCATAGCAAAATTGAAGTCCAACTTTGTTAGGCCATGGGCTTCACTGCTGGCATCTTTCTCAGAGCACTGATGAAGGGCTGCCGCTGCGTGGAGCTCGACTGCTGGGACGGGGTCGAAGGTGAGCCGGTCATATACCACGGCCATACCCTCACCTCTAAAGTCCTCTTCAAAGATGTCATCAAAGCCATCAAGGAGTACGCCTTCAAGGTGTGTCAAGTGTGTCCGTTGCACAGCCTTCGCACAGAGATTTATCACGACGCAGATCTCTGAATACTCCACTTGTTTGGCTCGTCTTGGTCCCCAGGTCTCTGAGTTCCCGGTCATCCTCTCCCTGGAGAACCACTGCTCCGTCGAGCAGCAGAAACGCATGGCCTATCATATGATCAATATTCTGGGCAGTGCCCTGGTGACGGAGCCTTTGGGAGACACGATGCCCACCAGCCTGCCCTCCCCACAGGTGAGACACTGCATTCCTGGTAGCCTTGGACCCACACCTTCTAGAATATTCTACCACAATCAACTATTTATGACACGTTGCACTTTAGCTGAGAAACACCTTCCCTTCTGTTGATACAAAAGGCTTTTGTAAGAGTATAATTGGTCCTGACCCACTGTTGACATCTTAGGCAAATTTGTATGTGCTATACAAAACCCAAGCACAATATAATTTACTATAATTACACATACTTTGTATCACTAACGAGCTGTTATTAATTTTCCATCTCACTGGTCCTAGAATGGTCCCTCTGAAACAGAGCCCACTGCTTAACTGGCCCTTGCTCAACATGGCAGAGTGGAGATCTGACATGGGCATCTCATGTGGTCACCTTTAGCATGATCGGTCTTCAAGTCGCTCTTTGCAGGAGGGTCTCGTTCAGTACACTGGGAAAGAATAGTGAGGAAAATATCATGTGAAATAGTGATGAATCTAACAGCAGGACCGCAAAGCATGTAAAAAATGTGGGCAGCTGGTTTCAATTTGGGATGTTAAATACACAGATCCATTCTTCTAAGAGGCGCTTGTTGTGTGACAAACTTCTAAGTGCACGCTGTCTTATATGGATGGGGATTTTTTTGTTTTGATTCATGCTGAACATTGCCTTAACACCACATAAGCTATGCATCAATATAATATAATAAACAACAATTCACATGCTAAATTAAACCTTATTATACTAGTTTGTTATTGAGGGCCCATGATAAATTATTTACCTGGTGATTTATGGGTGAAAACATGCACTTCTGAGTGCCTGTGGATGATATTGGTGTAACGCTTGGAATCGTGAAGGAGGTCATCTTCGTTAGCTGGAAGCTTCATTTTCTGTTCATTGACGTCAGCAGAGATGCTATGAAATGCTAACTGCACTGCTGGCTTTGGTCATCGGCAGGAGCTGAAGGGCTGCATCCTGGTCAAGGGCAAGTGCATGAACAAGCTGGACATGTTCTTCAACCCCACCAGCGCAATGGAAGAAGGCAGCGTTTCCGAGGAGGACGAGGCAGCTGAGATGAAGGAGGAGTCCAAGCCCATTGTTAGTAGGCCTTGCTTCCAAAGCTAGGATGTTTGTTTCTAATAGATGTCCAGGTCAAAACAAGCAAGGAACAAAGCAAAGGAAATCATAGTGTTCATACTGGTTGAGTGTTCATGCCATTTTTGTACACGTTTAAAGTTTCAAGTTTTATTGTTACATATTCAGTAAAAATTTCTTTTGTATCATCAATAGCCATCAACATACACATGGCGTTATTTTTATATTTATATTTTTAATGAAAACTAAGGACATGCAATCGCTGCCCTACAGATATTTCACAATGCATCACCACCAACAGCCAGAGGGGGTGCTGAAGCACCCTCAGTACCCTCAGTGCCACTGGGTGCAATATAAGAATTAGTGAAACAATAAATTAGTGATAAATAGGTGATGCAATGGGGATACCGTTGTGCAAATAGACCATGGTATAGTAAAGGAATTATGTTACGTGGAATAACTACAATGCATCACATTATCACTTTTCTGGGCACGATGGAATAAAAAAAAAACCTGAATATTGGTTTTTCGCAATTGCTATTAAGTTCAAATTAGACCATAAATCCACAGAATCTGGACCACACACACACAAATGCTCACAAAGTGAACAAACATGATTATAGGAAATTTAAGATTCAAAGTGATTCTTGACTGAGTGATGCCAGACGATTGAGTAAGGTGTGATTGACACTGATTTCCAGAAATCCAACATGAAGTTGGCGAAGGAGCTCTCTGATGTGGTAATCTACTGCAAAAGCGTCCACTTTAAGGGTTTCGAGTATGCAAGGGACAACCAGAGCTTCTATGAGTTAGCGTCCTTGAAAGAGAGCAAAGCGCTCCACCTCGCAAAAACATCAGGTAAGGCCATGAGTCACTTTGTGACAGCTCTTCTTAAACACTTTTATCTTTCAGGAACACAGTTTCACTATGGAAGCCCTGAAGGGCAAAACACACCAGCAAATATGAAAACACACCAGCAAAAACACAACAGCAAATAAGAAAACACACTAGCAAGAACAAAGACTGTTGCACCTTGGATAGCTTGGATAGTTGTGTGTGTGCATGTGTGTGTGTACAGTACTGTGCAAAAGTCTTAAGCAGTCAGAGGATTATTTTTAAATGACCTTCATGTTGATTTAAAACCATGATGTCTTTCAAAGTATGTCAGCTTTGTCATTTCAAAACCTTTCTTTAAACTCACCCCAGGATTTGCACCACCATACAAAACACCCATGTTTTTTTTTACCACTAGCATATCTAGTTTGGTTAATCAATACCTCACTGAGTCATTTAACTAATTTAATAAATGAAGTGAGCTGGAAATGTAACAAATACATTGAACGGCTGAGGTGCCCCTGAGCAGAGGTTATGAACTGAAGCTGTGTTCATCTAGCCATCCAACCTTTTTTCTAATGTTAAATTGTATATATATTTTTTTCTGGACAAATATACACTTACAAGCCACATAAATAGCTTTTAGTATTATCTTAAGCACAGGTCCGTATGTTAATGTTAATGTTATGGTGTTTATTCTAATCTCCTGCTTTCCAGCCAACGCCTTCGTTCGCCACAATGCAGCCAAGCTGAGCAGAATTTACCCAGCGGGCTCCAGGACTGACTCGTCCAATTATAATCCTGTGCCCATGTGGAACGTCGGCTGTCAGATAGGTAACAGGCCTCGCCTAGCCGGCCGCTAAAATCAATCGGCTTTTAACAGCATATCAATCACACATGGCTTGAGAAAGTAAGTATTTACAAACTTCCTACATACCTGGCCTTCCAGGGCTGGGCCAGAGTCAGGTGATAAGCCCACTTAGAATCAGTTCAGCCACATTCCTATCAGAAGTCTACACACCCTTATTGCATTTTCTGCTTTTGTTGGCAGAAAAGCCCTATTGGGGTGGGATTAGTTGTACTTGGGGACATAATGTAATTGAAGCAATTACCAATGAGGTCTATAATTGTAATTCAATCTGAATCTTCCGCGTCTGTAATTATTGCAAGCCGTGCAGCAGTGAAATGACCGTCTTCATTTCAGTGAATATGGACCTTTGCGAATAATAGCAGTCCTGTTGGAATTGTCATCCCGGTGATAAGGTCATATCTGTAAAGGCAGAAACAGCATTTACTCCCTAAAAATGAATGGCTGCTGGGTTTTCCATATACTGTAAATGTGTGACAACCTAAACTTACAGCATCTTCTGCAGCAAGGTTTTCAGAGCATTAACTTTCAGACGTGATTATTTTTTATCTCAGCTATCTCTGGTAATTTGGGGAAATTATGCACATTTCTTATTCAACAGGCCACTTTTCAAACTACATACCAAGCCTCCCTAGCTAAAACTAATCTGAATAGGGCTAAATTCTGAAATGAAAATGAACAAATCAGACCTTTTTCCACCTTTATAAAACCTCTTTATAGTGTTATAGCCAGCAACATTTTGGTTAAACCAAACCAAAGAATCATTTGTAGGAAAAAGGATGTTAGAAAAAGCCTTTTTGTGCAAACTACTCTTTTCACAGCAAATTATTTTTCCCTTCCCTTCACGGTAAGTCTGTTTGGGCAGGTTTCTCCCACCTCAGAACTTCAAGTTTTTCCCCGACTCTGCAGAAATGTTCTAGCCCCAGCAGCAAGAGAATCTCCTATGTACAGGGCTCTTAGGTCACAAAAGTTTAAACAGGCCCAGAAAAACTTTTTCGGAAGCAATAGCTTCCATGCCCAACAGCTTAGACTTATGGGAAATATTCAAAACGGCTGCAATATGCAGGGAGTGGCTATCTACTTCCAAAAACACCTGCAGCTCCTCTAAGGTTTCCTGTATCCTGCCTGACAAGCTTTTTATGTGCCTTCAGTTAAAAAGAAACCAGATCAGTGAGTGCAATGTTTTGGTGGGGCTAGATCTTCTCCACTCCTTAAAGATGGCCGATGGCCTCCACAGCATACCCTGACATAGCTAATGTACTTGGATTCTTTCATAGCTCTCTGCTGAACTGCTTCGTTCATAGAATACATCTTGTAGCCAGTGACTAGCTCAGCATCATTGAACCAAGAACCATGCAGGAGAAACCCAACAGAACTGCTGATTTGACAAGGAGTTAGACTGGTTCAGTGTGGTCGCTTGTTGCCATTTATCTTCTGATCAGATTCTCTCTGCTCACCCAAATCCTCTGCCCCATCCTGTCCACAGTGGCACTGAACTTCCAGACGCCATGCTGCGAGATGGACCTGAACCAAGGCCTCTTCCTTCCAAACAGGCGCTGTGGATACATCCTGAAACCCAAATTCCTACGTGACAAAAACTCTGGGTTTGACCCCAATGGCCTGTCCCCGGAGCTGCGGATGCAGAACACGGTCTTCCATGTGATGGTAGCCGAATCTTCACATTCATGTTATTATTGTAGTATTATTTAGAATTAAGGTATCTTTGCTCATCTTCACTGCAATTTCATTCTGGTCAGTAGGGGACTTTTAACCTTTTGGTTGCCAGTCCATCAAAGAGCAAGCTGTAATATATTTGAGAATTGAACCTGGCTTGAATTGCTCCAGCAAAACATCTGTCCGTACATGGTTGGTAAACTGTAGTCAATTCAGACTGAATAACTCACACTAAGGAAAAGTTTACAGTGGTGTCAAAAAGTGTTTGCCTCCTTCTTGATTTCTTATTTTTTACATGTTTGTCACAAATAAATGTTTCAGATCATCAAACAAATGTAAATATTAGACAAAGATGACACAAGTAAACACAAAATGCAGTTTTTAAATGAAGGTGTTCATTATTAAGGGGAAACAAATCCAAACCTACATGGCCCTGTGTGAAAAAGTGATTGCCCCCTTTAAAACATAAATGAACTGTGGTGTATCACATCTTTGGAAGAGTTCAAATTCTCTAAACACACCCAGGCCTGGGTGTAGCTAGAGAAATTGAACTCTTCCAAAAATGTCATAGTGTGTGTGTGTGTGTGTGTGTGTGTGTATGAACCTGTAATCAGGATCTGCTTCTGCAGGTCATCTCAGCGCAGCAGCTGCCAAAACTGAACACAGAGAAGCCTGGGTCCATTGTGGACCCCCTTGTGAAGGTAGAAATCTTTGGCGTGCCCGGTGACACCGCTGAGAAAAAGACACACCACATCAATAATAACGGTAAGACTCATTCACCCGCCAATGATCCTGTTCCCTAGATGCTCTGTTTCTAAGGAAGTTCTTTGTCGTTTCTGCATTTGTGTAGTACCACTTACTGGTAAGCCTGGAGTATCTACACCACACAGATTTTCTGAAGCTCTTTAGATACAGAAGCAGTACGATATCTTCTGTAACTTAGTGTAACAACGATCCAATCAAGTGACGACCAATTTTAGCAGAACAAGAATCAGAAACGTGTCTGTCAAGCCATAAACTGGCTTGTCTAGCCAAGATCCAGATGTTAAAATGTTTTTCATTTTAAATATCCTTATTGTGGTTAACTTTTGTGCCTCATCAGATGTTTTATAAAAACTCATCCATTAATTTATCCATTAATCCATCTTACAACCGCTTATTCCCATCAGAGTTGCATCTAGTAAATTTACTCTATTGACGGCCTTCACTGGTATAGTAGTAATCATCATCATCATAATCATCATCTGCCTGTCAAACTGGCATTGCTGCAATTGCAACCATAACCAACAGGATGATTGAATAAAATGAATCAATAAATAAAAAATGCAAATAAATCATGATCTACAAAAACTCTGTAAATTCCAAATTCATCTCAGGAGTACTAAGGCAGATTTACAAAGTCCTGTCTCACTGTGCTAAGCTAAATATTTCATGTTCATCCGTCAGTCCAGCTGTTAATTCTGAGCAAGTTTATGGGACATTTTGTGTCAATATTGAAAATAGTTTTGTACAACATATACAGTATATAATCATTTAACTGTACTTTGCTTATCTTTGTTTTTGTTTAAAATCACAACACAATCATGGTACATTTTTAAAATGTATAACTTCTGATTTCAAATTTCACTTATGATGAGTGGTAAGCAAAGCCTTAACAGCTCATCACCCCACAATCGTAAACCCCAGACTGATTTCATGTCTGTGTCCAAAACTGCTAAAATATCTGTCTGATTTAGCCCTGAGTGGAAAGTTGGTCAGGATTCATACGTGTGGTGTTACAGTCATCCATACGATGGCAAAGCTCGCGACAGACACAGCACCTAAAAACTGCCTGCGAGGCTTCTCAGGAATTACAAGCAAACTCCTAAACCTCCATGCAGGTTTCAAACCCATGTGGAACGAGAAGTTCAAGTTCATTATCCACGTCCCGGAGCTGACCCTGGTGCGCTTCGAGGTGGAGGACTACGACACCGCCACCAACAACGACTTCATCGGACAGTACACTCTGCCGTTCACCAGCATACAGAATGGTGAGTCCAGCAGGGGGCTTCACCCTGGTCACATCATCTTCAGCTGCAGAGCCTTATGGTCACAGTGAGCTTCTCCAGGAGCCACCAGTCAAGTAAGATGCTAAGAGGAGGGCGGCAGATTCAGGCCAGCGTTTAGCTTTTTTTTCTAGACTAGGCAGAAAGTCTAAACGTTGGTAAAAGACGAGGCCAAAACATCTTAAATTTATTCCATATTGCACCACAGGGGTATGCTAAAGATTAAACATTAGCATACATTATGTGTGGTGGCCATTTTTAGTCGTTTGAGTTATCGAATACCCTTTTCATTATTAATGTTAATGCTGAATAATACTATAGTCAATCCATTCTTTAGTGTGCTGGTGGACACACACACACACACACACACACACATGCAGGTTTGTAATTATATTTTTGTGGGGACTCTCCATTCATGAAGACCTCAACCCCTACCCAGCCCTAACCTTAAGCATAAGTAACCAAACAAAATACGAGACTTTTGGCTTTTTTACTTTTGTGATTGCATTCACCAATCTTTGTGGGGACCCGAAAAATGGTCACCAAAACGTAAAAAAAATAGGTTTTTATTATGTTGTGGGGGACATTTGGTCCCCACAAAGTAATATAAACCTAATCCACAGGCATGCACACACATACAAAAAATGATCCGATCCATGACTACTGTATGATACAATCCAAACCATGAGTTTTGTGATCTGTTGCACCCCTAACTTTTATTCATGTCATACTTCAAATTAATTGCATGAAGCAGCAGGGTTGGACTGGGATTAAATTTACGCCTTGGACTTTGGGCTCCTCCACAGCCCCAAGATAAATTTTGCTGAGTCAGTCCTCCCCGGTGACTCGGTGAGGGGGGGGGGGGTATAATAGATTTTGCTGTCCAACATACCTTTCAATGCCTTGGAAAAATGCTTGATGTGATGGATGACCAATCCAGCCCTGTAGTGCAATGTTTATCTGCCCAGTCCACATTTTTGCTCTCTCCCAGCATACCTGAATCAAACAATCTAGAATGGACCAAACAATCAAGAAGACTGAATACCTGGTACGGGTGTGTTGGGAGCTGGGAGGGAGCAAAAATGTGGACTGTTTGGGGTCCCCGAGGACTGGGCGGAGATCCCTGGCGTAAGGAGATAGATCAGCAACCATAACCTTCCAGAACAAGTCAGGTTGAGGTAGCTGTCTAACTCCCGTGGTAAATATTCCACTGCACGACTGGACCATCGCCTAGCAACACTAATATTCTGTGGAACACCTTGGTTGAAAGTATGTTCCTGTTTCCTCAGGGTACCGGCACATTCCGCTGTATAACAAAAGGGGACATTTAATCCCTTCAGCTGGACTCTTCGTGCACATCATGATCATGAACTCCGAGTAGAAGCCACCTTCAGAGGCATTTGCACCTTATCATATACCAAAGGTCACTATTATCTAAGATCTGAAAAATTGGGCTGCCGTTTTTCCTTTTTTTTAACCTGTTGGATGTGGGGCTCCAGGTGAAGTTTATGTCATTTTATTTGCAGGGATTTCAGTATTTAAGATGCGATTTGTAGTCGATTTGTAAATGGTTCTAATTGCAGATACGAATAAATAGCAATGCATTGTCAAACATTTAAAATCAAGTGTATTTTATTATATTTCAATCGTGTTCATTTCTGATGGGTTGTTTATAAATTGCAATAAACTGGAAGAGTCTGTTTATTTGGGTCAGAGTCACAAGGTGGTTTGGAGTGTCTCTCAGGCAGCAGGGCGGGGGGACACCCTGCATAGGAGGCTGGTCCATCGCGGGGCACGTACACCCATACTGTCATGCACTATGAGCAAGTCAGAGATGCCCGTCAACCTAACTGTCTTTGGACTTTGGGAGTAACAGCATACCTGGTGAGCGAGTGAGTGAGCAAACGCCACACAGAGTCAGGCGGACAGATTCAACCCCCCAACATGGATCGCTGAGCAATGGGAAAAACTTATTATGGTCCAGATGGGTCAACGCTCAGTGTGCTTTCTACCTACC
>JAODJU010000001.1:23083879-23097099 GCA_026776725.1 Gnathonemus echidnorhynchus
ATTTGACAAAGGGGGTACTTGTGGTATGAGAAAATCTCTCAGGGGGTACACAATTCAAAAAAGGTTGGGAAACACTGATTTACAGTATACAACACCGTGTCATCGTGTCAAATGTTTATAGTAGGGATAAGCTCGACGCTACTTACGTTCACAGTCCATATCTGCAGACCCGGTGTCTGGCGGATACTTTTAAAGACTTCAGGAATCCCTTTAGACATTGTGCGAAGCTTTGAGAAACAAAACAGAAATCAGTTAAAATACACACTTGGTGCGGCGCGTGGATGCATGCACAGTGGTAGCAGAAACACGGGTGGGGGGTCAGGGAGTCATCTAGTATAATAACCTTGAGTGGCTCTGATTTCGGGGACTCACACTAAATCAGTGTCATTTTAAAAAGCGATGGCTTTGCCTTCGTGGGTGTAATTAACGAGAGTCACTTTCTTTTGGGTGTTTGTTGGAAGTCCCCCGCGACTCTCCAGACGTATAATCAAGCGGTCAAGGCGGAGGAGCCTTCGACTTCCCAAAACACTTTCTATATTGCTTCGTCTTAACTCATCTGCTTAGGTAGCAAGAGTTGTATTTCCGCAATTACAGGTGAACTGTTAATTGCCGTATATTTTCTAGGAGTGTGCAGCTTTGGTTTTGAAATTTGCAATTATAGAGATTATAGTCAGTGACGCAATCGTGTTTTTTCTCTAAATTTAAACGCAAAGTACTGGCGTTCGTGTACTTTTAAAGTCTTTTAAATCAATCTAAACCACACTGAGCCTCGGGTGGACTTATCTAAACAGGCTGGTTCAGATTCATAAGGTAACCAGTAATGTCAGCATTGTTTAGCAGCAACTCCGGCACAAAGGTATTGCTGAGGCAGAAAATCAACATACTAAACAGAGCTACGCGAATGGAGTAAGCTGTAAAGCGCGAATTGAAGATTAAAAAGTAAATGTGGCAATCATTCAAGATTAGGCATAATAAGGTGCTGACGTCATTTTGCGCAGATGTCTAAAAGATGAATTTCTGAGAAAAAAATTAACACTTAAAACTTGCTGCTACTACACATGACGCCCTTTACCCTGAGACCAGGGTTAATCAATACCAGAAAATAAGTAAAACACAGGGTACGGACACTCTACACACGGTACTCGTGGAGGGAATCCTCTGCAATATATTAATCATCATCTATAGGTTCATCTGTTTCCTCTTTCGCGTCTTTCAAAAGCAAAATGTAAATTAGAAAAAAAATCGACCAGTGGCACCATTGATCTCCTGGTGTTTCATTTTAGAATTTGTGCCCGAAAACATTTACACAGATTTCCAAAAAGACTTTTTAGTAACTTTTCGTTTGTTTAACACCGGGTATGCCCTCCCCTGCAAAATATTACCTTTAGAAATATGAGGGTGACTTTCGATTGCCACGGCAACCGTTACTAGGTGGGGAAAACAGAGTGGAAGCGGATTGGTTAATGTCAGCACAGTCGGAATAGTATGGGTGTGTTTGTTTAGGTAATCTCCAGCAGGCTACCAAGGGCTTCGTGAACTTTCCGCCCTTTATTTAATACTTTCCCAGGTATGGGTCGCATTCTGGGGCCACACAGAATAGAATGACTCACATTAGTGAAACCAGGAACAACACCAGGAACATATTTTTCTTCAATCGACCAATTAAATTGTCAACCAAGTATGCAAAGTTTGTGGTGCGAGTTCTTCAAGTCCTTCGCGGCTGACTTGAGATGATGGTATAGTATTAAATTACACAACTGGCAGTTCACTTGTGTTTGGAATAAATGTGTTCTGGTATATCCATTTGGATTGTCATTTTAGACATTTCACCATGATATATCATCCTGTTTGGATCTTGGTACTGAAGTTTTGTTAGTATGAGGCTAATATATTTAACAGGAATTTAAAATGCAAAGGCAGCTTGATGGCAAAAATCAAATAAAGTCTGGTGAAACAAGGTCAACTGTAATTATTTTACTACTAAAAATTAGTTCCTAGCTTGTTCTGAAAAAAATTCTTCATGATCTTACAGATGGAAAATGTTGTGTTCATTTTAGAATGTTCTTGAAAAACCACCTCACCTATTCCTCCTAACCCTGATTTATCACAAAAGTACTCTTATGATTTTCAGATATTCAACATTTATAATATTATACGCAGTTGAAGCATTCATGTAACCATCCAAATTCCAGCTGCTTATCCTGAACACCCATCCCCCAAGAAAAACAGCAGCAAGCAAGATTTTGCTGTAGGTGACAGAATTACTACATTAAAAACACACTACAAGAGCAGCAGCAACAACAAGCTTGAGTCAGACACCATCATTACATACCACTGTGAACACTACGATAGGGGCATTATGAAAACTCTGATAACTACTATTTCAAACTGCATAGCCAAGATACAAGGGCAAAAATGTCAAGTGACTGCAGTGAGGGCTCCTTTATTACCAGCAAACAGACATCCTGGCCGGAGACACACATTTTTCACCCAATGAGTCACTGTAGCAACAACAGTGTGGAAGACCTTACTACTTACAGTATTAGCAGTGATTTTAAGGAGCATGATTCTGAATATAACCCAGGCTAACTAGCAAGGCCTAACATTTGTGGCACACTAGCCAGGAATTCAAGCCTCCAGTGTAATTGTCATATTAGATGGTCTGATTGTGGGGAGGGGACATGTTTTGAGGAACTTGACTATTTGCCTCATACAACTGAATGGAAACTCAAAAGGCTTTGATTCCATAAGAATGGGCTAATGAGGACCTGAATTCCACGCAGGATTAAAAAATGCATGCTGTCAAACAAAGGGGTACAACCCAGGTACAGGATTGTTCCCCAAGGTACAAACAACATTAATATACCTCTAATGGTAGAAAAATATTCCTGAGTCCATTTCTACAGTTTGGGTACTAAACTGGTACTAAACTGGATGCAACCCCAGTGACAAGTAATTGTACCCTTTTCTGACAGTGCAGTAGTGGGTCCTGATTGATCAGTTTTGACTAATCAGACATGGTCTGCAAATGTACATTTTGGATATATTCTGACACTAAGAGAATATATTGAGAACACTTAACTATACAGAATACATTTAGTGTGTGACTACCCGAAACAGAACAGTGAACACAAAGAAAACGGCTTTTAGGAATAAACATAATTGGGTAATTATGCCTTTATGCCATTTTGTTCCCCGTTTTTCAACAATAACTTCTCAAAAAAGATAGAGTGGAGAAAACACACTTCGGTTTATCGAAAAACATGAAATAGTTTTAGGAAATAACAGATATGTCCAGAAATGCTGTAGTATATTTACAGCGCGGAAGACAATGATTAACGTAAAAATCCAAACTTAAACTCCAGATCCGTGAGAAAGCTTGTTTTTCCCCTGCTGTCTTCTTTACAATATTTCTCTGCACTCTGTCTTGCGAATCGGTTGTAACACACTTTCGACACACGCTTGACACTTTAAAGCAGCTTTTTCCAAGCATAACTAGGAGAATGTCTTTAAATCCCATAAATAGATTTTCTGAGACAGACCTGTTTTGGAGCGTTTGACAAACTGAGAATCAGTTTTCAGAAAACCGACGATCTTACGGTCATGTTCCCTAACACACAAAACTGCTGGTTTATGCCTGTACAATCAAAGAACACGCTGGCAGGCAGAAAGAAGGTTCAGCCCTGCTACAGTTTTGTTCCCCAGTGTACAAACAACATTAATGTACCCCAACGGTACAAGAATGTTCCTCAGGGTCCATTTCTGTACCTTAAAAGGCACAATTTCCTGCAGCTAAGGTACAACTGGCAGATCCTTGAGGATACAGCCCCAGTAATAAGTAATTGTACCCTAAAAGATACAAATTGGTATTTTTTTTAACAGTGTGGAGATAGGGAGCCCTACCTTTAGCAGGTGAGTATAAACGTACAGGTGCCTGCGGTGTGTCCGGAGAGCGTCCCCGCGTTTGGGTTGGTGCTCCCTTACAATCCGATCAGGGCGTGTTTGTCTCTCCCCCCGAAGCCGGACACACCTATACACACACGCAGCTCAGCTGAGCAGAAATAATGAAGCCCTAACTTACGCCCGTCACCGTATCTGAGTCAACAGCCTGGAAATCGCGCTTCATGCAGCTTGTCTCATTCCACATTACTTTGACCGCAGATTCAGAGGAGTTCTACTGTTGTTGCCGGTGTCATATGATATTCTGTTTTGCATACCCTTCACATTATTGGATGATTTCAAAAGGATATTTGCCTTTTGTTCATCGTGAATAATAAAAGCCCATGTAAACATCGACTGCACGGCAAGAACAACGTTTGAATAACTCACAGGAAGATTTTTTTTTATGTGGATCCAAAAACAGTTGGAATAACCTAATTTCATTCCAGTCACTGGAATGAAGAATTACAGCAGGAAATCGCACATGCAGCAAAACATGATTGATTCCATGAGATATTTGGAAGAGTTGTCTAAAATCTAACAAGAAATCGACATTAAAATCGACGATAAAATTAGGCTGGCGTAAAAAAACAACAAAAATTGCCTGGGAGGGTGTTCCCGACAGTTTAATTTTGTCGAGCTGGGGGGTGAATCGCGCGGTCTGGCTTCAGTTCAGTACTACCTGGGTTGGTGACCATGCAATGGCAGAAACTGACTTAATGTGTAATTAACATATTTTTGTGATTCAATTGGTACTTTAAACTGGCAAGATTAAAAAGCCCAACATTTCAAAGACAGTGTCATGACACGCCTCTGTCTGGCCCTTCCTGTTCCTGCATGGTCAGCAAACGTGGCTGGCCTTCCTGCAGCCTCCTCTTGATTTCATTACCTCCAGCTGTTTTCCCTGACATGTGACTTGTCAGTTGTTATGGTTTACACGTGTCCCTTGTGTAAGCCTCACTATGTATATATAGTGTATATAATGTTCATGCTTGTGCTTTACCCATTAGTCTGGTCATTGTAGATACTGGTATTAGTCTCTGTATTTGTTAGTGCTGTTCTGTATAGTTAGTGTTTCCTGTTGCCTTATATCTCACCCCTGGGACTGTGTAGTCTTAGTCTTCCCTTACTCAACCTCCCCACCTCTTGTTTGACCCCTTGCTGTCCTTTTGTTTGTCTTGTTGGTGTTCAAATTAATTAAACCCCTTCAGTTTATCCAAAGGTCACGTCTGGATTGTCCCTTCTCCTTGGCCTAACAGTCAGGCTTATGGAAAAGTTAAGTTGTTTAGGAATATTGGCCATAAAATGTAAATGTCTGAATCTGTCCTGGGATGGACTGTCATCCAATCTGGAATATCTTTTTTTTTGTCACCTACTTTGACAGGATGGACCCACTTGGCCAAGGTAAGCGGTTGTAAGACAGCTGGATGGAAGGAGGAGCCATTTTCACATTTGTACTGATGTTTACATCCAATGTAGTGGTTCTTAAACACTGAAACTCCCATGAACACAAACGATTTGCCAGGAGCTGCAGGACAGATGCAATGTGTGCAGCTGTTTCCTAGGAGACACAGGGACCCTTTCATGTCCAGCCTGGTGCCAGAGGAACCACATCAATATGTGCAGCATGCAGTGGTGGGAGTTTCTTGTGTCTGGCTCTGAAAGCGTGAGGCATAGCAGGACGGTTGGGGCACTATAAGGCACAGACACACAAGCCGAATCACATACTTCAACAGAAAGATGACCAAGAGCACCGAGTCCTGTTTGCATCATAAAGATGGTGGGCTTCTCGAATGTCATTAACATCTACGAAGGATCCTTTAATTAGCACAAGTTACAGGGGCATGGATACCTTGGCAGATTCAGGGCCCCCAGAAATTTACAGGAGTCATTGAATATATAAAAATTGGGAGTGAGGGTGGGTGGGGTGTGATGGGGGGTGGCGAGTGTGGGCAGGGGGGGCAAAGTGATGTCATGGTTTCATTATGACACAGCTTGCAGTATGATATGGGCCAGTCTACAGTATGATATGGGCCAGGCATTAATGCTTAGTACAGACTAGTTTTACAGACATGCCTTATGTTACAGATGGTGACTGCAACCCACACTAGTGTAACCGATAGGCAATACACTGTAGACCAGTGGTGGTTCTAGCTTTTATGGCACCCTAGGTGAAACCCCCCTTCAACATCCCCCACCCCCATCAACAAAAACTGTGTTTAAAAAAGCTGATGTTACTAATTGTACTGTACAAAATTAGAAGTGGGGCTTCCAGTGCGGTGACCTGACGTCAGCCACCCCCTCCCCACCCATCCATCCATCCATCCATCAATCCATCCATCCATCTAGCTCATTCTTCTAAGTGGTAACTTGCCTAGCTGACAAAACAGAATCAGGGCACCCATTCCGACAAGGTTAATTGACCTACATGGTTACATGATATCATTGACGTGATGTGCAAATGAACCATAGAAAACAGATCGCTTGTGTGGGGGCGCCTCCAGCAAGATGAGGTGCATGTAGAATTTACCTAAATCCACCAGGGGCGTAGAACTGTAATATTTCTGCAAAAGACAGCAAAATATATAAACAGGTGGTTGGAGATCATCATGAAGTGGTCCAGGAATATCTATACACTAGATCTCCATCCACATATCTTCTATAGCTGCTTATCCAGTACCATGTTGAAGCAAAGAGCCTGTCTTAGAATGCCTGTCCATTGCAGGGTATGCACGTATACACGCACGCGCACACATACACAATGGGCAATTTTTGCATTGCGGGAGGAAACCAGAAACCCACATAAATGGAAGAGTCCTCGCACAATCCACACATATGGATTTCAGCACTGAACCCCCAACCTGGAAGCGTACCGTACTACTCACCATGCCAATGCTAACTAGCATAGAAACTGGTAAACTCAAAATGGAAAAGGGTAAAAGTAGCCAAAATCGCGCGACAAGGTGAATTCCAGCAGACTCGGATTTTATATTTCCCCTTATTAAGGACAGAAGGGAAGGCTGAGAGGGAAGAAATAAAAGAAAACAAGGTAAATTACACGTCAGCACCACTATCCTCTGCTGGCAACAAGCTCCAGTCGAAATCACCAGGCGAAACAAAAGCGGAACACACCAATATATACAAAGGTGCGCGAGGACATGCGGAACAAAAACCAACACAAACTGGTTTAACAGGAACGGCCACCTGGCACTCCCAGGTGGAACGGACAGCCCCCACCCCGATTCGGACTCGTCAATATATATATAGCGCGTCTTTAAAAAGATATTAAGTAGTCCATCAGTCAGCTAGGGAGTGTATATATAGAATAAGTATATATTTCCCCAAAATAACGACTATATTTTGGTCTTTGTAGAGCCGTTGCGTACATTGCGAATGATACTTTGTTAAAATACGTGCGCGAACTTAAATATATAGGTGCTTTACATGGATGTGATAAATTAAACATCATTAGAGTGAGTAATACATGAAGGGGAAAATTTTATTTAAAAAATAAATAAAGAAAGCAAGATGACAATGGAAGATTGAAACCAAAAATTTCCAAGTAAGGAGAAAGAAAAACTCTGGAGGTCCAAGGTCAGCTAGCTGGCCAACCCCACTGGGTATACTAACATTACTGAAAAGAGTGGAGGGTGACTTGGTGGTGCAGTGGTTTGCACTGTTGTCTCATCACAAGAAGGTCCTGGGTTTGATCCCCAGGTCACCCAGGGTGCCTCTCTGTGTGGAGTTTGCATGTCCTCCCTGTGCATGTGTGGGTTTCCTCTCAAAGACATGCAGATTAGGTCAACTGGCTACTCTACATTGCCCATAGGTGTGAGTGTGTGTGGCTGTTTGTCTCTGTGGACCCTGCCTCTTACCTATGCTGCCCCATCAGCTCGGACTGGTACTGCAATTGGCTGAGTGCATGCCCTGTGCTAGACTTCTGTCCCATCCAGGGTGCCCTCTACTTTTAGGAGCCGTTCTATGTTCACAACCCTGTACTGGATAAGTGCATATGAAAAATGTGTGGAAGGCTGGATGGACCAACCCTTGCAGCTGGTGAACAAATGTGAACCACTCCAGGCTCCTCAGAGCTTTCATGTTTCCTGTTTAGTAGCCACTCACGGAAACTGTGGGACCTTCAACAAACTAAAGAGTGATGCATAATACCCCAATAAAAATGTGGTGTACTCTTAGACCAGGGGTGGTCAATATTATCTGCAAAGGCCAGTGTGTATGCAAATGTTCCCACCAAAGTGCGAGGACCCTTCAGCCAATCAGTCCTTTAATTAGTAAGCTAATCAGAATCTTTTTTATTTGCCAAACAGAGAAGTACAGGGAATATATTTTGGTGCAGGTGGTTTAAGACTGTAAATACACAACCCGCATACACAGTGTCTCTTTCTGGATATAAGATCAGTCACCCCTGGTAAAGATGAATAACTTGTATGACTTCAACATTAATTATTGCACCATTTATTTGATTAGCAGACCAGCATAACTATGGCGTTTCACTCCAGTTACCTTTCGTTTCGTCCATTTAGTCAAAGCACAAATGTGGATTAGGAAAGCCGTTAAAAACGCGTTTAGACCTGCCCTGAGGCACTCAGGCGACCATCTGGAATGTTGCTGAATGCTTAGTACAGTTTGCAAAGATCTGGACACCATGTGTATGAAGAAATGAAGTAGCAACAAAGACAGCTTTAATGTAGAAAATGAAATGGAAATAAATTAACACTTACTAAAAGAAGGTGATGATATTGGCATTTAACCTTCGGTGAGTTCGATCACTCGCGTAGGCTATACGTGCCGCAGATTTGTCTGTCTTGCTTGCCATTTGGGACACGTCCTGCTACACTACATTTTATTTCCCATGTTTTCAGATCTCTGTCCAAATGAAGCACTGCCTTCTAAGAATGAGATTTAAGTATGTTAGTAACATTTACTTTTACAGTCGCAGAAATCCATTTATCAGCTCATGTGTGTGTGAATGGTGTGTGTGTGTGTGTGTGTGTGTGTGAATGGTGTGTGAGTGTGCCCTGCCATGGGTTGGCGCCCCATCCTGGGTTGTAGCCCCTGGAATAATCTCCGGACCTCCCGTTGCCCTGAGTAGGCCAAGTGTTTACAGAAAATGGATGGATGGATGGATATTAGGGGGACATTACTTTTCATTCATCTTCTTTCCCAGACCCACTTGTCCAATGTAGGTAGTGGTAAACCAGGATGCCCAGCGCACAGGGGAGGGATGCCAGTCCGCATTGGGCATACACACACCATTGCACAATATGAGCATTTTAGTGACACCAGTCAAACAAAACTGAATGTTTTGGACAGTAGAAAAGAAACAAAAACTCAGTGGGAAACTTGGGAGAACAGGCGTACTCCACACCCGCCCAGTCAGGGTTGGAACACACATGGCCAGGGGTGCAGTAGGTGCCTGGATACCTTAGCAGATTCAGGGGGCTCAGCACCTCACAGGGCAACTGAATATGTAAAATTATATGTGACAAGGTGACATTTTGTCAGAGGGCCATTATTTCTAACCACGCCCCTGCGCATCACAGAGGTTTGAGGCCACTTACAATATCGCTGATAAAGGCATATAAAATACCACAAATAAAACATTATAACAAAACAGGCCATTTGGTAAAATATTTACAACTTAATTTGTGCTTCTACCAAAGGTTCAACTAATGTCACCGGCCTGACATCTGCTGGTTTATCATAGGATTAACGTTTATTTTATTTTATTTTATTTTTTGATGATTTAAACTGTACTACATTTTTCTACTGGGTGCTTTCTAAACATTTTACATGTTTATATTTTGGAGAATAGAACACTGGAGTCTCACAAATGAAAAAAACACACATATTCTCAGTTTTAGACAGTGCTTTATTTGTGAACTGAGGTGCTGGAGCGCAAAAAGGCCACCACGACGTACACGCGACAATGGTCGGAGGCGACATTACTACATTTGTTAGCAAATAGAATAGCAATTGGCAAATTTCTATTCTGCAATAGAAAAGCAATTGGCAAATTCTATTGGGGATTGTGGCTTCTTATTCAAATGATTGCTCTACATGCCATGTTGCCAGCGGATTTTCGGCTATAACACCAATCCAGGCCAGGCTAATTTTAGTGCTTCCTTACAGTAGAATACCTGCTGTGTAGTATGCATTTAGTATTTGGCCGGCCCCAGATGAATAAGACCTTCAAATTCCTATTAGAATCGTGGCTTCGTATTCAAATCAATGTGTCCACTTCCTCACCATGCCCTGCTGCCATTTTACTGTTACAATAGAAAAATCACATTAAGCCTGGGTAACTTCATCATTTTAATTATAGGGAGATTTGTGAAATTCACATATGAGATAAAATAAGTGCTACATCTTAAACGTTTTGTACATACATTATTTAGCATTTTCAAAATGTCTTTATTATAAACTGCACAGTATGTGTCGCTGCCAGCACTATCCCCTGTACGGAAACTGCGAATAAGACGTAATTAAAAAAAATTGCAGTGAAATATCTTCAAATAATAATGATATCTGAGAAATGAAACATAGCATACAACTAAGATTCTGAATTTAATTAATTTTATTTGAAAACAGTTTAATTCCAGAGCCAATGGTCGTGTGACCAAAACATTTGGATTATTACCATTTTCTTAGTAAAATGAAATACTGAAAACATTTTAGAGCCTTCGATTTAGCCTACACAGTGCCCTCTACAGGATTCTACCAGAACATCATCCCCTGCTCGGATCCTGCGAGTTCACACTAGGGAAGCCAAAAAACACAATGAAAATCCCAATGCGTGGCCCTGCGTTTTTTATGCGTTTTTCTGCGTTTTCGTCTCGTGTTTGTCCACGTTTTTAATGTTGCGTTGTATTATCCGTTTCCATGATTGTACATGATTGTCCCTAGTGTTTGTGGGAAAATGAGGGAGTAAAACACTTTGGAATGCGTTTGTATCAATTTTTGATTGTCATCAATTGAAGTGCTGTGCAGGAATAAATATGTTTGTGAAATTAAAAATAAATTTGAAAAAATCTAAATTGTAAGATGTCTTATTTCCTCCAAAGACAAATAACCTACAATTGAAGGACACTTTTTTCCTTGGGTCTCAGGAGGATATAGCCTAGCAGTATGTGGTAGGCAGCAAGTCAAGGCAAACATGCTTCATTCAGTATGGAAACATGGAAATATGAATTTAATGTGACCATTTATTTCACAGTTATGTTCATAGAAAAAACCTTTGTTTGCAGACTCATGTTATTGCTGATTTTTAATTTTGTCACATTTATAAATATAGGGCCATAAGTACCCTATTTTAATATTCACGGTTTCTTCTTGCAGTCTGAATTAAGTGCAGTATCGTTTGTACAACCCCGTCTCCCAAAAGGTGGGACGCCATGTGAAATGTGAATAAAATCAGAATGCAATGATTTACAAATACAGACAGTAAGTTGAAAATAGAACAAAGACAACATATGAACTGTTAAAACTGAGTAATTTTGTTGTTTTATGACAAATAGGTGCTCAATTTGAATTTGATGCCAGCAATATTTTTCAAAAAATTTGGGACAGGGGCATGTTTACCTCTTCTTTTAACAACATGATTGATACTGAGGAGAAAGTGAAATGTTGTCCCATTCTTGCCTGATCCAGCTCATCAGTTCAGGCTCATATTTTTTGTTTCATGATGCACCAAATGTTTTCAATGGGTGAAAGGTCTGAACTGCAGGCAGCCTAGTCTAGCACCCGGACTCTTCTACTACGGAACCATGCTGCAGTAATATGTCCAGAATGTGGTTTGGCATTGTCTGGCTGAAATACACAAGGCCTTCTCTGAGAAAGACTGTTGTGATCCATGCATGAGCGGGGAGCGAGAAAGCAACTCCAGGAGCCAGGAATCCAAACAGACGGATTTATTATGGGGAAACAAGGGAAAAACTGGACAGACAGTAACAAACATCAATGACAGATCTGGGGAAACTGACTCAGACACAGACTTAAATACACAGGGCTAAACAAGCAAAACAGGAAACAGCTGGTTACCATTGGGATTTCACATGAGGTAAATGAGGGGGCGTGGCTCACAGGAGGATTGTACGAGCTGGGCGTGACAAAGACGTTTCCTGGATGGCAGCATGGGTTGCTCCAAAACCTGGTGTGACAGAACCCCCCCCAAAAAAATGCACACTCTGGGCGCGCCTCAGGGGAGGCGACGGACGAGACGAGACCGGGAACATTAACAAGGGACCGGGAACAGGACGGACACACAAAACAGGCACAAGAGCAAAAAGCAGGACAGAACCTGACATAGAACAGGAAACGCGGACAGGCACACCAAGAAAGGAGACACCGGGGGAACACCAACCGGTGGGACAAAGGGACCAGGAGGGAACAGCGGAGACACCGAGGGACAAGGAGCAAACACAGGAGGGATGAAGGAAGGAGGCAAGAAACCAGAGGGCAGAGGACAACGAGGAGCCTGAGGGAACTGCGGTGGGCGAGGGGTGCCAGCCGGAGAGGCCGCAGGCAACCGTGAGGCTGGAGCTGAAGGGAACCTCGCAGGGAGCGCAGAGGTAGGTGGAGGGACTGGCGGAGAAAATGAGGAGGAAGTTGGAGGGGCACTGGAGGACGCAAGGAGAGAGATGGAGGGGACCATGGCGCAGGCAAGGAGGGAGGGGAAGCCGCGGCAGGTGATGGTGCAGCCGAAGCTGGCGAAGGCTCTTCTTCCTCTCTTCTTCTTTCTCCGGGTTGGGGCTTTCGGTGGAGGCTGGGAGTCTCCTGGGAGGTCCGTCAGCGGATTGGGAAACCTTTCAGCGTTGCGCTCGGTCCTCTGCTCGGTTAGCCTCTCCGGTAGCAGCCAGAGATTTTCGTGCACATCTTCCGCAAGATGTGCGTCATCTGCGAGGGACATCTCCAAGATGTCCCAGCTTTGGCTGGCTTATGCCCAGGCCACCGGGTCTTCTCGGACCTCCTGCAGGGCCAGCCAGTAAAGGACCTCTTCAACCAGACCGAGGTAAATGTCCTTGGTAAGGGGGTACCTTCTCGTAGAGATCTGTCATTCTGTTGTGATCCGTGCATTAGCGGGGAGCGAGAAAGCAACTCCGGGAGCCAGGAATCCAAACCGACGGATTTGAACTGCAGGCAGCCTAGTCTAGCACCCGGACTCTTCTACTACGGAACCAAACTGCATGTATATATCATTCAGCATTAATGGTGCCTTCCCAGATGTGCAAGCTACCCAAGCCATGGGCATTAATGTACCCCCA
>JAODJU010000001.1:23124861-23136628 GCA_026776725.1 Gnathonemus echidnorhynchus
GGGGCTGAGAGAATCGGCTGGCTGGGGGTGTGAATTCTCCAGGCACACTCTGACGGAGCACCAGCGAGAGTGGTGGCTTATGCCAAGACATATTCGTATGTATGAGACAGCCTTCAGTACCCGGCAAGGCGGCCCAGCACTGCATTACATCATGTGCACAACGCAAGTAACACAACTCCAGGATTAGCCAGTCAAAAGGCTATGTGGCTCCAAGATCCAGCAGACCAGTGCATTACTGCATTGTATTGCAGTGCATCACATTGTATATGTTTGAGTGAATGGTCTGTGACTGTGCCCTGTATTGATTGGCACCCCATCGTGAGTTGTTCCCTGCCTTGTGCTTGTGGCCAAGGATTGGCTTTATATTTAGGAGTTTTCATTCCTGTATTTATCTTGTGCTTTAAAAACACACAAAAATTACGGTGTGTTAATTGAAGTGTTTCGACTGTGGCCACAACCAGTTTTGAAACAGATGGATGAGTCCAGGACTGAAACCAGGCACCCGTCTTTCATAACAGCTTACTTTGGACAAGGCTGAAGCCTTACCTAAGAATACAAGGCAGCGGATGCCCCGGACAGGATGAGGACATCCCAGGGCACACACTCAAACACTAGGGACTATTCAGAAACACCAATTGCACAGGTGATTCTAAGATTCTTTAAGCATACACTCCTGACTTCATGTTTTTGGGCTGCAAAAGGAAGCTGGTGTTTCCAGAGGAACCCCCCACGAACATGGGCTGAACATACAAACTCCACAACCACAACAAGAGTAGAATTCACACCCCCAATCTGGAAGGTGTGTGCCCACTGAGCCACTGTTACTGAAAACTAATTATGGTTAAATTGCCCCAAACAGAATTACATTGCTACAATTACATGACTTTGGATTTAATAATGCAGACTGATAGCAATTACTTTTATCAATAAAAAGGACATACAATTATGAATCTACAGAACAGTATGCAACTGGGAAATTTCACTGCACACAGCCTGGAGAAAAATTAATGCAAAATAGTTGAAATGGAAGACTGATATAAAGGGAAAGATGCTGGTGATTTATTAGGTGTCAAAAAAGTATGACGGTATTTCAAATGTGCTAAAAATGCATGTTTTGAGCACCTGCCCTGAATTCCATCATGGATTAAGCAGATGTGATATGAACGCTTTTTTACCCCACACCGCCCCCCTGAGGTAAAGCCCAAAACGCGTGTGGTACTTCATAAGCAGGTGCGGGCTGTGAGCGATAAATACAGCCTTATGGGAGGAGCCGTGGATGGACAGACGGATGAGACGCTGCTTAAACCCACTAACAGATCATGGCACAAACAATGTTTCCACTTCATAAACAGATATATGCAGCTGTGGGAATTTTCACTGCAGTCAGGGGTGTATAGTGGGGCAGAGTCACAGGCCACAGGCCCCCCCTGACAGCTGATAGGTCTGGAGCCTATCCCAGGCAAGGGTACAGCCTAGACACTCACATCTTATGGGCAGTTTAGAGATGAACAGAAAGGGCTGGATTCAAAACTCCAGGCCTGAAGATCAGAGGCAACAGTAATACCCACTGAGCCTCCATGCCACCCCAAAAGCCCTACAAACCACTTTCGAAAGAGAAGCGTAGGAAAGAGAGCCAGCCAGGCCCAGAGCAGAGTGTCTGACAGGCAAAGGCAGCCTCTTCCCGTGGCAGAAAATCGTCTGAGATAACTGTAGTTACAAAGTCCTGATGAGCATCTGCGGTGACAGCAGGGAAATCCTTCAGCAGGACAGCTGAGTCTCGCTTGGGGGAGGGGAACCCCCCCCGTTCTGCTGACCCTGCTTTACGGACCGGTGGGGGTGGGGTGGAGTGGTGCGGTCATGCCACAGTTGCATCATGACCGCCTCCGATCGATCATATGGTGCACAGATTCCCTAACATCACCCTTTCATCATCATGCAAGCAGGTTTCGGCAGTTAAGCACATCTACTGGAGGACAGTGTAAAAACTGGCCCAAAATGCTTCAGATTCAACATATCATTTCTCTTTCCAGAGATACCACATGTAAATAATTCTTTTGTGAAAACAAAAGATATTTCGTACTCTTTTTGGCAAACTATGCCTTGTCGTTATTTCTTTCAAAAAACACACTGAAATTATTCACTGATCAGAGTCAACAAGCTTTCAACAAAAATATTGGTCAATTTCACCATCAATTTCCTCACAGAAGGCTCCAAAATAACCCCACTAAACTAACACAAAAATAAAGCCTTTTTGAGAGATTTTTAGCAAAATACCACAATCAATAACAGAAACTGGCCATGGAAATGCAAACGAGGGCTGCACTCATCAGGGTAGGGGGTACGCCAGGAGCCCTATCTCAAAAACAGAGAATGACTTGAAATTTTTGTGTCTTTGTTTGGTATCGAAATAAAACATTCTGACTTACAAAATGGGCGGCATGGTGGCACAGTTGTTAGCACTGTTGCCCCCACCCCAGGAACCAGCGTTTGAGTCTCCACCATGGCTCCATGTGTGTGGAGTTTGCATGTTCTCCCCGTGTCATTGTGGGGTTTCCTCCAGGTACTCCGGTTTCCCCCCACAGTCCAAAAACATGCTGGGGTTAATTGGATTTAACAAATTGCCCAAAGGTGTGAATGGAGTGTCCTGTCCTGGGTTGCTCCCTGGATGGAAGGACTTATTAAAATCTAACCTGGGTCAATTTTCAATTTTTTCTGGCAGAACCTAATATAAATGAATAAAATGCCAAAGTCCCATCTTGGCTAGGCTCCCGTGACTCCCATGCTTCATCAGAAGTGGAGAATCGACGCCTGTATCCCACGTCCCAGTTCTGCCGCACAAAAGAAATGTCTTCTTCAACCATACCCACGACATAGCCATGACAATGACAGTTAGCCAATAGTGTTTTGGTATTTCTTCATGGCCACATAACAGATTCTACATGGATTTATTTCTGATGTTATGAGCGACTTTTCTAGGAACAGGTATTACTTGCAATGAACGTTTATCCAGTCTTGAGAATAATGAACCAGAAGCTACCTTGGCAGGAAAGGTGAATGGTGCAGGGTTCATTCCAGATGACACTGATGCATGCAAAAAGTGCACCTCCACAGCGAGGCTAAATCTATAATCTCCAATCTGCCTGAATGGCGTGCTTTTGAATTAAAGTGAAAACCCATGACATCATGAATTTTGACCTCTTCCCGGGCTGGTGATATGCTGTATGACGCCTCCTACTGATGCCGGCCAATGGCTGCATCCGCCCAGCCACACCTCCAGCTTCAGTAGCAGATGCAATCATAAACATCTCATACAGTGTTTAACATCATATCAGAGATACTTATTTACTTATTTATCATATCATATTCATATACGATTTACAATATTTTCCACTTACGATGGGTCAATCATGATGTAACCCCATCATAAGTTGACAAACACATGCGTCAGTGATATTCACAGTATTACAGTGAGCAAAAAGGCCAATGGGATAATAAAAATAAATTAGAAATATTGTTTCAGTCCAGACCTCCTGTTTCCCAAGAACATTCAAATCCTCTATTTGAGGGATTCCCTAGCATTGTGGTGTCATTTGAGAGATGTGATCCCTCTAGTGGGGGCTGGGTTAGCCCACTGAACCAGTGGGATGACCTCAGAAATCCCGTACATGGTACGTGGGACTCCTCATCGGGTACCAAACCATCTACTCCGGCTGGGAGCTGGAAGGGAGTAAAAATGCAGACGGTCTGAGAATCCCCGACGACTTGGGTTGAGAAACGTTGATTTACCCTAAAAGTGAAATTTATTCCAAGTACTTTACAACACTCTTTTCTTCTACTTGCTAAGACTGAAGTGATGTAGATGTGTAAATGTTATTTGGGTTAAGAGCTTCTGTGATGTGACTCAGATGGCAAGTGGGAGTGATTCCCACAGGCTGTCAACATGTGTTCAGCAGGGATTTCGAGATCCTCGAGGCCGCTCTGATCTGATTACCGGGCTCATCCAAAAGGTACCTGAGTGTCTCAAGATTACTTGAGCAGAACATTCCAGATCATCTGTAGAGAATGATGAAAGCCTCTGGACCCCTTATACCTCCTTGAAACAAAGCCTTAAGTTAGAATAAATCTCATTTCACACAAGTCATCCGCCCACAGGGACCTAAACTTTACCACGGAGACTCCCCGTTCAGAAGTGGAGATGTGGTAATCAGCAAAATGAAGTGAGATTTTTTTTTTCAAGGCATCAGCAGTTTGAAACTTACTTATGTTAATCTTATATGCTACATACTGAACAGCATTTACCACAACCTGGTCTATCAGCATAATGCAAACTATGCTCTTCAGACGAGGTTTAAGATAGAACTGGTTCCTATTTTCGCCCGCTAGCTGTTTTGAGTCATGTGAGTATTTTAATTGTGTCTGTTTATGAAGAGTGGGATTCTGGCACAAGGTTGGTCACCCATTTGAAATTGTGTTTTATTGGCCATTTGCACAAGAATGAATACAGGTGCACGGGAATGCTTTTTTTGCACAGGGCCAGCCAAAGGCTTAAGGGCCTTGCTCAAGGGCACAATGGACATGTGACTATTTTGCCCAGGACAGGGGTGGTGAGTGACACAGTGGGCTAAGCCTCTGTGTTTGTGATCAGAAGGTCGCTGGTCTGAGCCCTAGCCTCAGCAGAATAGTCACATGTCCACAGGCTCTTGAGCAAGGCCTTTAACCCCCAACTCCAAGGATGCTGCATGTTGGTCAACCCTACACTGTGACCCCCCCACCTCAAGTTCTGTATGAACTGGTGGGTGACCCTCCAGTCACAGGCACAGAGGGCTAACCATTGGCACACTACACCAAGCAGCACGTCCTGCCAGCCCCATGTTGAGTGCTCTTGATGACCAGCTGGTTCTTCGGTCAATTCAACCACCTCTGAGAGGAAGAGTCTGCGGGGAACTAAAGGAAACCCAGTCAATAGGGGCAACCACTGTACCATTAATAGAGCATGTAACAGATGATTAGCAGTTTATCATTTCCATGGCTCGTCATCTAGGCAGCCTCTGTGCTTTATTACCTGGGAACATCTAGATTCTGTCAATCGTGGCTCAGTTTTGGTGTCTTCCCAAAAGTCTGGGCTTATTTTGTATTCTGGCATGTCAATAAATCTCCCATTTCACTCCTGCTTTATCCTTGGCACCAAATCCCGGCTCTGTGGTTGCTGCTAAATGTCAAAAAGACTCTTTACTTGTCTAAGGAAAAAAAAAGGTGCTTTTAGCTTGATTTCTTCTGAGGACGAAGACAAGGCTTGGCTTGGGATTGGCTAACCGTACGCCCATATACGAATAATGAACTCAATTCGCTGTTTGCTTATACAAGGTTCGTGTTTACCTTTCCTTTCCTTTAAATGTTATGCAGAAACATGTGTCTGAGAGGTGGTTTGAAACGTACGACTAAGTAAGAAGTTAAGAAATGACTTTCCCTCAGCCACAATTCCCTCTAATCGGTGTCGGCACGTGGGGCTTTGATTTACCGATTTGTTGATAAACACGGATTTTGAGGTGACAGCCTGTTAACAGCTCACATTTAATTAAACCTGGACGCTAAGATCATGCAGGGAAGCGAGACAGCAACAGAATCCTGCCCTTGCCAGAAACATCTTGTGGGCCTCCTTATTGATTCCAGCACTGAGCGACTTGCAGAAAGTTGTGTCATTACAACATGCTACACCTCCCTCATTCCAGACCTGTGAAGTCACAAAAAAATCCCCCTAAAATCCACATACTTGCAGCCAAAAAAAAAAGGAGCAAGAAGAGTTGAGGACAACTCCTGAAACGGCCAAAAACCGTGTCACATTTCGGCCTGCGACACACCACTGGCACGGCCCGCTGTGTGGCCAGAGTGAGTCTGTGCTTTGGGGTGTTAGAGAGGGGGCCGACCGCAGCAGTGCAGGAAAACAGGGAGGCCCGTTCAGGGCAGGCATCAGAATCCGCACCCCTACGTGGGCCTCCCTGAACAGCATGCTTTCCAAGACCCAGCCAGACACAGAGCTCGTGAAACACATCCAGGACTGTCCCGTCTTACAGGTGCAGACCTCTGAAAACTACCACCCTCACAGCCGCAACCATTCTCGAACTCAGTAGGGGTATAGATACCCTGGCCGATTCCGGGGGCCCAGCACTTTACAGGGGCCCTCGAATACGTAAAATTGTGAATTTTATGAGGGCCTGAGGTAACATTTTGTCAGACACACAGCAAAATCACCACCTGCTCAAACAAACAAACATTCAGGCTTCATGCCTTGGACTGTAACTGAAGCTAGCTGACGACCTCCAATGCAGAAATAAAACAAGGCCAGCAACACATAATAAGAAATAAATCCTGCTTTTTGGTATAACCTCAGCTCCTAATATGCACAGCAGGGTTTCTGACAACATTAATATACCAAAATACAAACCGCAGTGACTCTGCCCAACATAATACTATTAAATGCTTCTTCATGAGGAAGAAATACGGGCCATTGATATACTCATCAACACAGCTTTCTTAGAAGATCTGTGGCAGGTGAGATCTGCTATGAATATTCAGGTGAGGGCAAGATGCTGAAATCTTTATCTTCAGGTTTTCCCCAGGACTGTTTACTCATCATTTACTCATGTGGTTCACTGCAAGAACCTTAACTAACTAAGGAAGTGCAGAAAACATCAAGCCATTAAGAAGGGTGCTGTGGGGCTCAGCAGGTAACGCTACTGTGTCTGTGATTGGAAGGCTGCAGGGTCAAATCCCAGGGTTGGCAGAGTGATGTCATTGTCGGGCCCCTCAGCAAGGACTCTAACCCTCAGTTGCCCAGGGACTGTCTGACCCTGCATTCTCAATTGTGCATTGGATCACTTTGGAAAAACGTGTCTGCAAAATGAATAAGGCTTATAAAAGTTAAAATAGCACCTGGCTGCATTCAGCTTTCAATATAATAGGCATGAGGAGTATTGAAAATACCAGTTTGGGAAGAATATTCCAGACACATAAGAACAAGAATCATTGACTGTCATTCAAGATGGGAAGGAATTATGGAGAAATTAAGAAACGTCCTTCTGGATTCTAGGGCTTTATACGAGTCTCCCCAGGTCCTTGTTCCATCACCATTGTTCCACCGGCATTTAAACTGCAAGCAGCACAGCTCAATTTAAGCTACACTAAAAGTTAATATATTTAGCAGATGCTTTTATCCAATATAACAGACAACTAAGAAAGCAGGATCAGCCAGACCCTGGAGCAGCTGGGGTTAAGGGCCTTGCTCAGGGGCCCAATGGTGACATCACTCTGCTAACCACGGGACTCGAACCAACAGACCACAGACACAGCACGCTAACCTGCCAAGTCACACAGCACCCATCAGAGTAAAGGAGCACGTAGCAGCTTCTCTTTACCGACAGAATGTTAGCAGAACGTTGGCTGCTCTGTAGCTGAGCCTCAAAGGAGCATCTCAAGCTGAGTGCAGTTGCAGGAAGGTGATGTCATTCAATCATTAATATTAACATAAATATTACTCCATTAGAGGATTTTTCATATCTTATTTTTGTTTTCCCCTCAGAAGTCAGCTCTATTAGCATCTATTGCTTATCTCATAAAACATACAAAGATATTTTAAAAATCTACTATTTTTGCCTAGAACCAAAAAAACTTTAAGTTTTTCCTTGAGAAGAAGACGTATAATATTGCCCAAAACCATGGTGCCTCTAAACTGTTCTTTTTTTTTCATTTATTGTAAAAACACATCAAATATTTATTTTAAATATGCTTCTGCCTTAGCTATATAAGTCAATACTCGATTGATTCACCTTTAAAGGCCGTGTGTAACGCTGTACCACCTTTAAAGGCCGTGTGTAACGCTGTACCACCTTTAAAGGCCGTGTGTAACGCTGTACCACCTTTAAATCATCTGGGTGCTGCATTATTCATAGACTGTTTTTGCCTGATTACCAAGCTGGCCACTACAGTCATCTTTCTGCCATCCATTCTCGCCTGGCTCCAGTGCTGCTTTCAGCCGAGGCCTCTGCAGGATATTCACGTTCTTGTTTCATACCCCAGTGTTTCCCTGACACTTGAGCTCACCGTCCTGGCTTAAAGGACTCTAGCAGAGTGAATCAGGGCTTCCCTGAGGACTTTCCCATGTTTGATTCTGTCCATCTTATCCACGATCCATTCAACCTTCCTAAATCTTGCCAATGAGGGGGATCTTCATAACAAAATGCTGCCAAATACTGTTAGAAGTGGTATTATCAGGGGTGATTCAGCTAGGGCAAGTGCACATGCGACCCTCTCCCTGTATGCTACCTACTGTAGGTGACAGACAGACAGATGGATAGATTCCCACAGGAAAATTTGGAGCTGAAGTGTACAACAAAAACCAAACTCCAAATTTTTCTCCATATTTTCAGTGTTACATGCCTTCACAAATTCATAGATAGATAGACAGACAGACAGACCTTATTAATCCCTCGGGAAGGTTCCTCCGGGAAATTCAGTTTCTAGCAGCAACAATACACCGGCCTAATAGTACAATTCACACGTTTTTGTGCAGGATTTCCTGCTGGCTTCTATCCAGAAATTGCTTCCTTCTTGTCTTTCTCCCATGTTGGCCAGGCATTCTCAGCACGCTACTGATCACTAGCACATTGATACTTGATCCAGTCTTATTTAAGGAGGTCTCTGTCAAACTCACTTCTTGCCAGCTGCTCGGCTTCAGAGAAAGACACAGACTTCTCCTGTTTTGGGTGGTGCTGTATACATTCCACATCTCACATCATCAGACCGAGTGTTTTCCAAGGAATATTCCATTGCCTGAAATGTGCAGACGACCCTCCCTTCCACAATCTCACCCAGAATTCAGTATGAATGTTTCAGGATTGGTATCGTTCCTCTAATAAAGTCAACAACATTCATCGTGCAAACAGCTTACTTTCCAGCATGGGGGTAGCTAGAAATTCTGGGCCCCCAGACAAAATGTCACCTTGAGTGCCCCACCAAATAAAATGTATAACGTCATGTACTCCAGGGCCCCTGTGCAATGCTGGACCTCGTGAATCTGCCAGGGTATCCATGCCTCTACTACACTCCTTTTTTTGTGGGACAAATGTGGGCTGCATTCTGCCTGCAGTTAGACACACAGCCGTGTGTGTAAATCATTTAAAAAGTGCATTGTTCCTGTAGGCACTGTGTTCGCCACACCTGGATAATTACCGAAACAAATTATGTGAAGATCTCCATCCCTGTCTCTCCCATGGGACTTAGGCACCATATTTTAATCAGACAAACGGTTAATCTGCATGTTGTACTCCGGTCATCATTCTTCTAACACGATGCTTAAAGAAAGCATTCCAGAGCTTTCATTGTGGTGCGCATTCTTGTTAAAAGAGAAAGAGAGGGCACCATGGGGACTCAATCAGTGAAGGAGCCTTCCCTGAGTCCGGGCCCAACCCTACAGCTTATACTGTGATTTGGATGCAACCCAGAGATTGTGACTGGGAGTCCTGGAGGGATTCATTAAGTCACAGTTACTCTCCCAGTTATTGTATGAGTTCTTCCCTCGCCTGGTCGGGGGCTTGCTGGTTGCTTCCATGGCCTTTTTCTTCTCCGGGCCCATCACTCCTTCACAGTGTTCCTCAACCCAGTGCTCAGGGACCCCCAGACGGTCCACATTTTTACTCTCTCCCAGCTCCCAACACACCTGAACCAAACAAGCAATGAAGGACAAACCAAACAATGAAGAAGACTGAATACCTGGTACAGGTCTGTTGGGAGCTGGAAGGGAGCAAAAATGTGGACCGTCTGGGGGTCACTGAGGACGGGATTGGGTTAATAAGACTGAGTGGAGGCAAAGTCACGTACTCTTTAAGGAGATCGATAGAGAGAGAAGCTGACAGTTAATAAATTGGTGTGATGTGTATCTGACGTGCTGAATGGGGTGTTTGCAGGAAATCCAGCTGGCCCAGAGGACAGAAACGCATCACGCAGAGAATTTGGGGAAAAAAATGGGCTTTGTTATTTGTGGTTTCTCTGTTCATGGGTGTAGAAAGACTAGAGAAAGGAGAGGAGACTCCACGACTTTAACAAGGAAACACAAAACCATCCTCTGTGGCAGAGTTTCGCAGCCTAGTCCCTGGGGATACCCAGACAGTCTATATTTTTGTTCTCTCCCAACATACCTGTAGCAGGTATTCAGTGTTCTTGATTGTCTGGTTTGGGAGGGAGCAAAAATGTGGACTGTCTGGGGGTCCCTAAGGCCTGTGTTGAGAAGCACTGCTCTGTGGCATATGAAAAGATATTTCAGAGAGGACCAGGAACACCAAAACGATTGAGCGCAGGGGACCAAGACAGTCATAAACCTCAAACAACTCTCTGTTTACGGGGGGACATACAGCAAAAATGATTTCCTGAGAGGGCAGAAAATTGACACGAGTTGTGCCATTACCTGACAGTCCACTTAAGTCAGATGCTGACTCCAAGCCTCCGAATGGAGTTTTTTGGTTTTTTAAATAGTTTTGAATAGAAGTTGTAAAATAACCCTATGCATTTTATTTACCAGATGCTTTTATCCAAAGCTCCATGCATTTTTTAAGAAAACAGGGTCAACCAGTCCCTTTGAGCAAGGTCCCAATGATGACATCACTCTGCCGATCCTGGGATTTGAACCAGCGACCTTCGGGTCACAGGCTCAGCATAGGAAGCTGCTGATTAGCTCCCAAGATGAACACACCTGGCATGTCTGAATAACAAAGTACAAGTGAGGGGTTAAATCTTCCCCTTTCCTTACTATATAAGGGTTTCTATGGGTTACTTCCCACAGCTAAAGTGAGCTTCTGATAAAACCATCATCTCTATCTCACTTCTCCTCTGACAGGAGGGTGGGGGGGTTCTGTGGCAGCTTTAATGCCATTAAAATGTCATTGTCATGTCGAACAAAGGTGATGGACTGCCCACGTCACTCTTATGTGTCATTCAACAAAAAAAAGAAACGTTTTACTGTCCTAGTTCTGCATTGCCACCAAATCAGGAACGTTGATTCCCTTCTTTGATTTAATCTTCCTTAAATTAAGCAGCAGGCATTTAATTTCCCTTACTCATTACAGATTACTTCCGATTACTGTGCTTTTTTTTGCCTCGTCAGCAAAGCCAAGTTAACGTGCCGTGTCGAAGCTGATGTGATCGGTTTGACATGCCCATTTAAGCTTATTAACCTTACGGTAGACGTGCTGAAAGCAGAATCTAAAAAATGATGGAAAATTAACAAGCCTGACCCTTCCAAGCTGAGGATTCTATTGTCTCACTGACAATCACATGACATCACTGCGAATCACATGAGCCAAGACTAGTAGCCCGGAGTGGAAAGAAAATGCAAGTCCATGAGACAATGAAATCTGCCAGGCAGGGCTAATTTAGCCTGGTGAATAACAGCCATCCATCTTACAGCCAGCAGTACAGGGTCACGGAGAGTATGGGCGCTTATTTCAGGAAGTACATTGATGAGATGCCAATGCATCACGAGCATCATGCACTAAGGGCAATACAGAAACACCAATACACTTAACAGCATGTCTCTGGACTGTGGGAGGATGCTGAAGGACCTGGATGAATCCCACAGTGTGGTGAGAAGACACAAACTGCATATGTACATAGTGGGGGGTGAGATTCAAACCTACAGCACTGGAAGCAGAGGCGGACATTTCAGGTCCAGAAAGTAAAAATCCAAACCAGGATTTTGTTTCAACCAACCAGTTGAGTA
>JAODJU010000001.1:23156941-23231548 GCA_026776725.1 Gnathonemus echidnorhynchus
TGAGATGTTGCATAAGCCTGTGGAAACAATGCCATGACAAATGTGTGCCATAATCAAAGCTAAAGGCGGTCCAACGACGAAATCAAATGCCAACTTTTATTTTTGGCCAGGCAGTGTACGTGTACGTGTACGTGTACTACTACTACTACTACTACTACTACTACTACTACTACTACTACTACTACTACTACTACTAATAATAATAATAATAATAATAATAATAAGGGCAGCATGGTGGTGCAGTGGTTAGCATTGTCGCCTTACACCGGGACCCAGGCTTGAGTCTCCATGTGGTGGAGTTTGTTCACCTTGTCTTGTCACATGGTATCCTCTAAGTACTCTGGTTTCCCCCCACAGTGAGTGTGCCCTGCGATGGGTTGGTGCCCCATCCCATAATTGCATGGTAGAGATGTCTCCGTGTCTCATTTTAGAGAAATCAAGGTGCATATCAAACCTTTTTAATAGATGATTTTTAAATATGGTGAAACTGATTGTCAGATGATTGCCGGTACACAATATTCAGTATGACCCTGCTCCTTTAGAAATGTGATCAAAGTGAAGCCATCAAAAGCACATAGAACTTGGTGCTTGCATAGACCTTCACTGTCTCAACTGTTATGTGTCCAACAATAAACACAGACTTCTCTATTATGTCCCAGAATTGTCTCTGAAGTGCTTTGAAATCTCTGTATGATTTCAAAAAGAAAAGGCTATGAAATGTCCAGACAATTAGACACATCAGTCACTGTGTGTGAAGGTGAGGCATACCACTTTGAGTTTGTTAATATAACCCAGCGTGTCAAGCAATAGCAGGAGTGAGTCAGACGGGGGAAAACCTTAAAACATTAAATGCCAGCGGAGAGATAATTAAGGAGGAATCTGAAAGAACCAGACACTGAAAGGGCTGGTGAAGATGCAGGAATGGTCAGCCTCAGACACCCCCACCCCGCCCCCAAAACACACACAGTACTCCCACAATATTGGTAGGGACATGTCCATACCGCCAATACCGAAATCTACACCCTTGCATTACTACAGGGATTATTATACTGCTGACACTACTACAAGGTCATTATATCGAACAGCTGTCATAAATGTATTCATCAGGGTGTGAATAAGCTTCAGAGTTTTAGCGATGCGCTATAAGGAAGTCTGGTTGTGTGAATTTTGCGTGTTTGGTCTTTACAGACATGATTAGGGGTCACGTATAACAGGTTTTCAGTATTAAAATCACTTTTTTGATTTTGGTCATATAACGATGGAAACAAATTTTTGTAAACACATGCTGGAGATTCGGTGTTTAAACATTTTGATAAATATTCAGGTGCAGGAGAGTCATTTCCAATGGCTTCATTCCTGACAAACACCACAGTTAGTAATAAAACAAAAACATAAAGCGAAGGCTGACAGCTAGTCCACCAACGCCGCTTTCGCTGATGCAGTTGCACGCATGTATACATTTACCGACAGTTTGTATAATTTATATGACACCCAACAGAAACTCCGCTTCCTCTGAGTCACCCCCTCCCCCCCAGTATGTTTTGAAAGAAAAATAATTCATATCCTGAGTCTGCCCTCGCATGTCTGTTACTGACAAAGTGGGTTTCCAGTTTGCTGGTTCCCCCGACTGTCATCAGAAACCAGAGCAGTTCTTAGACCCGCTCCGTTAGGAAGCTTTTAGTGCACCGTCTTCATTTGATATGAACAATGTTATACGCCGAGAGATTAAACCCAACAAGGTACCGGACTGATATATCCTCGCAAGCATCTTATCTAAGAGAAAGTTACGCAATTATTAGTCTACAATAATCGGCGTCCCACGCCGCCCGTATAAAGCCCATTGTCTCGCTTGTCATTTCTACACGATAACATTGCGGGTTATTAATTTCCTCTTGTTGTTTTATAACCGATTTTTCATTGCTACCATTCCTGGAAAAGGGAACGTTTACCTTGTTGGTCGGCGCGACATGCAACGGGCTGGCGCGTGCCCGGTTGAATGCCTGGCGCGCCTGGAAGGGGGGGGGGGCGCTTATGCTTCCGTCTGCTGCTTGCGATTTGGCCTCCGGCTCCGCGCGGCTGGCTAGTGAGACGCTGCCACCTGCTGGCAGAATGAAGACTCGACCGACAAAAAAACTACCAGACTATTGATTGGTGTCTTTAGTAGAAAGCGATGGTGCTTTTATTTGACAGACATCTGTCCACTCAGGAAAACAAAATAATCATTTTGATCCATTGTTTGCGCATAAAACGTATATAGATGACAGATAATTCAGTCAGAATGTAATTTATTGTTCTCTATTGTACTGTAACTTGTGTTATTAACGTTTTCGGGGTCATCATGCTTCCAGGCCACAGGAACGTCCATTATCACGTACCAGCATGTGGATCGTAACAATTTGTCCCGTCTATCCCTGGTGTGGCCAGCTGCTAGTTCTCATCCAATCCAATTCTCTCCCACTGTATCCAATGGTTGATGTTCTTCTGATGGTTCCCCGCCCTGATGCACCAACTTCGCACACCTGTCTCTCGTCAGTGATCAGTGTATGTGCACTATATGAACAAACGTATTAGGACATGCGTGTAGTTAGAGTATGGAATAGTCTTCCTGCTAGTGTAGCGGAAGCTAAAATCCTGGGTTCCTTTTTAACAACTCTGAGCTATTAGTTAAGTTCTCCCCAAACGAGCTTGATGGACCGAATGGCCCCCTCTCATTTGTAAATTTCTTATGTTCTTATGCATTTCAATCACTGAATTCAAGTGTTTCATTCAAACCCACTGCCACAGGTGTATAGAATCAAGCATCTAGCCATGCAGTCTGGTTTACAAACATTTGTGAAAGAATGGGTCATTCTGAAGAGCTCAGTGAATTCAAGTGCAATACTGTTACAGGATGCCACCTTTGCAATAAGTCAGTTTGAGAAATTTCTTCCCTGCTAGATATTCCACAGTCAACTGTAAGTGTTATTATTGCAAAGTGGAAGCATTTAGGAACAACAGAAACTGCTCCAACATGACTGTACCCCAGTGCCCAAAGCAACGTCCATAAAGACATGCATGGGTGAGTTTGGTATGGAAGAACTTGACCGGCCTACACAGAGCCCTGACCTCAACCCCCTTTGGGATGAACTAGAATGGAGATTGTGAGCCAGGCCTTCACATCCAACATCAATGTCTGACCTCACAAATGCTCTTCTGGATGAATGGGCAAAAATTCCCACAGACACACTCCAAAATCTTGTGGAAATCCTTCCCAGAAGATTGGCAGCTGTTATAGTTGCAAAGAAGGGTCCAGCTCCATATTGATGCCTATGGATTTAGAATGGGATGTTATCAAAGTTCCTGTAGGTGTAATGGCTGGGTGTCCCAATGCTTTTGTCCATTTAGTGTATGTGCCTCATCTATACATGTTCTCCAGTCCTGCCATTGTATCCCAGTGCATGTCCATACTCCCTGTATGTCCATGTATGGACCCACGCATTCCCGGAATCTCTCAGATAAAGTCCCCTTAGGGGTTTGATCCTCTCCAACAAAATGGAACAGCACCCATTTTTTATGTACATTGAAATGTTTAATTTGTAACTATTGGAAAAGCAGGCTCTATTTTGTGTCAGTTTGTGAAAGGGTGAAGAATCATCAAGTCGGTGGTGAGTTTATGGGAAACTGAGGAAGAATCTGTAATATAATGCAAAGTTTTTTGTTTGCTTTGCTGTTTTTTCATTAAGTAAAAATTGAGAAAGATTGAGGCCTACAAGCAAGACTTATTTTATTTTGTTGTTTAACTTGTATTCACCTCCAGACCATCACCCACCTGTCCCACCATATTGCACTCCCTGTCAGGTCAGAACACCTAAATCAGACTGTCACCACGGTAATTGCTGCTGTGCCGCACCTGGGCCTGCACATCCCTCATCACGCCACACCACATCACCAACATACCAAAACACAACGCAGAGTGTCTCAACAGGAGGATCCTGGGCTTGGTCTGCACCTCCTTCACCATGCCATGTGACATCACCAACATACCGAAACACAACGCAGAGTGTCTCAACGGGAGGATCCTGGACTTGGTCTGCACCTCCCTCATCACGCCACACCACATCACCAACATACCAAAACACAGCATAAAGTGCTACAATGGGAGGATCCCGGGCTTGATCTGCACCTCCTTCATCATGCCACGTCACATCACTAACATACCAAAACATAACATAGAGTGCCACAATGGGAGGATCCCGGGCTTGATCTGTACCTCCTTCATCATGCCACGTCACATCACTAACATACCAAAACAAACTCCCTCTGAAGAGTGTGAAGCCACAGTAAACACCTCAAAGCAACCCATTGAAAAAGTACCACATTTTTATTCAGAAAATATGGAACCACTGTTATAACATGGAATGAGATATACTTCCATACGAGAGCACAATTTACACTTCTTTGCCATTGCCATTACCTCCAATAATCATTTTATTAGAATGAACATTTTTTTCAGTGAGATCCTTGATTATGACACAAAACAAAATTATGGACAAGCCTGAACACATAATGTTATAGGAAATATTTTGCAAATCTCCAAAGGCTAATGCTACACATTGCCTGTACTTCGCAATCTGTTATGTTCACTGATAACATTTTGAATGTCAGCTAATATGCTAACATTAATGCTTGTTCAGTTAGGTGGGCATGGAGCCACTGGTCACATTGTATTAAATAATGCAGCCCAGCAATTTTCAGTAAACACTATTGTGAGATTATATAAGCCAGTAACCATCCATTTGGCCTCACACAAGGAGTGGCTGTGACACAAATGTCAACATTTACATAGGCCACCCTCCCTCAGTATAAAGAAGCACGGTGCCAACTCCAAATCCGGCATGCTACCAAAACCTAACCAGTTACTTCCAGTCCCTTTTTTAAACTTCATCTGCAGAAACAGCATCTGAATCAATCGAGGGCCATCTGTCCCCATACAACGTCCAAGCCCAACTATCCACAAAAGTAAAAATATTTGAATTTTAGTTTTTCAGGGGTAGGCGGTGGCAAAGAGAAGATGCTGTTTCATCTGGGTGAGGATGAAATAAAGCTGGTTAGCTCCTGTTATTACTTGGCTAACATATTGCTGTGTAAAAATAAACCTTCTCAAAATATGTTAACAACACAGCCTTCTACAGATTGTAGCTGGTGTTTAGAGTCACTAAGAGGAATATGGTGATCTAGATGCCCAGGAACTTGAAGCTGCTGACTGTCTCAACAGGCGATCCATCGATGAAGAGTGAAGAGTGAAGGCCTCAGGTCTTTTTGAAGTTGACATTGATCTCCTTTGTCTTTAGGGAGATGTTGCTTTCATGGCACCATATGGTTGAGTCTTTCACCACCTTCCTCGTCGGTGTTGCTGATGAGGCTAATCACAGTGGTGTCATCTGCAACTGGATGATGTTCTTGCTCTTGAGTTTTGCCACACAATTGTGGTTGAACAAACTGTACAGCAGTGGACTAAGGTAGCAGTCCTGTGGAATGCCAGTGCTGACAATCACTGTGGATGGTTGCTGCCAAATCTCTCCATCTGGGGCCTGTTTGTTAGAAAGTCACAAATGAAGCCACTTAGACTGAGGTCTCTTAGCTCTACCACCAGGTTGGATGGATCTGTGATGTTAAAGCTTGAGTCACACACGATAAACAGCATCCTATTTTTTTAGATGTCCCCCAGCATTCATCCATGGATCAGTTTCACCAGAATGTGAACTGGAGTGGGCCCATGGACACAGGAATGTCGAGATTGATGTGTGACATGACCAGTTTTTCCAGAAACTTTCCAGACTCTCGAACCTAAGACCTTTAGGAGCCTAGGTGTGAATGAAGTCATTTATGCCTTCTTTCGCCAGATTGTATGGTTATTTTATCCATCCATCCATTTCCCATACTCGCCTGTCCTAAGCAGGACCACGGGGATCCGGAAGCTACAGTGCAAGACAGGGAATAACCTAGGACAGGACACCAACCCATGGCTAATTTATACACATTCAATTTTAAAACCAAATTTCTAATTTTTACAATTATCTTGGGATAATGTATAATATAATTAAAAATGCAAATGATGGCATTAGCTTAATTTTACTCTCTCCATTAAGAAGGAATGTTTAAGTGAAGCATATTTATATAAGAAGCAGCTGCATATGTGTGTGTTTGTTTCAAAGGAGAGCAAGATGACAGATGCAAAAATAAGCTTTCCAATGTACCTGCACTCATACCTGTGCAAATTCAAGGTGAAAGAATTTTATTACTGACATGCATGAATGTCCTGGTACTGTACAGCAGCAGCTGAAATGAAACCACTGCAACAAACAAGACAGAAGGATAACAGAATGAACATTAACAGAATAGGTACTAAAATCTAGAAATATTAAATTTATAAAAAAGTAAAGAAAATATTTAAAGTGTGATTGCAGTTACAGATTATATTAATCGTTGGTGTTTATGATCATACTGGCTTGGGCATAGAATCTTCTCAGTCTCTCAGTCCCGGCCAAAAGGCTTTGGAGGCAATTACCTGAGTGCATGTGGAGGGGGATATAACCCCCCCAATAATCAAAACTAGCTAATAAATCCCCCCCCTCCCACCAATAATCATGTTTCCCCCTAAATTGGTGGAGATCTCAACCCCCCCTGCATTCAAACCAAAGTTAAGCCCTTGTGAGTGTAGCCACTGGAAGGCTTTATCGCTCGGCTGGTGAGGGTCTTTCATGAAGCTTGCTGCTCTGGACCTACATTGTTGGACATCATTTCATTTCAATGTATCAAAAAGAAAGTACAATCAACTGGACGAACAAACCCTCGCTATTGTGTTACGCCGTTTCTAATGAATACTATATGCAAATACACGCTAATCTGAACAGTAGTACTGTTATACCTAATACCATCTATATAAACTGCTGTAAGTAACTGTGGATGAAGTACTGTGGATGTAAAAAATGCAACTTTACGGTTATGGAATATACTAACATAAAAGAAGCAATAAAGACAATAATACCCAAGGCTAAGCGTCTAAAAACAGACGACTGATAAAAAGAATAAACTAAACAACATTTACAAAGGTTTCATGTAGTCTTGCTCGGTAATGATAGGCCTGTATGTAAGGAATATTCCTTATGTCAAAAATAATGGTCTCTGCAGAACTGACGTTCAGAAATCTGGTTTCGAAGAAAATCAGCGCGCAAATGGTAAAGGCTTAAATGTCACGCTGAGTTATAATAGGGGATAGGAATGTGCACACAATAGCTTCTAGCTTTAGGTGCCACCCCAAAACCTATAAATGCACCCTGCGCTCACCCCTCTGCCATTCCCAGCACCCTCAGCAGGGATCAACCTTACCATAGGCAGCGCATGCATTAGTTTCTAAACATCTCTTGATTTTTATTGGTTTGGAAACGGAGGTTCTGCATACTACAGTCACTCGTCTGCATTCCGGAAATTGTCGCCTGAGTTCAAGGTCAGTGCAACAAGTGTCATTGCTGAGTGAAAACGCACAGGTCTTTTGTCAAACTGTAACATCTCCCGCATGTTAATACTCTATGTATAAGTATATATTTCTTTTTTAAATTCGTATTTGCATGGCTAAAGAAATCAGCGAATGCTTTGGGGCACAGTGTATGATATAAAAATGGCAAAAGTTTGCGCTTAATATGTCCAGTTCTGACGCTTGGGATTCTTTATCACCCGCAACGTAGGTAAATCAGTGCTGCTTTTTACGTACAGCCCACAGTTAAGGCTGCGGAAGGAAGGCATTTCACTGATGAGCCCAGGAGGTCACCGGAGGCTGTAACAGACGTGGAGAGAACAAATGTTGGATCTAAAATAGGAACACGGCCGAATGGTGCAGATGACTAGGGTCGAGTCTGAAGCCGTTGCCCTATTTAAGTAGAGGCGGGTATTGTTACGGCCTACCTAGAGATCAATATTTAATTGCCCTTGGTTGGCAGAAAGGACATGTATATTCCGCTGGGATTGAGGCTGTTGAATATAGACCTAATTTATTAATATAATTGAGGCAGGCATACTAAAAGGAGCATTTGCATGATATATTGTAAAACTGCGCTATTTAATTTGGAAAGGTTAGTAAATAATTCTAAATCACTTTTGAAGTAAATTACAAACAGTGACTTATTATGATGATTAAGGAGGTTATAATAGTTTGACGCAGAGCTTCCTATGAGTGTGATATATCATACTGAAAACTTACATTGGCAGTAGCCCCATCGTATTGGAATAATTTACCTTTAAATAAATGTCTACGTGTGGAATTCCTTCATAAATTGAAATGTACTGGTAACAGCAAACCACCTTCAGTTTGAAAGTTTTGTGTGTATTTTTGTGTGTGTGTGTGTGTGTTTGGGGGGGGGTTGTATTTTGTTTGGTTACTTATGGTTAAGGTTAGAGCTGGGTAGGGGTTAAGTCTGTGATTGTTGGGATTATGGTTTTGCCCATAGAAATGAGTGGACGGTCCCCACAAAAGATATGAGTACAGGTTTGTGTGTGTGTGTGTGTGTGTGTGTGTGTGTGTGTGTGTGTGAATTATGTTTATGGGGGACCAAATGTCCTCCACAATGTAATAAAAACCTGTTGTTTTGATGTTGTAGGGACCATCCCACAAAGATCTGTGAATGTAATCAAAAACAAAAAATGCTAAAACACTTTTTGCATTTTGTTTGGTTGCTTATGGATAAGGTTAGGGCTGGGTAGGGGTTAAGGTTGTCATGTTGGGATTAGGATTTTCCCCATAGAAATGAATGGAGAGTCCCCACAAAGATATAATTACAAACCTGTCTGTGTGCGTGTGGGGGTGGGGGGGGGGGGGGGGGTTGTATACACATATCTTGGATCTAGCATTTTCTTGGTACTTGTCATCACTGGTCGTGTGTGTCCTGCCTTCCCAGTTTTTCAGCAAATATAAACAGACAAAGCTTTTTCTTTGCTGTTGTTTTTCTAACTATGGGTGGCTGAGCCTAACTGAGTTATTCAGTATTGAGGAAAGGATGCTAACATGCATTTGAGTTGTGTAGCTCTGCTTGCTTGCAGGTTTTAGGAGTTTTATTACTATTGTTTTTTGCTTTTGGTATTTGCCAGATTCTTCCTGGATCATCACAATGGGGGTCAAGGCCGGTCTGCCTAGATATGAGATCTACCTCTACACCGCTGTGCTCTGCATGGCTCTGCTTTGGACTGCAAGCTGGATTTTAGAGGTCTCCAGAGGTGAGTAGGGTGACCAGTAAGTTGTGTACGTGTAGTCAAATACTGATGGCTTCCTACCACAACTTATTTTTAAATTGTCTCTGAGAGTGTGTTGTGGCATTTATGAAAAATGAGAACTACATGACTGAACAGTATATTATTGATAAAATACTGTTGGTTTTGAGCAGTCATGGAGAATGCAGATAGCGGACACTCCTATATTCGGTTAGAAGAAACACCCATCCACACACAAATTCAGAAAGGAGGTATCAGTTTTCTGGAGAGATAGCATACAGCTGTCATTTAAACAGTCACCTTACAGCTCATATCTGGCTGTGTTGCTGATTGGCTGCCTCTGTAGGGTATAGGGTCTTGTACCCTTTGTACCCTGGGTGCAAAGGATCCAAGGTCACCTTATCCCTGCTCTGAATAACTGGTTGGAAATAAGAACAAATGTTAATCATAACGGTCTTTTGACTTCATTGATATCTCTCTTTGTTTGGGAGCAATTTGTCTGTCTAAACGTCGAGTGACAACAAGATAAAAGCATTTTGTCAGGTAATATAAGTTCTGTATTGTTACATATCTGACAGTAAAGGCAGCAGAAGCTGGGTTCTTTAGTTTTTAGTTTTTGGAGACCCTTCCTGAGGGATGCCAGGAGGTAGAAAGTGACAATCATTTCCATATAGTGTAAGGTTTCTGCGACTCAGACCTAATTAATCAACCAAGATAAAAGTTGGCCACAGTTTTCACTGTAAACTCACCCCTTATCTTCCAGCTAATGTGAACAGAAAGACATTCAAAGCCAGTGTAAAGGATGGCTGGTATTACTTTGGGGGAAAGGTGGTGAGTCCTGCTGCAGCACAACTGATATTTTAAAGATCATGTGACCTTACAGTATTCTTTAAAAAGTGCTAACATACAGTGCTAACATACAGTGAACACTTTCTATAGCAAGAAATGCCTGAATGCAGTTTAGTTATGAAAAGCTAACTCACTATTACTAAATACTAATACTATATTATAAATTCTACTATGCATGGAATAAAGACCATGATTTGGTCAGATTATAAATTAATAAAGATAAACCTGTTACTTTCTGTACTAGTAACTAGACACTATTATTTTTAATACTCTGAGTTTCTTTGTGTGTTCGAATTTATAATTCAGAAATGTTGCTAGCTAAACTTAGCCACAATTACCAGAATATTTGTAAGAAATTAATTCAAGCTCAGTTACATCTCCTTGACCCTTTGATGATGCCGTGTTCTGACATCTGCAGGACATGGCAGATACTGAGTGGGTCATGTGGTTCCTGAACTTCCGCTGCCACATTCTCTTTGCCTTGTCGGGTCATGTGATCTTTGCCAAGATCTGCTCAATGCTGGCCCCGAAGGTACTTTCTGGGTTCTGTCCAATGAGTTTGGCAAGGGTAGCTGGTGATTCTCTTCCTCTCATTCTGAAATACAGCATAGATAGACAGTGCTTAAAACTTAGTGCTCTCTGCTAAGAATAACTTGGTGATGTAGGGTGCCAGGCTAATTAAAATAGCACAATGGTAAATATTTTACTCATCATTCATGGTGTGCATTGGCAATCTTTATGATTTAATGGAGAATATATTAAGATATTTTAGCTTTAATTCATTGATGGATATTCCTATTATAATAAACATTACATTTTACACATAGTATTTAAGCAAATACATACTTCATTACAGTGCAACTTCTACTTTTGCAAACTTTACTGTAAGGTTAAGGTTAACCTTAACCTTAACCTTAACCTTAACCTTACAGTAAAGTTTGCAAAAGCCAATCAATCTGTGGTGATGGAATAACAAAATTTGATCAAGCATAGTGCCCAATGTCATCGCCCTGAGTCACTCCTAAGCAAAGATCAATGTGCACAACACTGAATAGAAACCCACACTGCAGGTATGACTGGGCTTATAAACGGACGGCTGAGCATCACCAAAACAGTGATCATTTCCCCCACAGCACAGATCCATAATGTATACGGTGTATGGGATGATGGCGATTTTTACCAGCATGGGCTGGACCTACGTCACTCTGGTTTTATCCCACTGCGTGCTGCTCTACAGCATCTCACTAGTGAAGATCAAGTGGCTCTGCTTCGTGGCCGGACTCACCAGCCTGGCCACCTTCAAGATAGAGCCCTTTGTCACCTGGCAGGTGAGTCATACAGCTGTACAGAGAAAGAAACCTGGCCTGAAACACAGTCTTAAGCCATGCTAAGGAGTATGGGCTTGACGTGCAGGAGCACATACTCAGGGGCGTGGCCATGGGGGCACAGGCCCCAGCTGAACACTGATTGGCCTCCAGAGTGCCTCCTTCCTTGTCACTCACCAATTCAAAGCATATCATTGGCTAATGATAAGGTTGGCACCTCTGTATGAGTTGTACCCCTTCTTATGCCCCCGCACCCCACCTTTAAAATTCTGCAATAACCCTGGTTGGATGAGCACTGGCCTGGGATCTTCCTCAAGAAGATAGTCTTTGGCCATGATAAGGAATATGGGCCTGAACTGGAGGAGCACCAACTTGGCTCACTCAAAAAACTTCTCAAAATGTTTTGGTTCCACGATCAAGGCTAGAACAGGAATATTGCTTCATAACAAGCAACGTGGAATTACACAAAGTTACAGAACCATGTTTCATAGCTTGCAGAGACATCTCACCTACATGCTGGACCTCCTCAGTCGTTAGTGTAAAATGGACCATGGAAAATTAATTATCTTGTGTCCTTACTCCAGCATGGCTCATAATGTCCAGGATTATGGTATTATTTCCTGCATTGATTCCTTATACACACCTTCCAGGATTCTTCCAGTCGCACACAACAGCTGTTGGTCTTACGTGTTTCTGTCAGGAGGGTTTCGTGACTGGAAGCTTTCAGCTTCAGGGGCTCCTCTTCTACGGAGGCTGCGGCTTCACCATCATGCGATGCATGAGCTTCGCCCTGGAGAACTGCGAGAAGAACGATGGGAACTACAGTTTCCTGGAACTGCTGAAATACAACTTCTACCTCCCGTTCTTCTACTTTGGACCTGTTATGACTTTCGATAAATTCCACGTACAGGTGAATATGTAGTTCACGGCACATTAAAGTTCCTTTACACGGAGCTTACGCGGGCTGCCTTCGGACGCCGGTTCTAGCTCACCAGGACTGGAGTCTGCAGACTCTTTGCTTGCATGGTTTCCTTCTACAGCCCAAACACTTGACATTGAGGTTGGCTGGTGATTTTAGCACTTAGCATGTCACACGTGTATCTCTCTTGCATCCTGAAATATAACTGTGTGAATAACAATACAGTGGGACCCCCCGTATCCGCGGTTCCAGGTTAACCGCAGTCCCAAAAGAGTACACACTGTACTATGGTGAAATCCACCTGCCCAGTCACGCCCAGTATGTGACTCTCCCCCCTTTGGGTCCATACCCATACTTCCCAGCAGGAGTCTAATCCGGTCTGCCTCTGACCTTCTCGCTGATCTCATTCCTTGCTGTGTAATTGCAGCGTCTGTATTATAAAAATGCATAAAAAGCATGAGGAATGAGGGATATTCATTCCTCTGTCATCTCTTGACTCATGATATTTTTTCATTACTCTATCATCTTTTGAGAATTATGCTAAAACATCAGAATCCCTTTCACCCGAGAGAGCAGTGCTGTATAGTAATGCACAATGTCATTTATTATTATTGTATTTAGTGTTAGTAATCTCTTACTGCGTGTACTTTATCAATTAACCTGTACCATATGTATGTACACAAAAATTGCATTATATATGTGGATGATTCGCTATTATCCATGGTTTCGGCTATCTGAGGAAGGTCTTGGAACGTATCACCCCCGGGTACGGGGGGGCTAATGTACGCTACTTTAGACTCGCTGAGGCTGTGATATAGTTGCACTTGCACCTGTGCCTCTTGTCAAATGTTAATTTCAAGGTGCGAATTAAGAAATCGGGCTTCTACATTCCTCCCGCACAGGTGAACAATCCCGACTTGACCCGAAAGGAGAGGGAGATGTGGAACATCATCGCTTGGGCCGTGGGCCACCTCGGGATCATCATCACGGTGGACGTCTTGTTTCACTTCATGTATATTTTGACAATACCTTCTGACTTGAAGCTGGTGAAGCATCTGACAGACTGGACACTAGGTGAACAAACAATGCCTCGATGACTTAAGATCCATCCATCTTTCAACTCCTTGTCTTGATCAGTGGTAGTTTTACTAGGATTACATCCTGGGGTGGGCATTTGGGTATGTTAGGTGGGCACCAGTGCTCAATTTGGGTCTGAGGTCTTCACAATGATAAAAGAGTTCTGTTAAAAGCTCTTATGATTGGTTAAATTTGCTCTGTCATTGGCCACCCAAAGCCATGCCCATGCTGGTCAGGGTCACATGGGTGCAGGAGCCTATCTAAGGAGGCCTCGGGCATGTGGGAGGGGTATATGCTTGACAGGATGCCAGGGCGCAGACGTACTCGGGGTTACACACAATCATATACTATGGGCTATTTTAACAGGCTAATTAGGGGGAAGTCTGAGTACCGGGAAGAAACCTGTGCAGCACAGGGAGAGGATGGAAATTCCACCCACATGCAAACCGGAGGCGGGATTAAAACCCCCCAACAATGAAGCGCGAGACCACAGGGCTACACCCTGAGTTCCCATGCACCCGGCTTCCTTATGACCGTCTATAAGACGCGTGGTTTCTGCTTGGTTACGCCCACAGCTGGACTGGCCTACTCTAACCTGGTGTTTGACTGGGTGAAAGCCACGGTGATGTTTGGGGTTATAAACACCGTCTCCAAGCTCGACCACCTGGATCCTCCAAAACCGCCTAAATGCATCACCATGCTCTACGTCTTCGCTGAAACGTGAGAGACTACAATTTATCCCTTCATGTGTTTATTATGTCTTGCATTTTTAGCTACTGTGTTAATTACACATTGACCCTACTCTCTCCTCAACACCAGTTTCATTATGAGGCCTCTTGGGATGCTTTTCCAGCTGTCCTGAAGGAGGTCCTTCATATATGCTGAGCACTCATTGGCTGTTCCTTCACTCTCTGGTCAGACTCCCCAAAAGCCATTTCTAATGTGTTAAGGTCAGGAGACCAGGTCATGTGAATCAACACCTTGCTTTGTAGACAGCTTGGCGTGTCCAAACTTTTAACTGGCTATATATATATGAGGATTATTAAAGAACCACAAATTGGGCCACAAACCAGCTGCTTGTTCCGTCAAATCAGTCATAGTCACCACTGATCCAACTTCAAATTGTAATTAAGACTTTAAACATGCTTGATCAAATATACAATGAGTTCTGCAGACCGGTGAACTGGAGCAGGCCAATAGTGTCTGACAAGGCTGATGGCTTGAGCAGTAATGATGCCTGTCTAACACTGAAATCTCTACTCTCCCCACAGACACTTTGACAGAGGAATAAACGACTGGCTCTGCAAGTGAGTGCCCAGATTAGTGACATCACATTCCTGGTATGGTGTTTTGAAACCCAAGCTCAGTCTCCTTTTAAATACACCTTGTGCGCTGACTGGAAGATGTCAAGACTGTCTTTTAATTTTTATTAACTTCATTTTTTAACATTATTTTACACCATAGAGAGACACTTACTTATTTTCTGTGCTTTAGCTATGTCAGACTGTAATTAAGTCTTCCAGAGATGTGTCAATACTTATCCACAGGTATGTTTATGACTACTTGGGTGGAAACCATGACAATATCTGGAACGAGCTGGTGGCAACAGTTTGTACGTTTAGTGTCACGGCCCTGTGGTTGGGGCCCTGCCAGATTGTCTGTGTATGGGCTTTCTTGAACTGCTTCGGCTTAAACTTTGAGCTTTGGCTGGCCAAGTTCTTCTCGCTGGAGCCCTTTGCTTCCATTGAGGTGAGGCAGGCCAGGGAAGGCCTTGTGTATGGGATCTATTTTTTAACACATTTGGTGCCTGTTTACTGTGTCCTAAGTCTTCAACTAATTGTCACATTGACAGCTCTCCAAACCGTACCTGCCTGAGATGTGTGAACGCGTATTTTAACAACACGTTTAAATCCATTACATTTGTATCCATAATGTTATTGAACGAGCAGTGGTATGTTCCTCGTGTTATGCGTATTCCATATTAACAGTGTACACCACAATCAAAAAAACGCTGCTCTGGTTAATGAAACATTTCCTAACTAACGTCATTGTCCCACAATTACTACCTTACCCGCTGCATCAGTGTCTGGTTTATTTATGAGTAATTCAAGTCATTATTGTAATGGATGAACTGCAGTTCTGACTTTCTGCCAACAGATGGCAATGTCCGAGGCCATGTCACGCAGGATCAGGGCTGTGTTTAATGCCTTTAACTTCTGGGCTATCATCCTGTATAATGTTCTAGCCCTCAACAGTCTCGATTTTGCCCGGCTGGTTGCCAGAAGGCTTCTTATTAGAGGTAAGATAGCTGTGGTCCCCAAATTTTTTTCTTTGTCTCAAATAGTCCTTATTTTGTCCGTAAAACAAAAACAGCATATTAATATTGTTTAACCTTGAACTGAAGAATTGTCAGTGTTTAAGGCAGACTGCATTGATGCATATTGTGGAAAAAAAGGAAACCTAAATTACAATTACACTAATTACTAACAAGAAAATACTATATTTACCCGTAATTTAAATTTATAAAAGTCATAACAGGTCTGAAGTAGAAGAAGCAGAGGTAGAAGTTGTACAGTACCATTTGGAAATCTGGACACACCTGCTTTTAATGCATTTGTCTTATTTTAGCTACCTTATTCACCTTATAGTAAGAGGCTTTAAGGCAATGAAGTAATACATATCAGATACTGCAACAACAAAGAGAAATGTTCAACATCTCAAAATTTTCTCAGATTTTAGACTCTTCAAAATAGCCCCCTTTTGCTTTGATGAAAGCACTGCAGACTCTTGGCATTCTTTCATCCAGCTCCTAGATGTCTTACTTACCCGGAAATCTTGTTGGATTTAAGGTAATCTGGGCTAAATGCAAGTGAATGAAGATAAAGTCCATTTAAACCAGGTTACCATAAATCAGACATTATCTGGCTAAGCAAGAAATACAGCTTCATGATACTGGCCCCTGGAATGCTTCTCCAACAGTCCTGAAGGAGTTTCCACAAGATTTGGACACAAGTTTCCTGCCTTTCTTTTACTCTTGTGGGATTCTGGGGGCCAGGTCACCTCTCTCAGCACTCCAACTCTTTCCTTGTTCACAACATAATACTTACTTCTGGGAGTTAATAAAGTATTGATTATTACTCAACCTCAAGGTGTGCTTAGGGTCATTATCTTGTCGAAAAACAAATGATTTTCAGGTGCATCCAGACTTTGGACTGGTACCGTAAGTGAGCAGTGAAACTTCATCATTTCTGGTTTTTATGTTCCTTATAAAAAGGTGAAGGCTTGGTTTTATGGGTGGTGATTTTTTTAGCCCTCGCTGACCCAGGCAGGTGCTCACAGTGTCCTTTCCCATGCAGGTTTTCCTCTGTCCACACTGTCTGTGCTTATCGTCACATACTGCGGAATACAGCTAATCAAGGAGCGTGAGAGGAAGCAGGCCCTGCTTCTGGATCCCGATCCTGTGCTGACCCCAGAACCCACCCCGATCCCTGCCTCTACCCCCTCCCCTACCACAACAGCCACACCTTCACCCAAAGCTGTGGCAGTGGATTCCCCAGGAAAGGAGGATGCGGGGAAGGAAAAGGCGGAGTAAAGTTTACCATAACGTCAAGGCTCACTAAACTTGCATCTATGATTTGTGGTTTATGTCTGGGAGCTACCAGGAACTCTCAGTCAAGCTCTGTTGGGCTGTACACCATGTTTCTGAAGAGCAAATGTCAAAAGCAGTTCTGTAGTATAAATCGAATTGGTACAGAAGTTTCATACCCTAGTAAATGTTTTTATTATTAAAGGAAAATACTCAGAGTGCAAGGTTTAACTATGTGGGGAATTCTGTTAAATAATTCTGTTAAATAAGTATTCTGTCAAATAATACAATGCAAGATTTGCACCTAATTTTCATTCATTTATATAAAAATTAAAAGCCTCACAGTTTTTTTTTTTTGGATAATTTTATGTTAAAGGTTTTAACTTTAAATATTCAGTGAAAAATGTGTAATGCCTTGATAATACTAAATTTATTAATTTCTTACAGACCACAAGGTTTGGTTTTCTTGTGTGCCAAATGATACAGTTCATGTATAAAATGTCAAAAGAATATATTGCTTCTACTATACAGACATCTTTTTTTCTTAATTATAATGTAGCATTGAATTATTTTTGTCATTTTTGCTTTGTTAGCATATCGCAGAATTAAGATATGACCATTACATATATGAACCTGCTATAATAAATTTAGATTTGGACTTGGTCTTGTATGTTTCTGGGTAAAGCAGCACAATTGAGAGTGAAGCTGAGGATGTAATTCTGTTATTTCTGCTTTCACACAGCTCAGTGTCTGTCAAAGCAGAGATTAAGGGGTCCAATCCACTGGCATTCCTTTGCAGTGGGATAACAATGCATAGACCAAACTCCCTTTGACACTGCAGCCAGTTTTAGAGACTGTAAGATGATAGACCTGCTAAAAATATGGATGAGCCACCCCAAACTCTCCCGCTGCCCCCTACTTTGCCTTAAATCCTAAATGGTAGATAAGGGATCTGAAGCAGTGCTTTGGGAAAAAAATTATATCAGACTGGAAGTAACTTCATCAATATTCCTGACCTGAAGGTGGCTTCTGTCTGGCAACAGTCTTTGTAAAAATACAGTACTCATTCAATATCTTACTCAGGGCCTAGTCCTTATAAACATTACATTAAATATTTCCATTTCAAGAAATAGAAAAATGACAAGAATCAATATTAGACCCCAGCTTCAAAAGGAAAAGTCTATAAACTTAATTTATAATGAGCTCATACCTCCAGTTATTTTTCAGGTATTCCTGTGAAAAACGTGAGGCTACCAAACTAGGAGCTAAGATGTCACAAATGTCACAGCAGCTAAAATCTAGATTAATGTGTGAGTGAGAAAGAAAATATTGGATGGATGAAGGGTCCTGTTTGCTCTTCATTTTAAATGTCGGAATATCAAGTATCAGTACTAATTAAAGTTTAAGTCAACAATAATTATTAGCCATTTGCTTAAACGGGTTACAAAAAAAATGTGTCTCATACATACGTAAGAAAAGTAATGTTGTATTTCCTGGGGTAAAAAAAATTGATTGTAACAAATTATGAGCACTACAATATAAATGATTATACCAATATACTGATATAATCTGATTACTTGTATTATTGTCATATACATTCAGGCATAAGAAAACATTTTTTTGATTGAGTTCCAAGATGACGTTGCATTGACTCATCAGTCCAAAAGGGGTCCTGCTCTTTGCGGACAGAGATCTCACTCAAGGTCTCATGTCCTGATCTGATGACTGCGGTATGCCCCCCCTCAGCTGTCCACTGGGTCAGGCTACTGTCGAGAGTGTTTTTTTCCCCAGGGCTGGGGGGGATTGTGTTTCGCATGCACTATTATAGATTCTTCGGCTTTGTACAAGTTGAGCCTAAAATAGGCCCCTGTTGGACTTTGAAGGGTTGAAGCAGCTGATGAAGCTAGCAGCAGTGGATTTGGGGGGTTGGTTTCGGCATGGATAAGGCTGCTCTTTTTCACATAGTCTCTGAATGAGTAGGTCAACCCCAGAGAAGGGATCTTCTCTAGTCTCGCGAATATACACAGGGCAACGATGGCTGCACCAATAGACCCCCTAGAGGAGCCCCGGATATATCAGCAGACGTTACTGCAAGATGGCCTCTACGATCTTCTGGAGAATGACAAGTTGGTGGACTGTGTTTTAAAGATCAAAGACAAGGAGTTTCCATGCCACCGGTTGGTGCTGGCAGCCTGCAGTTCTTTCTTCAGGGCCATATTTGTGTCGGACCTTGAGGAGAGCAAGAAGCGGGAGATTGTGCTGAACGATGTGGAGCCAGGTGTCATGGGCATAATCCTCAAGTACATCTATACTTCCAGCATCAACGTGACGGAACAAAATGTCCAGGATATCTTCATGGTTGCCAACATGTTCCAGATACCCTCCGTCTTCACTATCTGCATCTCATTCCTCCAGAAGAGGCTCGGTCTCAGCAACTGCCTGGCCATATTCCGACTGGGTCTGATGCTGGATTGTCCACGTTTGGCTCTCTCCGCCCGGGATTACATCTCTGACCACTTCCAGCTGATTTCGCAAAACCAAGACTTTCAACAATTAAGTGCTAGTGAGCTGGCCGCCATCATCACCTCCGACTCTCTCAATGTGGAGAGCGAAGAGGTGGTCTTTGAGACTTTGCTGAAGTGGTTGGACCACAGCAAGGACACCAGGCTCAAGGACCTTCCCGACTTGGTGGACTGCATTCGCTTTCGTCTCATCTCGCCCGACTACTTCGCCGAGAAGGTGGAGAAGAATGAATGGATGAAGTCCAACGAGAAGATAGCAGAGAAGCTACAGCTGGTCAAGGACGCTTATCAGGGAAAGCTACCAGAAGTCAACAAGAGTGAGAAGAAAAAATCAGATGTGGATGAAGCAGAGGGAGGAGAGGACAAAGAGCAGGAAGAGGAGGACCTACTTCCGGGGATCCTGAATGACAACCTACGTTTTGGCATGTTCCACAAAGATTTGATATTCATGATTAGTGAAACAGGAACAATAGCTTACGACCCCATGGGAAATGATTGCTTCGTGGCATCTCTGTCAACTCAAATTCCCAAGAACCATTCTAGCATAGTGACCAAGGAGAACCAGATCTTTGTGGCTGGGGGACTTTTCTACAATGAGGAGAGCAAAGAGGAACCACTGAGTTCTTACTTCTTACAGGTCAGTAACCAGTCCATTACTCAGAAGCATTTGGGTTTGAATCATATTTAAAGATGACAATGAACAATGAACCATCTATAAATGACATAATTAACTTTTATTAATCATCTTCTACTTGAACGTACAATTTAGTAGCTTATTGTGTTACTTATGGAAAATTAACATCTGGTTCTGTCTCCAACTTTTTTACTAATTATATTTGTTTCGTAAGTTCAAGGTGATAGTATACCAAACTGAGATCTAAGAAATTAATTAAGTCAACTGTGACATAATGAGGTTTTTAAAATGTATAATGCATTATCATTCATGAATTGTTCTGTGTTTGGTCCTTTGTCATAAAAATAATGGAATATTCATGCTTAGGCATGATTTTTATATATTGTGACCTTTATTTTAACTGGGTTTACGTCCCTGATTTCGTCCCTCCTCAGTTCGATCCTGTTGGCCAGGATTGGCTGGGGATGCCCCCTCTTCCGTCTGCACGGTGTTTGTTTGGGCTCGGCGAGGTGGAGAGCTCCATCTTTATTATTGGAGGCAAGGAGCTGAGGGAAGGGGAGCGTACGCTGGACTCAGTAATGGTCTACAACAGACAGTGAGTATCCCAAAGGCTCCTCCGTGGCCCAGGTCTCAGAGCATGTGCTACAGATTCCTCCAAATGCTTAGTGGTATTTACCCTATTCCAGTGTTTCACAACCCAGTCTTTGGAGACCCCCCGGAGTCCACGTTATATCAGGTAGTTGATGTTACTGATTGGCTGGGAGCCAGGTGCATGGAAAAAACGTGGACCGCCCGGGGGGGGGGGAATCGCAAGAGCTGGGTTGAGAAACACTGTCCTATTAAGCATCAATCAATCATCCATTACTGCTTATCCAACAGAGTTGGAGTGAACCTGGAACCTGTGGCCTGAAGGACAGGGCAAGAAGCAGAGGATACTCTGCATGAGAGTACACGTGCACACACACACACACACACACACACACACACACAATAAGCAATTTAGAGGCACCAATTCTCTTATCTACATGATTTTGAAATGTGTTAGGAAGTCAAACATTCTAACAGGAAATGTGTTTGTTAGGATGTTGAATGAAAAACTTGGTCTACGGAAAGACAAAGAATGTAGGCTATTCATTTAGCTTAAAGCAGACTGGAGCTAAACAGCACATTTTATTGTATTGGATTGACTGCATCAGCAATAAACAGAACTGAAAGTTTGCAATGTGATGTCAATTCCGAGTTAGACGAGGGATGATCAGCCATACTCTCCTCAAGAGCCTAGCTCTAGTAAATAAGACACCCAAAACAAACATTTACTACAGAACAGAATTACTTGCCATTAAATCACAACCAGAGCAACTGTCGTGGGCATAGTGTTCAGGTGGTGTGGTTTCTCTTAATTGTTGACTAACATGAAAGCCTTGGTCACACCACCAACATAACTGCACTCCAGTCTCCCCAGAAACATCAAGTGTTAATTACCAGAGACTCATCTTAGTTACCAGCAATCGACAAGGTGATCTTAGAGTCACAGGTGCGAGAATCTGATCTGGGTCTCTTCAGGGAGAGGGTGAGGGTGTGTAGACAGCACTAACCAAACGCTGTTTAAATTCACTTAGGTCTTTCAAATGGGAAGACTCAGAACCTCTTCCGTACTTGGTCTATGGCCATGGAACGGTTTCCCATGATGGAACTGTATACGTAATAGGAGGAAAGTCTGATGACAAGTAAGTCTTCGGTCCTACATATCCTATTCCATAACTCTCACTCCTTTGTTATACTCAATGCTTTCCTCAGTGCTGATCTATTAACTCAGGACATCTTTAAGAGAATACTGTGATTTCAAAAAGGCTTTGAATGCATCCACCTTCAAATAATTCACACCAGTCTTCTCTCATACCACAAAAATAAGTTCTTTTCTTTCTACTTCCATCCTTGTGTTTCAGAATTCACTGTGGGGACACTTGCACTACACATCTTACTTATTTAGTATACTTTTATCCAAAGTAATGGACATTTTTTAAATAAAGCATGATAGGCTTGTCCCTGGAGAGACTGGGTTATGGTTCCTTGCCATCACCCACAACATATGTTCCACATGTAGGAAGTGCCTAAGGAGGGTGTGTGCGTACAGCGCCAAGACATCGAAGTGGAAGGAGCTGGCTCCGATGAAGACCGCTCGCTGCCTTTTTGGTGCAGCCGTCCACAAGGACAAGATCTACGTGGTGGCCGGGGTCACGGACTCGGGCCTCACTAGCACTGTGGAAGTCTACGACATTTCTAAGAACAAGTGAGTAGGGTGTGGGTCAGGCTAGCATAGCTAGCGTACAACACCATAAACACTTTAATGACTAACACATACATCCATCCATCCAACTTAGTTTTTCCTCTACCCAGTCTCTCTCCCAGCTTCTAACACACCTGTACCAGGTATTTGGTGTTCTTGATTCCTTGATCATTTGGTTCAAGTGTGCTTGGAGGGAGAAAAGATGTGGACAGTCTGGATGTCCCTGAGGACTAAGCTGAAATATACGGATTTAACTATTTATCTTGCTCAAGGTCATGGGGGTAGCCCAGAGTCTCATGTTTACTAATAGCCAATTAAATTTTAGTTGGACAGCATATTTAACAAGTACAATTTGCATAAAAAATTGACAAAACAAACATTTTCAATAGACATCCTTTACTATTTCAGAAATCTTGACTAGCTGCACCGTGCCACCAAAGGCAGCTATTTCCTGGCAGATCGCCTGTAGGTATGTGAATCCCTTTCACAGCTTAACAAACGGGGCTCTTTCTGCACGCACCAGGTGGTCAGACTTTGTGGAGTTCCCCCAGGAGCGCAGCTCGCTCTGCCTGATCACACTGGCCGGCACTCTCTACGCTGTGGGGGGGTTTGCCATGAAGCCCAGCGACTCCAGCGAGGAGCTCATTCCCACTGAGATCAACGACATCTGGAAGTGAGTCACGTGAGACCTGCAGTGTCACATGCTTGGTGCTATAAGAATATAGTTTTATATAACCAAACCATACTGTCAGAAGTCAAATAAAAGAAGCAGGGAAATAATAAAACTTACAGAAACTATTATAATTAATTATTACTATTACCACTACTACTATTATAAGGAAACATCAAATAGCATCACTAAAATGTGCTGCTTGTCAAAATTATTTAAAATAAAAATAAAATCCAAAGAAAAGTCAGGAATAAGAGGGGAACAACAACCAGACAGGACCACTTTACCTGAGGGGACACAAATACTTAGTAGTAACTCAGTTAGTACTGAAGTACAAATCAGGAACAAATATAGTTGCTACTTAAGAAGAAAATGTCATAATTCATTAATGATGAACAAACATGACATCGGCTTGTAACTAACACTTAGATTGTGGCTAATTAATATATAAGAAAAAATTGCATAATGCTACTTTGTGTCCCATTAAGTGCTACCAATTTTAAAATTCCACCGTTTTTAAGTAAACAAAATCTTTAAAAGATATATAAATAGCTCTTATTTTATTATTCAGCAGAAAATTAATTCCCCCAATAAGCTATTAACGATACTATTTTCACAGGTACGACGAGGGAGAACGGAAGTGGAACGGAATTCTGAGAAACATCCAATACGCGTCGGGAGCCACAATACTGGGCGTACGTCTGAATACACTGCGTTTGACTAAAATGTAACGAAACAGCGCCCCCTGCTGATCGGCCAGGCCGCTTGCGGAGCGCTTTCCTTCACAGGCTGTTCAATTCATACTACAAAAACTCTGAATACTCAACTGCACTGTAAGAAGAGCAACAGCAAAGATTATCGTATTCAACTATTATTTAGAACAGTTTAATATCCTACTGCGCAGGCTACCGTCGTCATTCTAAAGAAGCAGTTGACCTACCTGGAAAACGTGACTCATGATGTACTGCTTATATATATCCATTAAATCGATGTCAGGACAGTCAGATTTCATTCTGAAAGCAACCCAAAAGCGAGCACCCATACCTGTCAGTGTGGTAACGAAAAAGGCCTGGTGCAGAACCGCAGGAAAGAGTTTGCAGTTAGCGATTCGGGATCCCATTGAATTTCTCTACAGTGCATTAACGTGTACATTATGAAACAACAGCATTTCGTTACTCGTGATTTGAGAATTCAGATGACGTCACCCCACCCCGAAATTTGCCGATATATTTTACCTTTTAATTTTCAAGGACAGACAGACAGATACTTAACCATATACTGTTGAGTCTGATTTGTGAATTATTTCACAGTCCACAGTTCGTCTGCCAGTCACCTGATATGTGCGTGAGGCTGAACATTGGGAGACCATGTTTGCATTAGATTACCAAACATAATTTCTAGTGGTGTTTGTAACAAGATACTGGAGTATTACAACACAGGGACTTATTTGCTAAAATTAATTTCTATTTATTACACATGCATATGAAGGTTTTGCCATTGTCTTCTCATGCCATTAACTGCCGGGGAGGTTTGAAGCTGGCCTTAAAGTTACTACCCTTGCTAAGCTGTCACCCTATATATATAAAATCTTTATACGGCTGTTGGGGGAGGGGAGACAAAATAGGAGCAATTGCAAATAGCAAAACTGCAAAAGTATTTATTGAGTTCCCAAGATGATGGCTCTGTACAGCCATTGCTACAGAAGATGCTGAAAACAGGACAGGGACAGGAACTTAAACACAAAGAAGAAAAAAAAGCACAAATATGCATGAGCAGCAAGGATTACAGTGAGCCTTCACGCCAACAGCAGTCGATTCCCTTGTGTACACACATCCGGTATTCACTTCTCACAGTGTCCTTCTTAGTCAAAACCAGATAAGTAATATCATGTTTGGTGGCTACAGTCCCTGGAAGGGAATACTAATCAAACACAGAGAGACCCTGGAATAGAGGGTACTGTTATTATATCAAAGTAGATATGCAACAATGTCATTATGTAGCTTATAAGAGCAAGTATAAAATTCAACAAGAGAGTGTGGGGAGATCTGGGATCAAATGTGCACAAGTATTTACAACATTTGTGGATTCACTGGTTTCTTTGAAACTCTGAATGAAAAAAATTAAAATTCTGATATTTAGCATTTTATCAAGTGGCAATAAAAATATCCTAGCAGGGGAGAGTCTTACATCAGGACCCCTCTTCTCCCACTATACATCAGCTACTCCAACTGTGACTGCGGCGCCTGGAGTAAGATCGATCACTTCGGCTATAGGACCGGTATGACCTGCGATAAAGGACAAGAAATAAATGAGGCAAATTCAGGGTTCACCAAGCACAAGAATGTCTCACAGAGTGGGTCTTGGAGGTAACTGTATAAAATAAAATCACATAAGTTAAAAGGCAGAGGCTTTCATCATCATACACATTTGCTTTCCAGTTAGGAGTTTCACAACGTACAGAGTCACTCTACGTTTTATAAGAAAACTATTCAAGCCATGGGAAATGGTGCCAAGGTACAACTCTCACCGTGATTAAGACAACAAGCTTAGCGAAAAATGATCAAATATAAAATAAACAATTATAAAGACGAACAGGATAATGAGGTTTGTTAGAAGGTTACTGAAGTGGGAGTGTGCATGTGCAATAGGTGTTTACAGAAAACTCTATATGTGTGGGAAAAGTCCAAGACGGATGGGATTAGAAGCTGTGTGCTCGGACCTACCTGGATCTATTGTCAGAGCTCCTGTAACTATTGCTTCTGCCTCTGCTGCTCCGGCTCCAGCTCCGGCTGCTGTAGCTGTCGTACGACTCGGACCTGCATCAGAAGCTGCCATTAGGCCTGGCAAAGCCCATGCCTCAAGAAACTCTTAATGGGAAACTGCCACATGACAATTCCTTGGGGTCTCATTACCTGGACCTTCTGTGTCGATCATATGATCGGCTTCTGGAATGACTCCTACTGCAGGTACGGCTGACAGAACAAAGAAAAAAAAAATCAAGATATGGAAAAGAACGAAATGTCAGTTAAAAAGCAGATTAAGAGAGTGACATGTTGCATTTACATTGTTATAGAGACTTTTTGTAAGTGTTATTTTGTAATTTAAATGATTGGGTCAATGCCCGCCTCCAATTTTAGCATCCATTCTCACTCACCTGTAACTGCGGTAGCTACGGTAGGTGCTGCTTCGAGTGCGTGAGCGCCCCCTGTTGTATCGTCTCCGACTGTGGCTCCTGCTGTAGCTCCTGTGTAAAAAATTTTTTACACACGCATACAAATTTTAATCAGTTTCTCCCCCCCACCACCTCCAGTCAACATAACTGAGTTTTTTCCAAGTATTTCCATTCAATTTTAAGTATTATATTGTACTGTAGCATGATTTTACTGGCCAAACAGAAGAAATAACTCCTTTTACTTTACGGGTCTAACACTTTTCTTCAGCAGTTAGTATGAACCCCTTGATAAGTGCATATTCACTATGACTATTCACATATTTAGCAATCAGGCCGCAAGCATATAACAACACATCTAAGGCTCATTCTTAAAGTCAAACTGTCAGATGATCCAGATGTTCGAAATAAGGAAGGCTATATAGATCTAAGGTTATTAATCTAAGGTTTGCTTGAATGACCTGTTAAGTCAGCAGCTTAACATACCTGTAGGAAGAGCTGGTGCTCCTGGATCGGCTTATAGAGTGGCTGTATGAGCGCGATCTACTTCTGGATCTTGACCTTGGGCTGGAGACTGAGCGAGACTTGCTCCTTGAGCTGCTCTTGCTGTGCGACTTGCCTTTGTCTTCTGCTAAAGGCGATCTCTCCTCACTGGAGCTGTCCTGATTCCTGGGCCTCTGGTTCAACCGGGCAGTCTTGCGGACTTCATCGAACAGCGATCCTGGGCGTACCCTGCTCTTACTCTTTATTTCAATCCGGACACCTTGGGTTTTACTCTCGCCCTGTCCTGGGGCTCCTGCACTTTTGTGCTCTGCAACATTCATATTCAGCCCCTGAAGTGTGGATATCCCTAGAGGCCTCCACCGAGAGTTGCTGGATACTCCTGAGGGTTTACTTACATCAGGTTCTTCACTAGACCCACAACTTGGTACTGAAACAGTCACAGCTACTGGAGACTGAGGCTTCTCAATAACAGGAGCTGAAACAGTTTTAACATTCTTCATTGTACTTGAGGGGTCTGTTATTGCAGAAACATTCCGTGAAATTTCTAGGGCATCAGGACATGATTTCTCAAGGTAGGTTGCGGGTGTGTCATGCTCAGGAGTGCATATCTCCATAGAATCATCTTGCTGTTGGTCTGGAGACTTCGAAGACTCAGAGACAGCAGCTCTCAATTTCTGAGCAGTAACATCTATGTGTCCAACCTTTGCAGGACTTGCAATAGGTGGTTTAATATTCTGCTCCTTTCTGGTTGTTCCAATTACAGGTTCCACAGAACAAGCTGTTGATTGTGACAAACTGTTCTCTTTATGTGTTTTGTGACTTTTGTCTGTTTTGATGTCTTTTTCCAAACCATGCGACTTCTGGGTCTTTCCTGTATCTGTTTTTGTGGGACTTTTTCTCAGTGACACACGTTTCAGTCTGACATGCTCCTTTTGTAATGGTGCCTCCTCTTCTTCCTCCTCCTCTCCAAATTCTAGAGGTGGCTGCCAATGGAAGGTTTCCTTGGGTTTCTGATGTTTTTTCTTGGACTTTTTTGTCTTGGATTTGGACTTTGACCCGTGTAGCCGTAGTTTGGTAGAATTCCTTTTTTTGTGCTTATGTTTCCGTTTAGCTTTCTTCTTCGTCTTGTGTTTTTCACCTTCATTTTCTATCTGCGGACTTTTATTAATCGAAACTGGTGCACTTTTCGGAGCCTTTGGAAACTCAACATCTGAATTTACAGGCACTGCATCACCGGCAACTTTACTTGTTTTACTGTCCAAAGGCACCTGCTCTTCACTGTCAGATCCAGAGCTGGCTTCTCCTTCTTCTTTGCCAGAGGAATGTTTTGAATCCGTTACCTTGTCCCTTTTTTCAGCTCTTTCAGAGTCACTCTCGGAATCCAACTCAATCAAAACTGACTTATTACTCTCCTCACTCAGTTTAACTCCTAGTTTATGCATCTCTAATGAGAGGTTAATCTTTTTTCCAGATTTTTCACCAACTGTAAGAATTAAAGCATTATTTTGTTTCTCCCTTTCTTGGTTAGTGATCTCTTGGCTAAAGGCATCTAAGTTAAGCTTACTCTTTGTCCTCTTTGAATCGGCAACATGTCTATGACTGTGTATCGGGCTCTTCTCACTGTCAGCTGCATTCTCTGAACAAGAATGTGAACTGTGATTCTGCTTTCTGCTTTTGGGTGTACTACTGGTCAACGAATACTTTTCAGATACCTCTTGTGTACTACAATGCCTTTTCTCTTTCTTTTCACCTGAATTTTCTTGTCTCTGAACCTTGTGTTTCCTGTAAGATTCAACTGAATCTGATCTGCTGTAAGATGAGGACCGACTGTCATACCCAGATGGGGACAAGGACCTGGATCTGGAACGATCCCTACTTCTGGAGCGGCTGCAGGACCTGCTGTTGCATCTGCTTCTAGAAGAACTACTGCGTGGCCTTTGTTCATGTTTCCGTCTCTTGAGACTGTCTCGCCTGGAGTTGCTGCTTCTTTCAGTGTCCGAATTGTCACGCTGGTCACGGTAGGAGGATATAGGTTTATTCTGTGTGACACCAGTGACTGTGTGGCCAGTTTGAATGTGGGGGGCAGGTGTCGTTTTTTCTTTGATTTCCTGGATACGGACATACGAGGGTTTCCAAGGTTTCTGTCCAGGTTTCCATCTTGATGGTGGGGGACTATCACTTAAAGGTAACACCGGAACACTCTCTGCAGATGCAAGAGGAGTCAGAGTATTTTCAGTTTTAATTGGTGCCTGTACTGCAGTGTCTACTTTTGGTTGGCTGGTCTCAATGAGCTTTGTTTTGCAAGGGGATCTTGATAATTTTCTTCTCTTTGATCTCGATAGTGACCTGGATCTTGACCTTGACTGTGAAAGACTCCTGGACCTTGAAGAGGATCCTGACCTGCCTCGTGACCTTGAACGACTTGAAGAATAGGATCGACTTTGTGATCTGGTGTATGAGCGCGAGTCTCTTGAGGTGGGTATTGATCGGTGGCCTTTTTCTGAGCCTGACCACTCTTTCACGGGGGGTCTGTAGTTGGAAGAAGAACAAGACCTCCTATCACGATAGGAGTGCCTTGATCTCCTCTCAGAGGAGAATGACCTTTCACCTTCAGAAAGCGGCGACTCCCGGTTTTTCTTCTTATGGGCTTTATTCTTCTTCGAATGCTTCTGTTTTTTAGACTTCTTTTTATGCTTGACCTTCCTCTTGTCTTTCCTGCGTCGGGAGTGGTGGCTGGATCGACTCGAGCTATGATCAGAAGTGTAGTCCTGTGACCATGACCTGGACCACGGAGAGACAGTTCTGTTGTCCCATCTGCTTGAACAATGGTCATTCAATCTGTTAAGTCAAAATTTATACCCTGAGTAGAAGGAATACCATCTACTGTAACATAATCTAAGCACCATCGTATCAACTAAAACCTCAACATCGAAAATCATTGCTAATCTCTAATTTTGCAGCTGGTGTCAGCAGACATATACACTGGGAAAAAAAAGAACAAAAATCTAGCTTCACCCTTTGTAACACAAGCACATGCCTACAGGACTTGAAAAAGGCTGCTTGATCGTTGTTTGAGGTAAACCTAACTGGTGGGTGTTTCCCTGTAGTCTTACGAAATGCATAACACTGCATACTTGTCCCCTTTGCTCCATTTCTCCACGGTCGGTGGCTGGTATGTCTTAGTCCTCTGCATCTCCTCTTTCCAGTGAGGCGGAGTTTCACTGCTCCCACGATCCTCTTCGGACACCGAGCGGGACTTCGACCGAGTGGGAGTATGGTATCTCTGCAGTGGGAATTTAACTGGCTGTGGCACACTGACGACATAACAACCCTTACCACAGACTTTGGGCTCCCCTTATTCTCTATTACGCTCCTGATAGCTCGCGAATTGCATGATTACCTTATTTCCATGAAGTCAACATCGAAGGTATGCTTTTGTAGGGGAAAAATAATCTAACAGTGCAAAATGAGAGACAGGTAGTTATACCGAGAAGAAGAGGCAAGGACAGAAGAAAGAGGGAGAGAGAAAACATTTGCAGGGATTTTAGTTCAGGTTCGCTTTCTGGGCTATTCTGAAAATCCAAAATAGTCGTGTAACCAAAAGAACTGCAGATCTTTTTTCTTCATTCTATACGTTGTTAGTCTTCCGTGAAGATGAATTAAAAATGCCATAAATGAAAGAAACTGGGATGGTAACACTGAGGAGGCAAATCTGGCCATGGAACATGGGTCTTAAGAAGCCCGGAACGTGGGTAGACGTACCATTGTTCCGCGGCCTTTGATTTTCCGTCCGGATTTGGTGACTGCTGGCTTCACGTCATTTGGGGCTGAGGGGATCTCTTGCTGTGTTCTTAAAGAACAAAAAAATATATACACAGAATAAATGGACTTCCATCAACCTGCACTAGGTAGCTTTGCATTCAACAATATTAATTTCATTTAGCTTAACTACTAACTACTCCCTTTGGATTACCTAAGCATGCTAATCCCACTGCCCATCATATACATCTGGCAACAAATTCACATTTTCAAGGCATTATGGGTAAGGATGCCAGACTTCCATAACACTGCCTACAAAGGTTATGCATATTAAGCAAGTCCCTTCATGTGTCACAGAGAAGACTTCAATTATCAAAGTGAAATCCGAGCAATGCTTTTGCAAAAGTTCAGCTCTCTATAGTAGATGAAGATGCTCACGTGTCTGGCTTTTCTTCATCTGGCGGGTCGCGCCTCAGAAGGAATCGGTTCTCTGGCACAGGCGGAATCTCTTCTGGCCGAACCACAGGCTTTTCCCTTTTCACGTTCAGGTCTTTGTCTTCATCAGCAGACTCTTCCTCCAAACTACTGCAAGACACAATACACACGGTAGTCAAGTTATATGAGACAACACTGTCACAATCTAGTGAGTGACCTTTGATAACCGAGTATTTCACACTGAAACAGTAATGTCAAATACACAATACAGAAAGCTGTAACAGATTTACAACTTGAATGTTTCTGTATACTATGGGCACCTTTTTAAGGTCAAACTGATTCCAAGGTTCTGATGTAACTGCAGCCTGAGGTGATAATGGGTCACTGCAGAAACGCACCTCTGGCTGGATTCTGTCCTTCGGTGTCGGCTCTCCTTCTTCTTTGCCTCCTTTCTTCTCTTCTTGGAGTGCTTGCTCTTCACAGGCTGCTTCCGCCGGCGACCCCGCCTGTGCTTCTCTTCTGATTCGCTGTCCGACTCCGGAGATGAGGAGGAGGAAAAGGAAGAGTCTGAAGAACTGAGGGAAGAGTCTGCCGAGTGAGACGGCCTCTTTCTCTTGCAACTGAGCACTGCAAGTCGAAGGCAAGATAAAATTATATACCATCTGTTTTATACACACACACAGACATACACACATATATATGTAGAGTCTCATATCAGATGTGACTGAAAAGGCTGATATAAATAAAAACATGGTTTAACACCTTGTGCAGAAACCATACGACTTGTCCAACAAAACATGAGCTCTGGTCTTCTTTCTCGTTAACTTCACGGCATGATTCCAGACGGGGCCTTCACAGAGCAGCACAGAGGAGGGAGAGCTCACCGTCATTGGCTGACTTTGTTATCAGCTGGCCGCAGTCGATCACCCTCACATCCGCGTATGGCCTGCTAGCTGAGTCGGTCTTCAAGGACTCGATCTTCTTCACCACTTCAAAGCCGGAGATGACCAAACCGAAGACCACGTGAACTCTGAGAAGGAAAATTTGAACACAGTCACGGTCAGTCATACCACACCGAAAGAGGCTAAATTTTCACTCATTCACACGTTATATTAGGATTAAAGATTGTGCTGAAATACACCGAGTTAAAAAACATCATACCCATCCAGATGTGGGGCCATCTTTGTAGTGCTGTTAAAGCATTGTCCGTTCAGCCGGGTGTGTTATTTTGTCCCCAATGGTCAAGGTGAAAAAGTCATGGAGAAAAAGAAAAACAGAATAAGTATGTGGTAATTTTGGAGACCATGAAAAGCAAAAAATCTGGTTACAATTTCACTGCTCAATAATTCCTGCCATATGAGAAAAAAAAACTCTACAACTAACACTGCTTTTTATTTGACATGACATGAGACTGAACAGGCTCTACAATGAGATTTAACAGAAAGCCTCACTGGGCCACTTTCACAAAAATGAAAAAACAAATCGGCAAATAATTAATGTAATTTCATTTGGACATCTGTGCGAAACTACATGGGCGTATGGGAGAGTCTTCAGCTTCAGGCAGTTTTCATTCAAGTTTCATTCATAACCATTTGAGTTTAAAATAGCACAACCAATACCACAATATGGATGGACATCATACCAAGTCGCTTCTAAAGGACTTTGAAAATTCAGATTCAGATTGTCCATCATGCATCAAACCGAAACCTGCTAGAAGAGCTTTCGTCTCGGCCCAACATCTCATTTCTGAAAAATGAATTTCAAATTTAAATTTTCCCGTTGAAGCGTCTCGGAATCGAAAACAGGCCAAGGGCTTCTGGTACCAGCTGTCATAAGATGACAAAATCGGGGCTTTCTAATGCATAGTGAAGCTTTTCAGCACTTGCCCCCACAATTCAAAAACAGACAATCCAAAGGGGGCTCTGCAGCGACAGAGGAAAGATGGCGGAGACAAGCAGCTAGTAAATGATCAATACACAGTCAGGAGAGAGAAGCACAGCCTCAGAGTGACACTTTACCTTGGAAGAGCAGGATGCTAGAGAGTTTCTGTAAATTTTACACAAAAACGGCAAGAGAAAAATTGTAATACATTTGTAGGCAAAAAAGGACTTGGTCTTTTTAGTTTTTGTCTTAAATGCACATATCAAGTGGAAGAGAGAAATAAGCATGTTGAAGTCTGCATCAGACATAGAGAATGTACTGCAGTGCTTTGGCAATAAAAAGGGATGGGGGGCTTGCTAAACCTTTAAGCCAAAAGAATTACGGAACAGTGTCGTAAATGGACAAATACTGGAGGACCCTAAAATTTTCACATGAAATATATCAAGCAGAAGAGGCGTTTATCAAAAATGTAATCTTGCTTGTCCCATTCTAGTTTTACTTTAACTTTAGTACTAAATGTGGTACTGTACCAAAATCTGCTTTTCAATATTCATTTACAAAATATATTTGATTTTAAGCTCTTAAAATAATGGGTAATGCCTTACATTAACTGCACCTTCATAATGCATTCATAGAACATTCAGGGCATCTTCATTATGCATTCATTGAACATTTAGTGCACGTTCATAACATATTGGTAGAACATTCATAAGCAACATGTAACTACACCTTAACATCCTAAAATATATCAGCTTTAATATACATTGATAACATATGATAATATCAAACATTACAATGTTTATTAATGTATATTAAAGCTGATATGATATGTTAGGATGTTATGGTATACTTACATGTTTCTTATGAATGTTCTACGCATGCATCATGAATGCCTTATGAAGGTGCACTGAATTTTCTCTGAAGGCATTATGGAAGTGCAGTTAATGTGAAGCATTACCAAAATATGTTTAGAGACAACTTAAAAGCAAAAACTGGAGAACTTGTGCAGTTAACATTCAAAGGCAGGTAAGCTTTCTAGAACTGTCTTGTAAGCCTGCCTTTCAGGAAGCAATAAAGATGCCACAACAGACATATTTTAAGTTAATTTTAAGCTTTCATTATTTCTGTCATATCCACGTTTACCTAAGTCAGTTTTAGGTCTGTAATAAAATGTAAAAATTTGAACTGTAAAGAACATTTGGGTCAGCCCTTGGCATAATACCAAAAAGAAAATTTTAGAGTCCTGATTCTAATTCATGTATAACTGAAGTACAGATGCATGGAACTGACATTTTAAAATTTCCTTTTGTTTTTCCAACAGCAGATTTCAAGAAACACAGAAGTTGATAATTAGGGAAGCACCATTCAGTGAATGGAAACAGCTATACAAGTAATGATTTTGAGATGCACTATTCAGGCCAGAAAGTGCAGAAACTTATTGTACAATCCATGTTGGAAATATGGCACAGACTTGCACTTGTGGTGAAACCATACAGTACCAGTCAAAAGCCTGGACACACCAACTGAAAATCATTTTGTTTTTCAACCAGATAACAGCCCTTCTTGTGAACAAGGGAAAAGTGCCGCGAGTGACGAAGCTGGTCCCCACAATCCCGGGACGGAAACCCTATGGGCTAAGTTGGATCAGACAGTAAGAGCAGGGTTAGCCAACTCGTGCCCAGAACTTGTGGAAATTCTTTCAGGACTTCTGAAGAAGCATCCCAGGTGGCTACATCTGGAAGCCAGTAGAAAGAATGCCATGAGTCAGCAATGCTGTCACTGAAGGCACATGGGCCATTTTGAAGGGTCGAAAATGTAAGTGAATTTTTAGATGTTGAACACTTCTTTTGGTCGCTGCAGTAACTGATATGTATTCCTTCATTGACTTGAGAACTACTATGGGGTGAATAACAGCTAAAATACAGATGAATGCATTAAAAATTACTACCTTTGACTGGTACTGTATGGATTAAGACAATATACATATAAATGCCAACTGTTGCTCGTTACAAGCTAGTAGAAGGCTTAACATATGCAATATGAACCTGTGAGAACAAAAAAAAAAATCCTGACAAGACAAATGCTATTTAATTGTGACCAGTTAGCCAAATTAAATAGGTCAGTGGTGTTCAGAATGTACCAACTTTCAACTGAATTATGCTTCCCAACAAAACATTCAGACACTGAATGAGATGCTACTCACATGAAAAACTGAGAACCGTTTGTGTCTTTGCCTCGGTTGGCCATTGACAAGAGAAAGGCTCTGTCGTGTTTGAGCTTAAAATTCTCATCTGTTAGAAGAGAGAGACACCCAGTGAGATGTGTTACATTTCCTTCTCAGAAGTGCCAGCGTTTAGGATTAATGACGCCAAGTATCCAAGTAAGGCGGCCCAGAAAATTGCCCTTCTGCAAGAAAAACGGTCACTCCCACCATAAGTAAATCTCAAGCTAACAATGCTTAGGACATTCACTTAACCTTCAATAAGACACATGAAAAACACATTTCAGAAAGACACGTAAACTGCTATTCAAGACTGCCCTCCTCACTAAAGGTATGATTTCAGTTGATCACAGCAGTATCCTTTATTTATTCTTATTGTCCTTTATTTACAATTGAGGCAGGCACTGTTTTTTCCAATATTTATCAGAAGAAATAAAATCCGTTTGACTCCTGCTTTCAATTTGTTCCGGAGGTTGCATAAGAAATTGGATTCCATTCATTTTTACCAATCCCCTAACCATATGGAATGAAATAATCCAAGGCCTATTTTGGGAAACTGGCAGTTTACGGTCACCTGTACAAGTCCTTGCCTATAATTATAGGCATAACCCGGAATACTGGAGAACATCCACACAAACACTTAGAGAACATGCAAACTCCGCACACAGAGCTGGGCCCAGATTCAAATCCATAGCCTCATATCTGCGATGTGACAGTGATGAACTATGATGCTGCCCAAGTATTAATGAACTTATTCTATTACTGAAACACTAAGATCTTAAATCAAACACAAAAAAGCTACATAAAGCACAAAATGTGTTTATCTAGATCAGATAAATAAAAAGCAAACAGACCTTATAGAGACATGCAATACAAGGTGCTAGGTGTGTATGAAACAAATATTTCCCATAATAATCTTTAAAGAATCATAATAAAATTATCATTAGAATAACATACAGCTCTTAACATTTAATAAGTGAGAAAACCCTTAAGATATCTGGCCTAATAAACAAATACGTCGTCCACCTTGCCTACGAACCCAAGTGTGCATATAAATCTGTGGTTATTAAAAACAAACAAATATACAAGCTATCACATACCCAGTGTGATAATTCTATCACTACAACTAATGATGCGAAGAGGGGAAATGAAAAAGAAAAAAAAGAAAGATACACCTCAAAGTCTTCAATGAATATTTATCCACACATTGATCACGGAAGACTTTTGGAACCATCGTTGTGGGGAAGGTGAAAGGGCACAATGTATTGTGTTACTGAGCTGTGTGCATCTCTTACCTTCATTTTGCATAAGACCACAATCTCTATAAATAAAAACATATGTTCATAAATTTAGGCAGGAAGATTGATCTCAATTTAAAAAAAGCCTAATCCTCATGCTGAGTCAGGAAACAAAAAAAAGAAAAGAAAAAGTTACCCACTTCGAAAGTCTACAAAGACAAAATAAAAATTACCTCCAGTGAAATTAAAAGTAACCTTAAGATGTAAATAAGTCTGATAAAAAAAAAATTAACAAGTTCATGCAACATTAGGCTCATGCATAAATACAAAGAGATGGCAGGTACTTATACAGCACATATATACAACATTGGTGCTGAGCAACACCTCTAGGACTTTCTGTCCCAAGTCGACAGACCTGCTTACCTTCAAAGTAGCCACCGTATATCGACTCGCCCCCTCTTCCGTTACCTATAAATTGCAGAGGGGAATCACAAACTGGACCTTAAAGAAGCCACAGTGCGTGAGAGGACACATCCAATGACTGTCGTAAGTGATTGGACAAAGTGTGGACCACACATCATCTTCACAAGATATACATCTGCTTAACTTCCTGGTAATACGCACAAGTCTGATAACGCATATCTAAATAAGACAGTGATACTTTATTGCTCCTCGCAGAGAAATTGTTTTTTTGCATTTCCAATCTTACTCCCCATGAGACACACAGACAAACAGGCAGCTGAGAACACGCTTAGGAGCACAGGGTCAGCCAGCATGCAGCGTCCCTGGAGCTGGGGGTTAAGGGTCTTGCTCTGAAGCACAACAGTGGTATCAGTCTGTAGGCCCTGGGATTTGAACTAAAGTCCTAATCCACTGAGCCACACCACCATCTCCCAGCCGATACAACTACGTGTACACTCACGTGTAAAGGGCAGCAACCCAGAATACTCCATGATTGTGGTGGGTGACAGTATTTTTTTTTTTTAAACTGGCTTTGGGGATATTAACTTAGAAAATATATTTTAAATTCTCCAGCTTCAGATAGAAGTGCACAGACATAAACAACTTGCTGTCAGAGCTACAAGGAACAAAAAAAAAAACAAACTTCCAAAATGAATGTCTCTATATGTAGTGTGAAGAACTTTACCTTCTGTGAAATCTCCACCCTGGATCATGAAGTTCTTTACCACTCTGTGAAACGTAGAGCCTTTATAGCACAAGTTTTTGCCTGTGACTTTGCTCGTCCCTTTTTCACCTACAGAATTGGTGTGAAATGTAACAGTTAGTATTGAAATTTTAAAGCAAACAGTTTGCCCAGAAAAGATAGGATTCTGAAACTGCGTTTAACATTTACATATTTAGCAGATGCTTTTGTCCAAGGCGATGTACAAGTGAGGCAATTAGCACATCAAACATATGTGCTGTCAAGGAGTCAGTTAGGCATAAGTGCAGCTAGGCTGAGCTTCCAGTGAATGCCCAAGTACACGTGTAAGCAGTAAGGGATCAAGAGCTACACAGCAAGTTCAAACAAAGCAAGAACCTAATAAGACCATTCAATGACCAAACGTGCAACGTGAGAACATTCAGGGAAAGTAAAGAGACATCAAGCTAGTAAAGGGGATATTACAGGGTGCATTAGTTGTTAACTACACAAATAACAAACTAAATTCACTTTTAAAATTAAACATCAATTAGTTTACTGTCTTCTGGGCCACCACATTTAAAGTTCATTATTACAAAACACACAAAACCATGGACACCACAGACAAGAAGGAAACAGTATCAATAGATCTGATATTTCAGAATCGTAGCCTGCCTGCACACTGGTCTTAAAGGGCCCATTCTCACCTACTCAGTCAACTATACCTTTTACACAACTAATACAGAGGAACCTTTAATGGCCACATTTTTGTAACCATTCTGGATAATGTATGGAGGGGAAAACCTGATTCTCGAGCGTGCAGATTATAATCCAAAGAGCATTACCGGACAAAGTTTAAACAGAATACAGTAAATAAAGCCTTGGTATGGGTGTGTCCTTGTCAACCTAACATTCCTTTTGTCAGGTGTCCAGAAAAATGTGTATCAATCCCCAGCTGCTTCCCAGACACCTCCAACAACCTCCAGACAGGACAAAAACCTAACAACTGAGATAATACTTCACTGACTGATGCACAGTGGAAATCCTGGGGACATCAAGAATGATTTAACTATGGTGTCTAAAGGTGATTTATGATCTGCTCTATGCATTAAAATGTGCTCTCTTTTGTTTTCCTTTAAAGGAAGGAAGAAAGAAGAAAAAGGGGCCGATAGAATTGTGTGTTAGTTTTAACAGCAACATGAAAAGATATTATGCAAATAATGAAAAGACTTACCGGTACATAAACTGAGAAAATTTTTACTCGTCTTGGGACAAATATCAGAAAAAAGCTGAAAGACAATACGCCCAACTATAGAAAAAAGGAAGGTAAATATATGAAACATTCTGCATCACAAACACACTTTACATTCATTACTGACTATTTGCTTTCACCCAAAAGACCATCTGCTAAGCTTCACACAAAGTGAAACATTCATCATGAGTTCATATCAGTGTAGCTTGAGGGAAAAACATTCAAGATATTTCTTTCAGAGCAATATGGTCCTTAGTAGACATCCTTAATGTCTACTTTGTACATTAAGAAAAGTCATTATTATAAAAGTAAAATACAAACAGAAGGACAAACATCCAATTATTACTTTCAGCTTCATACGAGATCCTTTCAGGGTCATCAGTCCCATATGAAGAAGCTTAACTTACTACAGTTTATAGCTCTAAATATCCCACATTCCTATATTAATTCAAAATCCAATGCACCTAAGCAAACCTAGACAAGTAGCTAAAATAAATATAACCCAACTAGTATGTGATATAATACAAATTCAGTCTTGAATGAGGCTCATTATCTTTCTTATTCAGCACAATAGCTGAAAACTGCCTGGATATTACACAGCTATTCTCACCCTTTGGGCCAAACGTGCTGTAAGTGTAACCTTCCTTATCACTGAGATTAATTCCACAACTAGAATCCCAGGGATCTGAAAGATAGAAAGAAAAAAAAAATCTTACCTGGCTCCCTGTTTACTTCCACGTCAAAGTAACACTGAGGGCGGTCTTTAATCCCCATTATCACCAAGGTATCTATCTGCAAAACAAAATAAATGCAAGAGTAGCAACGGTGTATCCAATTTCCAACCACACTATGTTTGAAGAATTCCTGATCCACTGGGTAGTGTGTATCATCACTCCTATGGATGTCAGAAAGAAACCAGAAAAAAATGATTTGCATGATAAACACTTGCAAATCCAACTACTCCCTAAGCATTATGGTCCAAACTTCAATACTAAATTTAAAAAAAATGTGGATTCCAATGATATAATATATCTTTAATGCGACAAAAAGGAAAAGCACCAGTAAAGCTGTAATAAGAGCCTGGAAATGCTGCACTGTTTCGGAACTATAAACAGATGGTAAAATGGCTTCATGGCTGAAGTATCACATAACTGTGTCCAAATGCAAAACCGAACGCTTCAGGTGCTCCTTTTTACCCGATGCCATACAAATATACTCAACACTGCTTCTGCTAGCAACACTACTATGCTCAGTGACCATTGAATGTACACAGAAGCAGTCCCCAGGTTATGGATGAGATCCGTTCCCTAAGTCTGTGCTTAAGTCTAATCTGTTGTTAAGTCAGAACAGCAATAACAAAGCACATATGAATAATGGAGTAATAATAAAACATACTGTACTGTAACTTGAGCTGACGAACCATTGAAGCCGCACAATGTTTTCATGAGTGTCACAAAGTAGTGTGTGTGTTCATTATGAACCATTGAATTTAACTCACATTTGAATATGATAGGAGATACGGCAGCTATTTTATAAATACAAGTTGTTCATTAGTTGGACATTCTTAACCCAGGAACTGCTTGTATACACCATTTGCACATCAGCCAATTTTCTACTGTATTTCCCACATCGGTACATTAGTTTTCCTCTTATTTATTCTTCAAATGCATTACTTTTTTATATGTATTCTTATAATACCCTTTGGTTGTATTTATTTCTACTTACATTATCCTTTGTTGCATTTCCTCTTTGTGCTACTGGACAAAAATGTCCACCACAGAGATCAATATTCTATCTCGTCTTAGCTGTCATTGTATATGAAAATATATTTTCTGCAGCTTCCCAAAGTTTCTCCTCTATTGGAGAAGGCACCTGTCAATCAGGTAAATGAAACCTGAAAATACCAGGGGAAAAGGGGGGTTGTACAGGAAGTTATGACCATACATGATGTTCGGTGTTAATTATAACTTCCGTGACAACAGGTTTCTTTAAAGGTTAGTTTAGAACCAAACTTACATGGTCTGTCCACAAGACAAGATGACACACACAGTAAAGCAACAGTCTAACAGGAAACATTAACACATTTCTCACTTCTAGAAAAAAAGACGCACCCATTTTGTGGCCACATCTAAAAACAATCTACTCAACATATACGAGGCAATAATCCGTAATATGTAAAGACTACTAAACTAAACAGAAATGCGTGCCTGGTCATACATAACGCAATATCCATTTTTACCAAAAAGGGGCAACTATAATACTCAGGACTACAATAGGGATTAAGATATACTGCCCATTAATAGTTCTCAGTATTTTATTAAAAGATTGCCTGCGCCATACAAAGACTTGAACAGCATTAAAAAATGATTACAACCCACAAAGAAAGCCCATTCAAAAGCAAACCATGTTTTAGCTCGTTGTACAGATTTCACTTTTACAGAAAGGTTTCCTCATACAACTGCCTATTTCCGTCGGATCGTAATGAAAATTTTTATTTATATATTTATATCATTATAATACACATTCACTCCAGCTCCATCGTTTCAATGACCCTCTCGCAGATAGAACGACTGATAGAACTAAATTTATTACCCATCACATTTTGTATTCAGACAAAACACAGAAGCAGTGAGAGCACTCCACAGCAGCAGGTAAGTCGTTCACTAGACGGCCATACAGCAGATTTACTTAGTGACGGCATTTTGTTTAAGCTAAGCAGATATGCACAGGGGAGACGTCTCCGGAAAGCAAGTCGCCTAAATCGAGTTATTTATACGCCGTTAATCGAGAACACGTCATGTTGTCACCCAATCAGGCCTCCAGCACGTATAAAATGCAAATAGCTACTATACGGTATTTCCCCATCAATAGGACTTTGCCAAATTATAGCAGGTCGGGGCATCAGGTCAAAGAAGAATGTGAAGGGAGTCCCTTTTTGTTATTTTTCTCTAAACTAATGAGAGGTTCGATAAAACCACTAAAATCAGAGTTTTTATTAAAAACGAGTGGAAAGCTGAGGACCCCCCTGATCGCTGCCAACCGGATCGGAGAATTTAAAACGAAAGCAAAAGAGACGTGGCCAGACAGAGCCATCCAGCACCCACCTTGATCTTAAAGCATAAAATACAATATGCGATTAAAAGTTATTAGTTGCTATTAAATTACTCGATGCGCAAAGGTGCGCTGCAGACCCCCCAACCCCCAGCTACTGTAAATAGCCAATACCGTCAACCTACCCCGAAACACAGGGCTACCGCGGCCTCTGGTTCTTATTTAAGCCTGCTCATCTAGCTATTAAATCCGAGTCAAACATTTTCGCCCGCGCGGTGTACATTTCGATAATGTAACATACGTACAAATTGCATTTTAACACGGTTTTAATACGATTTTACACAAACGGCTCATTGTCCTACCTGTCTTAACGCCGTTGTCCAACAGCCGGCTCGAGCCGCCTTTCGGATTCTGTCGCGCCTGCGCTCGAGCGGACTTCGCTCCTGCCCTCCTCCCCCGTTGGCTCTCGGGATCTTGGAGGAACGTCCGCTCCGGGGGATCCCTGACAATCAGTGCGATATAAACAAATTCCCAGCCTTTGTCGATCCCGAGGCTGTTTAGACATACTTATCCATTCCCACGGAGAAATTGTCTTTTCGCTTACATCCCAATAGATGTTTTAAAACAACTAATTACTAATATGCTGAGCAGAGTCTCAATTACAGGACTGACAGGGCAGGCAATGACTGGGCCCCTGAGCTGGGGGAGAGCCCTGAGGGCGGCCGATACACATTACATTGCAACGACAAATCTGTTTTATTTATGTTTTCTGTTTTTCTCAAAAGTAAAAATAAAGGTCTTGTGGTTTTTAAATTCTCTTTGTTTATATTATAAATTTCAAATTCAAATTTTATTTGTCACGTACAAATTTACACTTCACAGTAAAATAAAGGTAATAAATTTTAACCATACGGGGAGGGTCCCATGTCCCTAGAATCGCCTCATAAGTTGAGTAACCACAGAAATGCACTGCACTTGTGATCGATGTTTTTGACCATTTCACCCTGGATAAGGGCGTAACATAAATATAATGTAGAAATAGATTTTTTCATTTACATTCATAATGTCTGCAGAATATATATCTAACCACAGACAAATTTGCGTTTAGTTGTTTTGCAGACCCTTTTAAACAAAGCAACTTACACATTTTATCAATACATACTGCTATACATTTTACTGGGGAAATTGGGGGTAACTGTCTTGCTCAAGAGCGTTACTGCTCAGCTCCGCTTGGAGTTTGGACCCGCAAACGTCGGGTAGGAGCCGCACTTTCGAGTACCGTTTAAGTAACATTAAAAAAAAAAAAAAGCTAAATTACAGTTTCAAGATGGCAATTCAGATAAAACGCCAACATTAAAACGGTGTTAGAATTTCACTAACACTACAGCACAGCCACTACGAAGGCGATGACGTCATCAACCAAATGCACTTTCCCATAATTCTCAGCGCTGTCTGTCAGAACTGAGGCGAGCTGTCAAAGTGTGGCGCTACAAAAACATTGACGTTACTTCAATTATCACGACGTGGCAGCCGTCCGAAGCAACCCCGTTATCAACCATTTTCAAATCAGTGCGTTTGTACAGATCAGTTATTTAAAATAAATAATAAACCCGGCGACGATGAGGTAAGGAACAATGAATTGGTACAAACAAGAGACTATCTTCCACCGCTAATTAAAGGAGCTACCTGTCTTCTTGTTCAAGTAAACCCGAAACATATATTCATTTTTTGTGTTCTCCCAGGCACGGCTATTTTTCTAGCTGAACATGACTTATTATATGCACTGTAAATGCACTTATAAATGCCCTGCGCTTGAAGAGAACCAGTTCATTTATGATTTAGCTTGCCTCGGTTAGCCGCATATATGTCATTAGTGTTGGACTGCATCAGGTGTTAATCGTTCCATCGGCAGGGGTACAGATTTCCCCCACAGTTTGTACTTTACGGGATTCTCACGTAAAAATAAAATCGTGTTCCCTATCAGGGGGTGTAAATACGCGAACCGTCCGTGGCGTAGAGCAGCAGCCTTTTCCCCCAATCCTGTAATCTGCTTGTGAGGATTTTCTACAGGTGTTGTCACACAGAATTAGCAGTCAGCAGTTCCGTATTAGTATTAAGTGTTAAAAAAAATTAAAAGTATTATCTTCCCTACTATTACGCCCTATGTACTTTCAGGACATACTCAGAAATAAAACTGCCCTGAGTGTATGCATTGAATATCTGGTTTATTAGCTCATATATTGGCTTTAAAAATGATACGTTAATTTATACGCAATTATAGGTAAGAGTATAGGTAACAAAAATGGTTTGGGCAATGGGTTACTAATCCTCTGCTTTGCTTTGAGGGTTGCAAGTAGCTTGCTGCTAAATAAAGCAAGAAATGCTATCTGAAGCCTGACAGCCTGTTGTGTCGTGGAATACAATGACAGAACTACTTGAAGTATAGAGTACAAAGTGATTAAAATTTTTGTTTGCCTTGCTAATACGTTTAAAATGTAAAAATAAAAAGGGAAGTCACAGTCTCTGTTGCCTTTGAAGCTGTCCATACTCTTACTGAAGGATAAAGCCATGTTCAGGATTTGGAAATAAAGGGTATCTGCTTGCTGCCCCTGCAGGCTGCATTTCACCGAGGCTCTCTGCGGAGCATGTCACTGATCCTGTTTGCCTTTGTGGCTCGGGCCAGGGATGGACTCCCTCTCTCGGCTTCCACGGACTTCGAGCACAACCAGGAGCTGCAGGAGCGCAAGCACCAGCTGAGAACGCTGTCCAAGTCCCTGCCACTTTGCCCGGAGAGAGGAACAATCAAGGGTCATGATCTCAACATATAGTGAGCAGATGCAGCTTACAGTTACTGCCACTCAGGCTGATAATCCTGCTGCAGTCATGCAGTCAAGAGAACCAGAAGCTCTTAAAGCTATACGCATGTAAATTCAGGCATCAAAGATTACTGCTGTGTATCCATCCATCCAGCCATCTATAACCACTTCTGTGCTCAGCGGGTTAGGACTTTGTGACCGGCAGGTCACAGATTTGAATTCCAGGGCCGGCAAACTCATGTTACTATTGGGCTCTTGAACAGGGCTCTTAATTCCCAATTGCTCCAGGGGTGCTGGCTGATCCTGCACTCTGACCCCCAAATTGCTGTTTGCTATTTGCTGCCGCCCAGGCACGTGCAGAATGGGGAGGGGGGGCTGAGAGTCAATCAGTGACGATCATGTCAAGCCCCTTCATCCCCCCAGGGTAGGCAAAATTTATTGATGAGGACCCCCCATCCAGTCGGCGAATATTACTAATCGATGACACTCACACTAAGCTTACCAGGTTGAACCCACCCCCCCCCCCCGAGGTGAGCAGTCGAGTACCTGCCCCTCAAAAAGTCTGTGAGTAGCACTGCTTTAACCTGAATATCTGTGTATCTCATACTGAGCAAGATGCGGTATGTGAAGGCCATTTTCCTCACAGGGGAAATATATTCTACTCTGTTATGCAGTACACTGTCACAGTGCTCATTTTTGCTTTTAAAAAATGAAAGGAAAAAAAAATCACAAACATGCATTAAAGTGAATAGAGAGTATAACAGTAATAATGTGTGGATTCCCTCCGCGTGTTTGTTTACAATGTGTATCCTCTCCAAAGCTTCATCTCCGCAGAAGGAGTCTCCTACATGGCCGTTTGCTCCAACAGGCTCCCCATCGCCACGGCCTTCTGCTTCCTGGAAGACCTCCAGTGGGAGTTCACAGCTTGCTTTGACAGTGCCACGGTCGCGCTGGCAAACAGACCGTATCCGTTTTTGGAATTTGGTAAGGATGTCGGAAAGGACATTTGGGCGTGGTGTACAGGCCCTCGCTAACCTGGACTTATCTTAAGGAAAAGGCAGCCCTGCTAATCAGCTGCAGGGTCTGTGATTTGGTAAATTTAAAACTGCAGGTTCACTGAGATTTTGTAAGGCATTTATCATTCAATGGGCCTCCAGTTTAAGTTCAAATGTATTAAAGGTGCCATATAATTCAATTGTAATTCATTTCAAATTGTTCTCTGGTGTCTATGTAGAATGTGTGTGAACATGTCCAGAAGTGGTTTTACAGGCCTATTTACAACCTTATAATTTGGCCCTATAATGAAACAGGTTGTTTTGCTTTATTTGGTGGGCTTATTAATATATTCATAAACTGTGCTCTGATTGGCTGGTGTACACTGAGGCCCTGTGATGGCTCACACAGAACCAACATAGATCACTACAGGTGAGGTGAAACATGGAGCATTTAGGCATCCAGCTGTGTATGTCTGGCTTATATCAGTGAAGGATTCGAATATTGAGGAGTAGCCAGTATGTTGGAGGTTAAAAATATACACTTCTGACTGGTAAGTTTACTCATTTAATGTTTCCTGGAACAATTTGTAGCACTTCAGCCTAGGCACAACGTTAGCATAATCATAATTTGGCTTTCAGCATTTCATAACATGAACACTAAAATTATTTATCATCTCATGCAACAAATGATTTTACGATGCTAGCTTTGTCATGCAAGTTTCATCAAGGACACCAAACAGGAAGCTGAGCAGCCTGTGAATGTATTGTTTGTGATGAATTTGGAGTTCTGCTTTAATTTTTCAATTTCGTTGTCAAATGACAATGACAATAAAGTAAATGAGCAGTTTGTCTGATTACTGCAGGGGTCTCAAACTCCAGTCCTGGAGAGCTACTATCCAGTAGGTTTTCTGTCCCACTTGGCTTCTGATGAGCCACGCCTGTTCCTGGTGTTTACCTGAGAACAGGTGTGGCTCATCAGAAGCCAGGTAGGATTGAAAACCGACTGGAAGGTAGCTCTCCAAGACCGGAGTTGGAGACCCCTGCATTACTGTTTAGTGTGCATTTAAGAAAATTGACTAGAGCTTTATGTTTTCTGGTATTTTAGATGGAATTTTAAATGACTTAAGGATATTCACCTCAATGGCTGGTGTTGTATGACACACGCAGAGGTTCGATTAACAGTGCTTTTGTCTGTTTCTATATTGTTGGCAATGTGGCGACAGACAGCGTCATCCAGAAAGTGAAGCAACAGTACAGGCAGGCCGGAGGCCCCCGCAATGGCACCCGCCTGGCCAAGGTGCAGGAGGAGCTGAAGGCCAGACCGCCCAGGCTCCTCAGTTTTGAGGAGATGATGCAGAGCAATGGGGAAGCTAATGGCCATGTGGACCCGGTGCCAGGATGTGGTGAGAGAGGTTCTCCATTAGCATGTTAGCATCGGACAGCATTCTAAGCACAGAGGCATTGGGTGCCCATATTGACGGGCACCATCACTGATACGGTCTGCTCAAGGAGTCTTGGTCCACAAGGCAGTTAGGTAGCAATTCTGATTTTAAAGTGAAGTAAAATAGGTATGGTTGATTTGATGATTTTATATTATGATCGATCCTGAAGATGTCCATAATCTACTTTTCATGTGAATTGTTGAGATTGTCTTTTACATCCCCCTACTAATACTTCCAAGCTTCAGAGAAAACTTTGATGGCCAGTAATAACCTATGTCACTATCTGATCCATATTACACTTCCTCACCTGCCATGCTGATGACTCAAATTAAGTTGTTTTTCAGATAAGTCACACATGAAAGAGACCCTGTAATAGAGACACGTGATATAACTTGGCCAATCAGTACAGCCATCTAGTAGGAAGTCATTTTGTTGGTTTGTGAATGTAGCATGTATCCAAAGTGTAACTACTTGATCCGTACCACCTGCCCAGTTCGTACCTCGCAACTCTGCACAGCATTATATTTTCTGGCACTGCCCAGTCCATTCATCTTGCATTTTATGGCAAACTATATTGTGTATATTTACAGCAAACTACATGGGTCTCTTTCTTGTTTACCAAGAACTGGTGTTGATGATTCTCCTGATTAAAAAAAAAAAAAAATCAGTTTTCTTTGCTTGTCATTTTAAGTGTTCACTCCGGTCGTCTATTTCCTGTTTTTGGATAAATACTATGATCTAAGTATCCAGTATCTAAAACATTAGTTTATATTTCCAGCAGTTGAAATTGCTGCTTTCTGGCGATATGGTATTTTGGCAAAGTTATAGCTTTGGTTCACTCTGGACTGAAGGGACATATAGAGTCACCCCACTGTGACTGGGGCACCTAACGAGACCCATAAACAGGCACTCAGATACAAGTGCAGGTGCTATACAGAACGCAAACAATAGAAAATCGGAGTATCTGGCTGAATATCCCATTCTGGGCTGCTGGTGATCGCTCACGTACAGTTTGCAAAATGAACCTGATGTGAAAAGAAATATTAATGGCATCAGGTGTATGTTTACCGAAAGCATAATTGCTAACGACGTTAACGACAAATCTATTCACCTTAAAAGACATCATCCAGCAGCTATTTAATATCTAAAATAAAGTTTACTTCAGGATTTAATTACCCTTCTGAAAACAGTGTCTTCAATGAAATATTGTGTTTTAAATGGTGCTTATGGATATGTCCATAGGCTTGTTTGATTATAGGTATTCTTGACAGTACATTTCAAAACTGGGAAGGAAGATCAAAATTAAGATCGTGGATTGCGATTGTGTGTTGTAAAGATCACAGTATGATTTTTTTGGGAAGATCACACACCCCTAATGTAAAATGATCTTTAATGGTGCACTTTTATCATAACACATTTTGAGTGCATTTCAAAACTCTTTTTACCATGATTAAACTCCAATTAATTCTGTGCCCAAGGCCGAACCCAACTAAAAAACAAATAAAACCATCCCAGTCACCCTCCCCAATGGGACATTCCAGTTAACTCATGCCTCTCTTCTCTCTCTGCTGGTTCCCAAAGCCCTGAGTCCCAGACTGGAACCTGTGACGGCCCCTGGGATCCTCTCCTTGGTTCTCAATATCATGTGTGCATCCCTGAACCTCATTCGGGGCGTTCACCTCATCGAGTACACCTTCCAGGTAAGTTCATACAGGCTAGATGGGGCAGGCATTCAGATAGTAGAAGAAGAATGCAAGAAGGGGAAAGTCACCAGCATTGATAAGTCCTGTTTATGTGGGGGAACATACTCTCTGACTTATCTAGAAGGATTTCAATGTGTCAACATAGGCAAAACCCAGGTTTAGATTAGGATATGGGAAGTTTTGATTAGAGCTACACAATATCACATCGCGATTATATGGAGCATGTGTAATAATCAGCAGGACTTCAGATGACAGGCATTAACATTTGTCCGGATGCTGGCTTTTCTGTGCTATATGGATGTTTACTTACGCCCACAATTTTCTAAGTAGATTAATAGTACACCAAAAATATTAATGTGAGGCATATTGTGATGCCCAAAAGTTAGTCATCTGTATGAATTCTGAATATCATTATGCTTAATAAATGTGTCAGACTTTTAACGGCGAAACATACCATAATGCCACTGACATGTTTACCTTGTTTATCCACAATATCTGCACTATGAAAAGGCTACTGAACTGTCCCATTCTTCGCCACCACTTCAGTGCTTATCGCTTCCATGATTTACCAAAACAGTAGTATGTGACATGCTCTGCTACCCACATTTAATAAACATAAGGAATTTATATAGATTACTAAGTTTTGGGCGTCACGATATGTCTTTCATTAATATTTTATGGGCATTACTAACCTGCGCCATATAATGGGGATTATACTGTATCACAGTGTGACATCCTGCAGCCCTAGTTTAGTATGAAAAGGCCATATGAAACCAGTTTTGAGTTTTTCATGCTGAGACAAATTCATTTTAAAGTAATTCCAGAACTAATGGGTCTTATCATATGTTCCAACAGGATGATTATGAAGGAATCTGGAATGTAATAGCATTTCTCATGGCGTTCACCTGCTGTCTTTGCCAGGTAAAAAGACGTTTCTCACTTCCATGCTGCACAGTAATGCATTTTCAGTCAAATCACTGTCACAATTTTAATTAGTCTTACGTCAGATCTTTTAGGTTAATGGCATTTGCAAAAAAAACTAAAAATCATTACAATGATATTCAGAAATATATTTTTATAAAAAAATGTCACAGTAATCTATACAGATTTTCTCCTTAATATTATTTTCAACTCATTGAGGATAATCGAACCAAAAATTCTTAAGTCACAAAGTCTAAGCAGAATCAAAGTCAAGAAAACCTAAAGAGAGTGACTGTCTTCCCTGTACTCCCAGTGCTACCTATACTTATTCTACACATCACTGAAGAAGCCGAAGACATTTTCCCTGCTGACGCTAATCATTCTATGCAACATATATCTGTACGGCCTGAGGAATGTCTGGCAGCTGATCTTCCACATAGCGGTGGCGGCCCTTTCCACCTATCTCACCCTGTCAAGGGGACTCCTCGATAGGATGATGGACTGCGGGGTCTGATGCAGAATACCGCGAACACAGTCACACCAAGTTGGACACATGCCTCAGGCAGAAAGCGGTATCGCAACATCTCTTTTTTATATATTTCTATATTCTTAACTGCCAAATTATGTCAAGAAGAAGATGAAGCCCATTCTGTTTGTATGTATTAGAAAAGACTAAATTCAACTTAAAGATTTTATGTGATTTTCTGGGCCTTTAGGGATACATTAGAAAATACACATGATTTTATCTTATTTATTATTCTTGTTTAAAGCTACTTTTAAGGTTAATATAAATCTAAAAGTTTAAGTAGTGTGCCACTGTATATATTCACTGTGTGTGTGGTGCTGCTTTTCCACTGGCATACAGAAACCGAGCCGAACCCAAGTCACACTGTGGAGAGAGACTAGTTACAGCACAGTTCCAGTTCACTGTGGATTTCCATTGCAGATGGATCAATTTGGTAAAGGCATTGCCGGGTTTGAAGAGCTACGGCAATGTAAAACCGAACAGATGCTTTATTGTTCATACGGTGTACGTCATGATTTACTATGTGCTAATTTCTGCTAGCAAGTCTGTGAGAATCCTCATCTTCTTTTTTTTTTAGAATTGCCCTCTTAGGTTAGCATCAAATGCTAACAGAATTAGCATTTGCGTAAATTTGCATTACGAATCCATTCCTTTGAGCTGTTTAATAGTACTTTCTAAGTAGGTTGTGGAAGATTTTCAAGTTCCTGGTTATCGGGAATGCATTAATACTTGGCAATGTGCGATGGTACTAATAATGAATAATATATAGAATATGATGTTTTTCCTTTAATTAATCTATGGATATAGACACAATACCAATATCTCATTTTGCATTTTGACTAATCAGATGGTGGTGACACAACCAAGTCAGTTTGGTCACATTTACAGCGCAGGTACAGCTTGGATAACCTACAAAGAAAAACCATCAGTTCACAGTTTGGCTCGGTTCTTGGTGGCAGTGGAAAAACCCCATAAAGTGTCTGTCCTACTAATGAAGTGATTTTGCCCCCTACAGGAATAGTTCAAATTTTCCTTTCTGTGGAGTCATAGCAGGCAATAATGAAGTTCTTGAAATTGTGGGTGAAATGGGACAAATGATTGTTAAAGTGGTTGTGTTCAAGAGATGAATTTTCAAGAATGTTCTAGAAAGTTCTACAGCAGAGGCATTCAAACTGTGGGGTGTAGGTGAGGGAACAAAACAGAACTGTGTGGGGGGTTGAGGTGGGGGCAGACCTGTTTCAGAAATTGTAGCCTTTGGAAGTATTAAAAATGTGAACACATTATATGCCACTAAACAACATCAAATTAAAATAATTCAATTTTAGATAATGTATATCAGCCCTAGGGAGGCCTTGTCAAAGAAAGTTTGAATTTCACTGTTCTAAAGTGAGGTTTGACTGACACAAGGCAATTGTTTGTACAGAAGCTCAGCATTTATGACTAAAAGACTGGCTGCTAATGTGTCAGAGGTCTACTTCAAGTGTGGGACAGAGGCACAATGTGGCAGAGTGGAGGTGGGGGGTTGAAGCTAAATAAGGTTGACTCATTAACTGACTAAAAACACTGGAAAAACTCACCAAAAATCCTTACAACTTAAAAAACTTAAAAAACAACCAAAAACACATCCTGTTTAAATATTTAAAATGTATCATTTTCTACTTAAACTGCACACATCAATTGTTAAAAATCCATTTTGGCACAAAGGAATACTTGTAAAAACTTCTTTAACAAATTGAACAGATGTCATCTTTAATTAATTTAACATATCTCCACAGTTTATTTTCACTTTTTTACGCATTTAAACCAAATCAAAATTTCATACTCCTTAGTGCCTGTGTACAGACATTAGTTGAACCCTTTGCAATTGAACTGCAGACTGGCAGAATGTATGTTAAACAAGTGTGTAGATCAATGGTTTAATTTACCATTACATATACAGTACTGTGTGAAAGTCTTAGGTAGTCAAAGAAAATGTTAAAGCCATTTTTCTGTGTAGCAAGTGTACACTATTTAACAAGAGAATATATGCAAATGAACAGTAACACAATAAAAAATTAACAATTCTTCTGTTCTCCAAAACATTACTGATATTTTGTTGGACAGCTAGATGAACTCCGCTTCAGTTCCCAAACCTCTCCTCTGGAGCAACGTAGCCATTCCATATATTAATTAATTTTCACCATCAACTCAATAAATTCTTTATTCAACTAGTAATATGTTAATAATGTGATTAGCCAAACAACGTGTTCTAGTGCTTGAGTCAATAAATATATTGGTGTATTGGATGGTTGTTGTAAATGCTCTGGTGATTTTAGGAGAGGTTTTTAAATGGCTGAACTGACATAATTTGACAGACATCATGGTTCTACACCAACATAGAGATTATTTTCTTTGCCTGCCTAAGGCTTTTGGACAGTACTATATATGTTCTGTGGAATTATACTACTTTTTCAATGAACCGATCTGTGGATGGAAATTTCACTTTTCCCCGTACAATTTTTAGAAACAAAATAATGTCTTAGGTGTTAGTCGCTGTGTTACAGTGTAAATTCCAGTACTTGGCCAGGTATATCACAGCATCATCATAAGCTGTGGTAGTAAGTAAAAGGTAATGGAAACATGAATGAATAAGCATGGTTTTTGGTACATAATTTGGTGAGTATATACATTATATACAGTATATACTTTTTTGGTGTTAGATTCGACAAGCATAAATGAAATACCATTGCTTCTGATCTTTTAACAACCAACAACTTAGGTTTGTTAATACCAAGTCATGCTTATTTAATAGATATCCAGCATTGTGAACAAAATAAATCGGCACCCCCAGATAAGTTAGTTTTGTAATTTAGAGGGATTTAGAGGAACTTGATCTAGGCATTGTACACATTTTTGTTATATAATCGATGTCATCAAAAGTAATACTGAATGTGAGCATAGGCAATGATACATTTGTTTAAAACATTGTGTCTGATACATTGATACAGTCGATTTAACAGGAATGAAATTGTAAAAAAATAGTTTGGATGCCTGTGAAGAAATTTACATGATATCTTATGTAATGTAGATTTAGATTTGTGTGTTTCGTACTTGGACAAGAATGTATGCATTTTTATTGATCCGGAACCAAGAAAATCTACGTGAAATTCAAGGGCTTTATTTGTATGAAATGGATTAAAAATGTATATATTTTTTCAGGATAATCAGTGAATCGAGTTGTTACAACATTGAAAATCATTGTTTACACACACATGATGTGTACAAGTTTTGTGTACATTATTGAATTGAGGGGAAAAATCTAAACTACAGGCGAACTCTCCAGCCCTGGGAAAATCCAGCTCATGTGGGTTGTGTTTTTTTCCTACTGAAGGTTTTTAGGTGGTAATCTGTGTTTGCACTATTGACAGTTATATAATAAAAGATCACATAAATAATGTATCACATTGACTGCAAAGCAATCTGATTAATAGTTGTGGCTAGCCTATGCTATGTAATGTTTTTTGCTTCTTTTTTTAACCCATTTATACCACTGTTTGAATTTCTTAAAAATCGAAATCCCATTGACTGTACAAGCCAGTACTTGCAGAAAACTGTGCTGGCAAGTCCCTGTCAAGTGTGAGCCCCACAACTTAACACAAGGCATCAGAAAATGCGATGCCAGTTTTGAGCATATACAGGACTTCAAACTTGATTCAGATTTTTTCAAAGCACCCTATTTAAGAAGTAAATTCCAGGTTCACTGTATATCTAGATTCAAATGCTGATTTGACTGCAGCTCTTGTGGGCCAGATGTCTGAAGCGCCTGACCTATGACCTCCAAAAGCAACTTAAAGGTCACGCAAATTCAGAGCCGTAGCTACGCTGGTTAAAATAAGTTGGTGTGTGTGTCTATCTCACTTACTGCATCAACATTATGTTCATGTTGCCGTTACGGACACCATCTCTCAGCTGAGTCACAGTACTGTGCTTTGCTTATCTGCCAAGCTGCTTAGCTACGTTACAACACATTTGTTTGGTTGTATTGTTAAATTGTGCACAAACTTGTTTGTAATCGTCAAACTGATGCAGACAGCTATACTTGGAGCTTTAATGTTGATATGAAATAAAACATCTTTTTGATACTTTAAGTAGAGTTTGTGTTTTCATTTCAGGCACTCGATACACTTTCATTTACTGTAACTGACACAGCCTGAATCAGTGTTCAAGCATACAGGAAATTGTATAACATATATTGAAGACTATTACATCACAGATGATACAATTTCCAAGTGTACTGTAAAATAAAGCAAGGACGAAGCCCTTCCTTAATAACAAACAGAGACGATCAGTCTGCAGTTTGCAAAAAAATATATATTATTCACAGACACATGCCCATGAACTGAGAATTAAGTGAAAGAAAAAATTGTGTTGTAGTCTCTTAATTTTTTCCGCAGCTGTACTTTGAAAGAGCATAGATAACACCTTATGCAGTCTAGGTCTATTTTTTCTGTTCTGTTAGGTTTCCTTGTTTTGGTTAAACTGTCAGCAATTAACAGCTCATCGTGATGTAAATAGATGTTTGTTTACTGTGTGCCTGCTGTTCACTCACATTCACAATGTAATATTGCAGTTGGAAGCCTTGGTACAATTTCTCTAAAACTAAAGCTATTCACTCTTCTAAATCAATTGGGGTCCCAAGTCTCTATGATGACTGAAAAATGGGATGACAAGCTTGGGAACCCATGTTCTACAGTAAATCAGGGGTCTCAAATTCCAGCACTGGAGGGCCGGAGCCCTGCACAGTTTTTGGTGTACCCTCATTAAAAACACCTGATTCAACTACTTACCTAATTACCACACAGCTCTTGAGTTGAATCACTTCTGTTGGAACAGGGAAAAAACTAAGCTACACAGGGCTTTGGCCCTCCAGGTCCCAGTTGTTCAAACAATTTAATCCAGATCAAAGTAATCCGGATTTTGAAATCCCATGTTTTGCTATCCAAGATTTGGTAATCCATTTTACTTTTATGCCGGTTTTTCAAAGCAACACTGGATTGGATCACTGTTATCCAAATACAGAATTTTCAGGATTACCAAATCCGGTTTACTAGTGCATTAAATGGAACCAACAGTGTAGCCTACTGGCTATGTCAAGAACAACAAGTGGACCTAAATTACTAGTGTCCATAAATAGCCATTATATGTTTTAATTTGAACAAACAGAAAACACTACAATAAACCAGATCAACCTCCAATGTTCTCTCAAAATGAGGGACAGACTGGACATGTGCTCAGGGATGCAATTGTAAGACATTACTTCTGACTGGTGAGTTGAGTACTACTCACTTTTTAGTACTTTTTATTGTCATTTTCATTAAAATACAATGGACGGTAGAGCTTTTTGTTTTGAGCTTTGAGATTTTGTTTGAGTACAGAAAGGCTTCATGTCTTATTTCCTACTTTATTTTCACTGCCATTGTCCTAGTTCAAAAATTGTACAAAATATAAATAAATGTATATCATCAGCAAACATTGCTTTTGTGATCAATTTTCAAGTTTAATTTTGTGCCAGAAATTCACCCTTGAATCCACCCTTGTGTTGGGATCAGGATTATCCTGATTTTTTGGATCAAATGTATCGCAATTCAAACACAAACCTTTGAACAACACAAGTGAAGGTTTGGTCCAGGTTAAAACCGAGACTGGATTAGGTGATCTGATCTGATTTCAGAATCCCTCCTTTCCCTTTGAACAACCTGTTTTCAAGATTCAATTCAATCCGTTATCTGAAATTTCATTGGATTACTTTTGAACAACTGGGCCCAGGACTGGAGTTTGAGAACCCTGTTCTAAATCATTGTAAGGCTCTTATGATACACATCTTGCCACTTGGGGGAGCCAAAATCAAGCAAGAAACGAATTCTTGGGATTTGTATCTATTTATCCAGTATTGGGTTATGAAGGAAGTTGCATGTTAACAGTGGTGGATAGGTCAAGTCCAGAAAGTAAAAATCCGAACCAAGATTTTGTTTCAACCAATCAGTTGCATTATCTGTACCTGTGACTTTTTGTACTCAGCTGGTTGGTTGAAACTAAATCTTGGTCTGGAGTTCTACTTTTTGGATCTGAACTATCTACTTCTGCATAACCATGTATTTTCATATTAAACTGCAATACAACAATGCAAACAAAAGTCAACAGATCAATATTAATTACTTTATCTCATGTCCATAAATCCAGAATTATAAGCAGTGTGTGAAATAAGTAACTCAATATTTGTATGGCACTTTATATGCAGCGGTTTAGGGGTATAAAGAGCATACTTGAAGGCCTTAGATAAGTGATGGGAACGGAGAGATGTGCCTAGGGGGGCTGGTCAAAGAGCCAAGTCCCTGCTGGAGCACCCCGGTGTGCAGGCTGTCTGGCTGTATCAGTGGTATCGCTGTTGCCACCTGTCCCTGGTCTGACTTCCCTGTCATCAGTAGTTTGGCATGGATTGCGTTATGCTAAAATGGGCTTAGCCTTTATAACTTGGAATAAAAGGGAACTGTAATCCAGCTGCTATGAATAACATGACAATCACACCTGATACAAAGAGAGGAAAGAGAGATGGATAAGCAGAAATGATAAGATAAATCTCTAGGGCATTCAAAAACTTGGGTTTTTAAAGGTTATATTTAAATTAACTTTGATCTCAAAAATGACTGTGTTCTTTTTTATGAAACATTTTTATTTTGTTTTTGCCTGCTTTGCAAAATATTTAGTAACTGTTGTATCCAGTTGATTAGTGACATGCACCTATTTGAGTCAGCATTCGACCCAGGGTTCGATACCCTGTGTCGTGACACATCACTCCCATGATCATCATCAAAGTTATCTGCCATCTGTGCTGCAATAGTCCTTCTGTCGGTTCATACCAGACGGAATAACTTTCTTTCACATCCCCCGTCGACGAGTCCTGGCTCCCCAACATCCTTTGCTGGTTGTTCCCTCGGTGGATCACTCTCAGCATGGCTGACCGCAAGCACCCCTAAGCCTTGCCGTTTCAGAGATGATCTCACACAATCTCCTGGCCATAACGGTTTGGCCCTTGTCAAAATCACTCAGATCTTCTTGCTTGCCCACTTCTTCTGCATTCAACATGTTGACTACAAGTACCAAATATTAGCTTACTGTCTAAAATGTCCCAGTCCTTGACACAAACAATGTTTACAAGATACTCAATATTATTTACTTCATGTGGGGGTGGTCATAATGTTTTGGATATATACTTATATCAATGATCCATTTATTGATGGCACAGAGTAGGAGAATGTAATTTAGAGGCATGGGACAGAGTTAAGCTAATTTATAAAGCACTTCCATCTGCATGCAAGTAAGAGGCTGTTTCTCCAGCTGGAATGATACCTCAGTGGGATGGCTGGAGTGATGTAACAAACAGTGAAACCAGAAAAACCACCAGATGTATCAGCTACTGGAGCGCAGCAGACCGTAACGTTGACATTGCAGGTGAGCTTTATTTGCCGGGACACTGTCCCTTTCGGTCTGCAGTGTTCACAGAATGCATGCTAATTATTCATGCTCGGCTTTTGAACCATTGCCTGAAACACAAGGAAAGCCCCAAATCTCCCCACCTTTTAATTGTCCTCTTTAATTCTCTCTCCACTTACTCAGTATTATTCTTAAGTATTTGTTTATAAATATGGTAATGAATTTCCTTTTTACTCAACTCATTGATAGGATAATGATTGTGTGGATGTTGTGTCAAATGGGTGTGTCATGTGACCATATTAAACCATTTTATTAGATTGCACCATGAAGTAATTCTTCCATTCTCCTTCCCATAAGAATTTAACACAGCAACTATACTTGAGGCTTTTTACTTGTCTTTCCTGAAGCTGTTGTTTTCACTTGCTATATCTTTGTGAAGACATTACTATTTCCTATGCCTAGAAGGAGTGAAATTGATAGTATTTTGTACTAGAATCAGCTGTGACTCAAATGATTAACTGGTAAACAATACTACCATATAGAAAAATGACAGAAAACATAATACTTTTGCACATAACAGCAACTCTATTTGTTTAGCAGACACCTTTGTCCAAACTGACATATTGTTTGAATGTTAGCTATCTCAGGCTAAAGGTCAAAAGAATGAGAATTTTAATTCCTTGTGCTTCAGTTACAAAAACTGCAAAATTATGTTGTGTTTCAATGGCAAAAATTATGACATCATGTCAAACATGGACAGACAGGAACAGTGGTTGTGAATAGAAACTGACTGACAGGGATTAAGATCCAGATCACCAGCTTCACAACTGTTTTGCAACCATATGCAAAGTTGGTCAATAGTGCCACTTACTGGAAGACACAAGTTGTGAGTTCTACTCTTCTTCTGACTGAATCTGGGGCATTGACTCACAGTTCTATGAATCTCCATCAACATTGACTCCATTGACTAAAGACTATAATCAGAGACACTTGTTACATGATGTCCTTGATCAGCAGTTTAGTCATATGGTAAAATTGATTGCAAACGTATGAATTTTCCCACGTTTACCATCAGTTTTATCATGATTGAACTGGATCAAAGTGGATCTTCTGCAACGGACATGTTGTGGCAGAAAATAATTTTCTGTTATTCTTGGGAAAGATGTCAGGCAAAGGCTGTAGCTATGAGCAAGCATCTAAAATTCATCCATGTATAAACACATAACGACACAACAATGTGCATGTACTGCATAGGACAATAATCTCGATTGGGGGGCTTCCGAGCCGCAGGTATTAAGCCCCCTTAATTCAGGACTCATAATGAAAAAAATAAAAGACTAGTTAAATCTATCAAAATCCCATTACTTCTGAAATTGTTCCAATTTAATTTAGATTCTTAGTAATTATATATAATAAACATGGCCCCAGTTAATAAATTTGAATATTGACAACACAATCTGTATTGCAAGTCCAATGAAGAACTGGTGGTATTATTTTATTATATTGGACAGAAATACATCAAAGAGGACATTTCCTTTAATGCAATCAATAGAAATATATAAATTATGAGAAGCACTGCTGCTGTACTCTGTTTCATGAAACCAGGAACATTATATAATTAATTTGCTTAAATAATGGTTTTAGAAGATAGTCCTGCTGTTTACTGGAGATGCAACAAAAAATACAGTAATCTTGTTTTGTTTATGTGGCAGGTTATAAAAGGAATATTAAAAACTCAGAGAACCGAAAAATAAAAAAACTTTATAGGACAAAAGCCAGCTAATTGTATTGTATGTACTATTTGTAACTATTTTTTTTTTTTTTTGCAGTAGGAGTGTGGGAAAAGTCACATAAAGTGAAGGTCACATAAAATTACCTTTCAGAATTGGAACATTACCTGAAAGACTTCCTAACCTTAACTTTCCTAAGTAATAAACTGCACAAGGCTGGTTATTTGCAGTGTTAATATGAAACAGTATTAAAACCAATGGTGGGTGAGATCTCCATGCACAGCCAGTGACAGGCTGCTTTAACTGGCTTTCCATCGGTTACGTCATCAGTTCCTTTTGCATTAACAAGGCAGTAACTACTAATACCATCACTGCTGTCCAATCGGTGAAAAAATTGATCTTAGATAACTGTACTACAGGGCCTCCAGAAAGAATTCAGATCCCTCCCCCATGTCCATACTTTGCTATTGCTGGAGGCCCTACAAAGCACTGAATAAGAAGAAGAATATTTATCTCATTCTACATATGCAATAAAACACTGTATAAAGGGTCTGAACACTTGTGCAACTGGCAGATTTTGCAAAATTTTGTCCCTTTTTTCCACTCTGTCAGTATGGGGTGTTAGCCTGTTGTGTCCATTGATGGTGGGGGGGGGGTGAATTAACTCAATGTAGTTTGAGACAAAGTCTGGAAAAGCAGAGGGGTCTGAAGGATTTCTGAAGGTCGTGAACCTGGAGCAAACCCATGTAAATACAGTGCCGTCCCAAGCTCCATTCAGTGTTATTCATTTTGTTGATGCTTGTGTCCTGTACAACCCACAGTCGCCATGGAAACATACACATTGCACTAAGAGTAGAGTTTACCAAGTGTTCCGGCCTTAGTCATGTGACAATTCAATGTGACCACTTATGTGCTTACACAAGCCAACCCCTGCCACTGAAAACAGAAGACTACTAAAAGGAACTTCTTCATCAGCAATGAGGTGACCATACAAGGGAACACTCTTTGCTATCCATCCTGGGAGGCCAGCGGGATGAAGTGTTTTATTTACCAAGAACACCACCCCTGTTGGGTTCTTACGGTCTATCCTGGGAGGTCAGCGGGATGAAGTGTTTTATTTATCATCCAGACTACCCCCATTGGGTGCTTATGGCTTAACTCAAGAAACGTCATGGGATAAAGCACAAGGCTGAATTTTCTCAGTATCTGATTAGTTTTATTTCTAGCAAGAGCTGATGTCAATAGTATATCAGAATAAGCTAAGATGTGGTAGAATATCTGAACTCTTTCTATTCAGCCTTTTAACTGAGAGAGGAGATGCCACAGGAAACTTTTTTCATTGACATTATAGCAGAGTATTGCTTTGATTAAACCTTGAAGGTATCTATCTTATCAGAGTAAAAAGTTCAGTTTCATCTACATCCTAGTCTCTGGTATGAGCTTCTATTAAGTGAGGTTTCATCCTAAACTCTGTGCTTGCTGAGAGAATTCCCTATGGTCCAAGGGTTCTTAATAAACCATTTGCTCAGACATACATGACTGAACTCAGCGAGCTAATAGTAGTTTAAGGTCTTCTAGACCAGTGGTTTAGCCTCAGGATCTACATTTTCCCTGGTCATTAAGTCACAACCTGAAGTTAAAAAATTTTGAACCAAAATTATTTTACAAAACAAAGCGCAGCTACTTGCTGACCTGGGGTGGGGTGCTAGGTGTGAAAATGGACCCACCAGCCGAAAAAGAGTGTTTTCCACCATCCAAGAAAATATGAAGAAGTCTTAAAACTTAAATTCCAAAGCAAGTATCTCTACAGATGTCCTAGTACTTTCATACAAGTGAAGAATTGATAACGCTTTATACTAACTGCACCTTCATAATGCCTTTACAATGCATTCGTAGAACATTCATAAGCAGAACGTAAGTGTATGTTAACATCCTAACATACCTAAACAGCTTTAATATAGACTACATCAATAACAAACCTTATATGGTTACACAGTTATAATATTATCATATAATGTTTGTTATACAAAAAAATTATAAGAAGCTGAATGAGCATGAATGTATGTGCACACACACACAAAAGCAACACTTACCATTTTAGTGAGGGGGAGAGCAAGCTTGGCGGAGGGGGGGGGGTTAAGGGACTTACTCAAGAGCTGTAACTCAAACCGGAAACCTTCTGATCACAGGCACAGAGGCATAACCCACCGCACACTGCCCCCACAGTTTTCAGCAAGATATGCTAACCCACCCCAAATGTGTCATAACAGAGAATATAAAAAATGCCTTAAGCGAGCTGATAAAGATTAAGAAAAAAAATGGAATCAATTCATTTTACATTATACAAGTTCCTATTTTTTCAGTGCACAAAACAAATTACTACAATCTTCTGTAATATCACTTTGGGGCTCCCCGAGTAAATCTGCGAGCGATGTAAGTTAGTGGACTCTCTCATGGTCAGGGTTCCTGACCTAGAGGAGCAACTGGCTCTCATCCGACACAGCACGGAGTTAGAGGAGAGGGTTAATATGCCTTTTAGGGAGACGGTGTGTACGTCACAAGTGGGGAGGGGGTCGAATGAAGAACAGATAGGTCGAGAGCGCTGGGTGAACATAAGAAAGGGGTACAGTTTACAAAGTCGGCATCACCTTAAGTGACTGTGTCTAGCCTCTTTCAGGTGCGTCCAGCTTTAGAGCCGGAAGAGACTGGGGGCACAAGTAACTTACCACCATTTAGTACAAATACAGTGGCGTCTATGACCAATATATGTATAACTGAGGCTAATGTAGTACAAAGCAGAGCATGTGAGCGGAGTGGAGCGGTGAGAATTTCCGCTCCTCGCTCACGAGGCTGTTGGCTCCGCCCGCTCCTCCGCCCTAATTCGCACTACGCCGCTCCGCTCAACACCGCTCCTCACTCCACTAAAATTTCCTCCCGCTCCGGTCATATCGCTCCACGCTCGCTCCAGTTTAAAAGAGGGACAAATAATCTGCATGCCTAACAAATGTCATCTTAAACCGAAGCCGTGTATCATAAAAAATATGACCAACGGCAACATTGTCACTCAAAACAGAAAATATTTATTTTTAAACACCATATAGGCAACAACGGATAGGTTTGGCAATGGCATTCCACACAAAAATAGGCTTAAAAATAAAGAATTCAGTGGGCTTAATAACCTAAAGAATATACAGGCTAAGCATCCACGTTTTAAATTCCTCAATTTTTTTCTGTTGATGCTGCTGCTGCGTCTCTATAAAATAAAATTTCACTGACAGCGTCACGCGAAATAAAAAGAAAATCCTATTAGACCTACTTTGAATGACAGAATATTTTATTTGATTACCAATATTTACTTTATAGGTTTTTATACTTTTATTTACTTTATAGACTTGATATGTTATACAACCATATAAAACTTGCTCACGTTTTGCTCTGGCTTCCGCCTGTTCGCGTAGCGCACTCTCATGTTTCTGAGAAAAGGATGCTGTTCAGCCAAATGGCTACTTCAATATTAGTTTAAATACTAGAAGTCGTGGCCATAGGTGGAAAGAACATTTTAAAATGGATTTGAGAAAGCAATTATTTACACAGCGTGTAGTTAGAGTATGGAATAGTCTTCCTGCTAGTGTAGCACAAGCTAAAACCTTGGGTTCCTTTAAATCAGAGCTAGATAAGATTTTAACAACTCTGAGCTATTAGTTGAGTTCTCCCCAAACGGGCTTGATGGACCGAATGGCCTCCTCTCATTTGTAAATGTCTTATGTACTGTTGGTGGTATGTGTACCACAGTTTGAGAATCATTCAGTTCGAACTTATAAATAAACTGTATTTAAATAAAGGAGAAAGTGCATGAACATGCTACAGAGATAAATAGCAGATGTATTTTACTGGACTACTAGTTATAATTTGAGTTTTTTTTTACATACTATGGATCTTTTCAATTCATTTTCTGCACTAAATTGCTAGAATATTATTTAATTATAATTCTTATATTGCTTGGTGTGGCAGCAATCTTATAATAAATAATAATGAAAAAGAGGTTTATCAGCAAAAACAGAAACATTTAAAATGTCAGTGACACAGATTAAAGATATGGGTTTCCCTCTAAGTATGATAATGAGTACGGCTTATTATATTTTGGGACAAAATCAGAAAAGCTTAACTTCGTTGACTTCATAAATGCTAACATACATCCATAACCTTATCTGTAGTGATCAGAGAGGAAGTCAGATATTTGTCTGATAAATTACAAGTATGGGGTAGGTGGCCCACTGGCAGCGAGCAGACAGATATCACTGCTACAAACCTGGTCAATGACAGTGACACAAACAGTTAAAGAAACACATTTTTTATCCAAGCAATGCAGTACAATGGAGAAAATAACTGCTGAGTCGTCTGGTGTGAAAGACTCATGTATAACATACGTTCAAATGCAGGTTTCAAGTCCCAAGTACCAGAGTACAGAGCTGCTGATTAATCCATTCGCAAGAATTATTATTGGTCTACTTTCCCTAAAAGCAATAATTGAAAAAGGTCAGAGTCTGAATTTATTACATGTCTCACATATGTACCTGTTTATACTGACTCTTACCTAATCAAGAGACAAATGATCTCAAAAGACATCTGTGCGACTGTTTCCTGGCCTATTTTGAGTTACCGTTGATGATAATTAGCCTGAAAGCGAACTATGTAAAGATTTTACAGATAATGAAGACATAACACCCCTTGAGAAAATTTTGTTTCCCTTTTTTAATAAAGCCCATATTATTTAAAGCATGCAAATCTGAAGGCCAATACGCGGTCAGCATGTGAATGGGACCAGTAACTATTACTGGCTACAAAATCTGTGCATTGTAAGTAAATGGGGTAGTTATACACTCACTTTCAGTTTCCTCCAGCCAAAGCCTTTAATGTTGACATAACTATACTGTTATAAGAGATACAGAATCATCAGTTAGTATCCACCTATTGGCACAGTTCTGAGCTTTTGAGCTGATCTGTTCCACAGTAAAAAGAACATGTTTGAAACGTAAATAGGATCAGTATTCATGGTACTCCCAGTTCCTGTATCTTTCCAATTCAGAACTCTTCAGGTCATCATTTTGATGTTTATAGCAGTTCTTCACAATGTCCTACCTTCTGTCTTGGGTCTTCAGGCAGAATTCAGCTATAAACCATAGATGGGAAAAAATACATCAAAGTGTATTTTTTTAAGTGCGTCAAAATAAACTACAAAATAGAGCCACCAAGCAAAGTATCAAAGTACACTACAAACCAAACGAACCTCAAATGAAATCAATCAAATGAAAAATCAATCAATCAAATGAAAAAGTAATAATGGCAAACTCAGAAAGATTTTTTTTGTACTTTAATTGGCAAAGCTGCTTCTTTTTGCACCACAAATGCGAAAAACTCAAAACAACAACATTTTAAATGAAAAATGACAAACACAATTTAATTGCTTCACTCAGCAACTTCTTAAAAACTTTAAACTCAAATAGGCCTAAAAGGAGCTTGTAAGTCTTTTGGTTCATCACAAGTGATCAACTATTGGCTCTAATGACCATTCATTAAAAATTACGAAAAAACTAAACTTCCTCCTTGTGTATGCAGAAATGTGTGGCATATGTGATATCATCATATAAGGGGGAAAGTATTCGTTGTATTTTCAAAATACAAAAAAGTATTTTGATGCAAAATACATAATTTCTATGAAGTCAAATACAAATTACAAAATACAATTTTATATTTAAAATACATATTTTAAATACATGCATCAGAAATACTGCCCATATCTGATATAAGGTACATTAAAAACACCAGATAAGTCTGTATTAGGAAGGGGGATTAAAAGCTAAAAGCTGAAATGCCAGCCACGTCCGTCCTGTAGGTTATGTGGGACGTTGCTGCACTCCTGTTGAGAGCCGTCTCCTTAAAAACTTTCCCATGGATTTTCTGTGATGATTAAAATGTTTTTTGGATAAGTTTTGGGATGAAAGCCCTGAATCTACATGACAGCTCAGAGGTTTGTGTGGACTTTGATTTTCTGAACTGAACTGCAGAAGCTGAGGTTGTCCTGTGGAGATCTAAAAGGAGATGAATAGCTTCTGTAACAAAAACCTGCTTTTGGACTATTAAAAAGTACATAAAACACTGCTTGCAATATAACTTGCAATTCTGATATGTTATCATCACAATCTGGGCTAGTATTTGCAATTTTTACATGCTTCGTTTTTGAGGGTGGGTGGGTGCTGCTTTTGCATACAAAGGTACTTGGTGAGACTTGTCAAGCAGAGTTTGACTTGTCTGCTGGAAAGGCTGCATCCAGGGGTAAGTTGAGGGGTTTTTAAGGTGGGGGGCACAAGAGGAGCCATAATTCATACAAAGGGGCCAACCTCATCATTAGCCAATGATATGTTTTGAATTAGTGAATGACAGGGGAGTGGGTTCATTGGGAGCCAATCAGGTATTGGTTGCCAAGGGTCCGAAATAATACTTGAATAATTATTTTTAGAAGCTTCAGTTCTCTTTCCTGGACATTTGGTACTAAATGCCTTTGAGAACTTTCTAAGAATTAAAAAGGATATATTTATAACAAAGCAAATAAATACAAAAATCACCATACTGTTGGGAACGGTGAAAGAGCAATAAATTTTCACTGTTATTCTCCAGTGAAAACAAACAGAAGCAATAATCTGTTCGGAACAAAAGGCCCGAGAACAATTTTACAAAAGTGAAGCAAAAGTTTTTCTTGTCAATGACATTTTGAAGAACGCCATTGGTGTACAGAACTCTACATGAACATGGCTGAACATGGAATTATTGGACCTTTGGCTAACTCTTAAAATAGCTTTCCAGAAACTTGGTAATTTAGTGCTGAAATCTAACACAGGAAACAGATCAAATGAAACTTGTTTCACGATCACTTGGCATTTTTCTAGTTGGTTTCCTCATGTAATATTACCAGTCCCAATGGAGAAAACAACCCAATGAACATGACTGACCCCTTGATGTACTAAATATCACACAAACAAACATGTAGCTATAAACTTCATAACTCACAAACTGACAGTGCTTTTGAACACAGATATATGCGCATGTGTGACACACCCAGGGGAGCATGGGAAAAAGGAACAGCTGGCAAAGCCGATAAGGCTGCTATCAGAAGGCAGCACAGCCTTCACGCATTCATAAGGGAGAATTTCTAAGGAAACATTTGCAAATTCTTTTTTATCTGCTCATTCATACAAATCTTACCACGTGTTTATTTTACTGTCTTTTATTGCTTAAGGCATTACAGGAATAGTAAATCTATCACCATCACAAAAAGCTGCAAAAACATGGAAACATCAGTCTACAGTATTATTCATGACTGAACCGTATAAGCAGCATTTCATTTCCCGAGCATCATCAAGGAAAAGAAAAGAGCAAATAGGTAATTCAAATTATTGATTAAATCAATTCACACATATGCACATAATCATTTATTATGAAGTGTTTCATGTTCTTCAGGAGTTCATTACAGATGTGGGTCGGTAGGTTGTGAGTTTAATTCCCACTCTGTCTATGTGTGTCTGAATGGGATGCTGGTCCATCACAGGGCCCCTAGGGAGGGGACACATGAGATGGGATATTCATCACATATCACACATTACAGGCACTTTGGAGACAGTTTGCGTACAAGTATGTCTCTGGACCTCAGGAAAAAACCAGAGCACCTGGACTAAACCCATGTAAACACTGTAAGAGCACGCATGGACATACACACAGTCGTGTAATCATATCTTTTTGGTGACCGCTCATTCATTTCTATGGGAAAAATGCTAATGCTTACTATGACAACCTTAACCCCTACACAGCCCTAACCATAACCATAAGTAACCAAACAAAATATAAGAGCTTTTGCATTTTTAGTTTTCTCATTGCAGTCACTGATTTTTATAAAATAGAGTTTGGTCCCCACAACGTAAGGTATACCTGGACACCACTCACACACACACACACACACATACACACAGCCCTATCTATTTCTAAAGATCAGCGATGTAAAGCAGTGTTTCTCAGTATAGTTCTTGGAGACCCTCAGACAGTCGACATTTTTGCATCCTCCTAACACCCAACACCCTTGTACTAAACAATCAAGCAATACAGGACTCCAAATACCTGGTACAAGTGGGAGCATGAATGCAGACCGTCTCTCGGGTCTCCACAGATTGGTTTGAGAAACACAAAAATATTTACAAAGAGGAACCAAACGTTATACAGGAAGTGCAATACCACCTCACTAGCGAGCAAGTGGAGTAAATTGTCAGTGACTCGAGTCGCCACCTCTACCTTGTAGTGAAGCAGCACCAAACAGCCAAAATTCTGACCTCAATTTGCTTACTTTATTTACACAAATTAAATCTTACAGTACAGTATCAACTCTCTACATAATTACACAGGACAAAACAACATACTGTAACAAATTGTACACTGAAGCCGTAATTCAATACCACAGATTATGGGAACGTGCAGGTAGTATATATCTACAATATATATCATGTGTGAGCATGCAGGCCTTGCACTACACATTGCAGCAAAGCAAACAGAATTACGAGACGACAGAGTTCAGGAACCACACATTGGCATCCTTATATACAACTATGATACTGGCTGGAACCCCTGATTTCACAGAAGTAACAGATGGAACTAGTTCTGTAAAATATTAATAACTGCAGTACACTGTAAACAGACACTGCCAGCAATGCTTAAACACTGTTAAAGCACAATGTAAACACTTGTAAGCAAAACATACATAAAATCCATTTGTCTCTTTCTCCAGGAGGCTCCAACAGTCAACTGAACTTCATTCCAGAAATATTATTACAAAAGTGCAAGCCTCAGACTGTCACGCCCGGCTCGTACAATCCTTGTGTTTGCCACGCCCCCCTCGTTACCTCGTGTTAATTCCTGATTGTACTCACCTGTGGCTTGTTCAGTTTAGCATGTATTGTGTATTTAGTCCGCGTCTCAGTCAGTATACCCCAGATCTGTCACTGTAATGTTCGTGAATGTTCGTGGACGTCTGCCCTTGTGTGCCAAATAAATCCCGATTACCCGTATCACCAGCTCTGCTCGCCTGCTTTCCTGCTCGCCTAATCCACGCAGCGCAACACAGACACTGCTGAATGACAGGAGTATGTCACTCTGTCCAAATTTAACATTAAAAACATTTCAACAGCAATGCACATTTGAGTTGGGGTTTTAACTCCATGAATTGTCTGTACATGAATGGACAGAACTGATAGGTCACATTTGTTATGTGTCCATTGTGCCTACTGTGTGACTCTGCAGTCCCCTGTGGAAATGTAGGTTATTTTACAAAGAGCTTTTGTCTTCCTGAACCTAATCAGAGCAGTACAGAGGTAAATGTCAAGGGTGACAAATTAAAAAAATCTATTTTAAAAATACTCACATGATTTTTCTGATTAGGCTCCTGGCTTCACTGTGACTCTGCTCAGGACAAGAGGTTAGAAGATGGATGAATGGATTTTGATTGTGAGAATAACAATAAATGGCAAATGTGGATGATACTCTGCCAAGGACAGCAATGACCTCTGCTACTGTACCAGAATACTACCCAGGCAGAGGAAAAGAGATCTCAAAACTGTTTCATTTATTTCTCCTAGACAACCATGAGATCATTGGGAAACCAAGATCTCATTAAGCTCTAAAATAGTTCTCAGATAGTTTCAACTTTTGCGTCACATTTTGATCTACGGTGGAGAAATTATAAACGCAAACTCATTCTCATTCCAGACAGATTCAAATACCTACATGAAGTTGACACCCATGTGATGAGAAAATAATAAAATGACTTCTGCTCATTTGTGCTCAGTCTGTGCTGGTTTGTTCACAAAAAAGAACATTTGTGCTTTACTGCTTCAAAAATTTCAATTACTGATTCAGCTCCTTCAAGTACTGCTTCAACTTCAATATGTACTGCTGCAACTAAATTCAGTAGTAAAGTTTATCCTTTTCTAGTTTGTCTATTTTATCTTCCTCAGATTCAAGGCCACATGGTTCCATTGTCAGCATGATTGCCTCACAGCACTGGAGACAGGATTTGAGTCTCAACCCCACAGTGTACTGGCAAGATTTCTTCTTTGTCTCAAATATTACCTCTGCCCTCTGGCTTACCTATGTCTACTTTATTTCGTCTAGTGAATGGTAGAAGCTAAAATGATGCACAAATGAGAATCACAATTTTGTTTCCCCAAGCTGTTGAAGAATAATTTATGAGTAGTAAAAATTTCCTCTGGCTGAGGCTTCCAGAGCGCTAAACTCTACGGAATCTCTAATACACTTGCCAATTAATCATTTTGTGTTGTAATGCAACAATGAGGTAGACCCTAGTTCATAAAAAGTAGGGTTTTGTGTGTTCAGTAATATAGAAGTGTTCTGTATTGACAAGCATTGTCAATGTATTTAATTAGGAACTATGCGATAAAAGTAGTAATCAATGTTTAGCTATACTCTTATTTGAATTGGCACTGTATACTCCAAAATATTATATTATTATAAACAATTCTCCAGTAATATTCCCAGCAGATTATTCATTTCCAAATATAATAGCTGGGAACAGTAATATAAATTGTCATGACTGAGGTTAACTCCAGCTGTAGTACAATATACAGGTTTCCCCCACTATCAAAAAGTAGAGTGTTCCTATGAAACCTTTCATATGCAAAAATGGCATAAAGTGAACATGCAACTACCATTAATTTATATGGGTAAACATTTTAAGCGTTTCCTGACCCAATAAATAACCTATCAAACTAAACCAAATAAAACATAAAACCTAAATCAACAGCTAACACTAAAAGCAGGAATGATATAAATAGTGTACCTAGGACACAACTTGCTAACAGATGCAGCAAATAAACCAATATGAAGCACCGTTGCTCACAGACACAGTTCAAACCTACGGCAGCTTGATGCTGAGATGCTGACTGTAGTTCCTGGGGAAGCAGCTCGGTGGGGCCACTTTCTCTGCTCAAGGTGGGTGGTCCCTGTTTAACGACTTGCTGCAAAACAAATGCTGAGCGCTAGTTTTCGCTTTTTTCCCCATATAAGCAAAAATCCTCTTCGGATTTCTTTTGGATAGCAAAAATAGATACTAATGTAGGTCTTTTGTAAAAGTGAAGTAGAGTAAAGAAAACTTTTAAAAAGCGGGAGGCGCCTGTACATGGACAGTATAATGAATGAACGCTTGTATGACAGTCCCACAGATTTATGACAGTACAGATTATTGGACCTCTTCCCTGCTAATGAGTCAGGGGATAATGAGGAAAATACTAGGACTGCTTTGTTTAGAATTAAATACATGTGACATGTGGTCAGTAGTGTACTGGGCGTTTGACACATAGCTAAAAATGCGATCTGTGTAACTGACAAAGTACTGTATTTAAATGTTCAAATGTATCTGCCAATGTCACAAAGTCAGCAGGGAGGGCTTTCCTGATGCACGCTGCTCTCAGATGGTCTTCTTTGCGATCAGTTGTGGTCCCTCACTATCCCTGTGCTCTGTTCACTTGGATCCCCGTGGCGACAGACGTCAGCTAGAGAAGGATGTCATGTCAGATCAGTTCGTCCTGGCAGGCGGAGGCTCTGGGCGTCTTGGGGCTGCACCTCGTCAGCATAGAGATCTGCGTGGCAAAGTTGTTGCCATTGGTGGGGTGCTGGTACTTCACATCGGCGCCCAGGAACCTCTCCAGGCGCCACCTCCTCCACTTCCTCCTGATCTCTGCCTGTACCTGGGGTAGCAAACGAGTGGGGGGGTCGATCCCAGTGTTAGTGCTGCAGAAAAACCCTTTGGCAGTGTTATGATGTCACACATATAAAAGTACATTTGACTTTCTGTAGATAACACAAAATTTGTGGGAAATTTTAAATTCTGCATTTAAAAGTATAAATACCTCTCCATTCAGGAAACAATATAGGACTGCTACCACAAAACCCTAAAAAAAGAAATAAAAGTTGCAACATTAGAACAATTTTGACAAGAACCAATCACTCACTGTACTCAAGAGATAAATGAGATGAAATTAAATCAAGGCAATTTTTAATAGAATCAATCAATCAATTAATAATCAACGCCAGGAGACTGGACACATAATGGATGACAGGTAAACCCAACAGGGGGCTGTCATCCTGCTGGTGAATTCCCTGAAGCCAAGGAAGAGAATGAAAGTGGTAAATGGAACGTAAGAACGCTATATTAGTCCAGAAAACTTGCCCAAGAGTTTGACCACTACGAGCTGGACATCCTTGGAGTAAGCGAGGTACGATGGACAACAGAAAAGAAGAAATTACACTCAGGCCACACCATACTGTATTGCGGAAGACCAGACAACCAACACGCAGGAGTTGCCCTCATAATTAGCAGAAGAATGGGGAAGACACTTCTAGAATGGATGCCTTTTGGACTGAGACTTCTCAAGACTAGATTCAATTCAAGGTACACCAAGCTGACAGCTGTGGTATGTAATGCACTCACAGAAGACACTGATGAAGATCTAATAATGATTTTTCACAAACAAGCTGCAATAGAGGAAGTGAAGCTGCATGACATGCTGCTGATCACTGGAGACCTGAACGCCAAAGCTGGGGGCTACTGACACAGGGAGAGAACGAGTGATGGGAAGTCATGGCTGTGATACCGTTAATGACGATGACAATGACAATGGAACATCTGTGTGACTTATGCCAGGGAAATGACCTGGTCGTAGGAGTGACTTTTTTCCAATATAAGAACATAAGAACCTGAAAAATGGTCCCCACAATGTCAAAATAACAGGTTTTTATTACACTGTGGGGGCATTCGATTAACAAGGTAAAAGGAAGACCAGCATTCCAAGTTTTACAGCTCGGATTTGGAAACCCAAGAATCAGGCCTGGTGCTGGCTGGTACGCCCTGTGGCCTAGTCTGGGGGGGGGGGGGGGGGGGGCTGCACAATTAGGTTCTGATAAGAATGAAACAAACAGTGCTGGTGTTTTAAGAATCCAACATGCACCTTCCCTTTCTCACACACGGTACCTTGAAGAGAGAAGGACCTGTTTTAAGATTTGCCTACGGTTTGTCTTGTCTAAATGTTTACAATATGTCAGTATAAATATTTAGATATGTTATGTCTGTATGTTCCTATAAATAATTGTGTTACCCTCACAAAGGTATCATTATTTCATTATTCTGTTACCCTCACAAAGGTATCATTATTATTTTAAGTGTAATATCTGTTGTGTGTTAGATGAAGAAATAAATGCATGCCTTTTATACACCTTAAATCTCAGTTTCATTGAATGCCTATAATTAAGTTACTTAACTGGTGCAAAATCGCTATCATGCTTTAAGTCCCAAATTTGTCCCAAAGTACCGGGAGACTCACTCTACAGCCGTAACTAGAGTTTTGCTATAGAGTTGCTACATTAACTGGTGAGAGTTACGTTCGTGGGACGAAGGTTCTAACCCAGGTTAAGTAGTGATATGGTAATTAATAAATTCCATTCATAAATCTAATCTTCCAGTAACTGACTAATTGGGACTTCCATAATATTGTTTGTTGGAGAAACACACCATTGTTTGCATTTATTAGATTTTTGTTCCCCAGTGTTTCTTTTCTATTAGTTTTCTTGTTCCTAGTTTGTGGTTATATATTACTTGTCTTTGTTATTTTCCCAGTGTAAGATTCTGTTTCCTAATTTCCCTTTTAGTCTCTTACTGTAGTTCTCTGATCAAGTTACTGTGTGTTGTAAGTTACTGTGTGTTGTAAGTTACTGTGTGTTGTTGCTGCTGTCCTGTTTAGTTCTATTCCCTTTGTTGCTCTTTTCCCCTCATTGTTACATTTTTGATATTATTTGTTCTTGTTTCCCCCATTTGTCTTTGACCCCACACGGTCATTTTGTTTTGTAGTTTACTCAGTGTGTTCAGTTTCCCCAATGAACCCCTCTGCTGTCTTGGAGCCGCAAAGTGGATCGTTGCCTACTTTACTGCCTACACCATGTTCTGCCATCATGACAAATATAATAAGTTTTGACCCTAGTAATGCTTCCTCTTGGGTTCTTGGGCATTATAGGCTCTAGGTGTTAATTTCAAGACAATCCAGAAATACTCCATGGAATCTCCGTCTGATTGAATGCTCATAATTAAGGAATCCAGGAATGCTGTCTTAAAAGACAATAAGACTAAAGAACATCGCCATCTTCCATTAATGGAGCAGATGCAAGCTATTTTTTAATTGAACTGAGCCAATTAATTCTCAATTACATATAATGAAAATTATGAGCATAATTAATTACACCACATTAAGAATCTGTAAGGCAAAAGCCAACTTATTTCCCCTAATTTTTACTCACATTTAAATAAAGGTCTCAGTTCTATATTTTTTAGGTATAGAGGTAAGTGCTCAAACAAGGAATTGAGGTTACACACTTTAATTTGATTTGAGACATCTGACCTGCAAATTAATTTCTGCCGAAAAACATGTACTGGCATTTGACTACGCACCTGAAATGAGCCCAAAATAAGGTCAAACACCAGTCTCAATTCAGTCTTCACATGGTCAGGAATGAACGCGAAGATGATGTAATTGATTCCAAAGAGTGGAATCAGGAGCAAAGTTGATTTTGCCAACCTCCTGCAAACAGACGAACAACACCAGGAAGCTGTGTTTAACTTCATGGGTCTCATAGGCATTCACAGGTGCTGCAAGTCATCCCATTACAAACTGCTCAGAAACTATTAATGTTTAATTGACAAAGTAGCATCCTTTTTAAATTTCCCAGCTTATTGCTTTGGAAATTTTGCCACTTAAAAACTCATGAGTTCTGTTACACATCGACTTCAAATGCAAAGTTACTGTAACTTTAAGAGAACCAAGCAGTTCATTAAGGCACAAAACACAAATGTTCATTTCTCAAACATGGCTGGATGTAACAGCAGACTTACGAATATTGATGGGACTCATTCCGTCCTATATCAGGACAATTTATCTTCTGTCGAAGGATTCGGACAATGCAAATAAATAGAATGAAGTTCATCTGTAGAAAAAAAACAGCAAAAGTAAGAGGTCTCAGAATTACATTTGCAGGTTAAGACCCCAGTGTGGAAGGAGAAAATTATCCATCCATCCATCCATTTTCCAACCCACTTATCCTACTGGGTCGCGGGGGGTCCGGAGCCTATCCCGGAAGCAACGGG
>JAODJU010000001.1:23260691-23274088 GCA_026776725.1 Gnathonemus echidnorhynchus
ATACTGTAGGTGTCGCGATGCCACACTGCCATACATACGGCATACTGTAGGTGTCGTGATGCAACACTGCCATACATGTGGACATTAGCTTTATGTAATGGAATTTGGGGGATCCTGGCATCCACACTGTAAATCTAAAACCTATTTAACAAGTGGCTCTAAAATCAGAAGCCTGACAACCACTGAAAGTGCACTTAACTGGAAATCTTCATTTTAAGCTATTAACCTTCAATAAAACAAAACTAATATTGCAATTTCACAATATTTTTTAAATCATATTTATGCTTCCCTCTGGCTGTAATTTTAAGTGAAATGAACCAAGTAATAATTTCCCTGCCATTGCTCTTCACCAGCTTCCCCGTGAGCTGCTAACTAAATCTTTTGATTTTAGCTGTCAATCCTGGGATTCTGTGCAGCATCACCGGCCAAGCCGACATTTCCCTTGGGCGCCTCCTGGGCTTAGACCAGCACTGGGCATCGGTAATATTAGACAAAATTGTTTCAGTCATTGATATCCAATAAATTTTCTACATCGGTGCACCACCAAATACAGGAAGTAGGTTTCGATTTTTTTTATTATTATTTGAATTGTTTGCTTGGATTGTATTAGTTAAAACAAGGATTATGAAGCTGTGTCCAGGCAACGTTTGCAGCATCATTTAGAATGCAGTGGTGAACAAGTAAGAAAAAATACCTTCAAAAACTTTCATGCAAAATGAAAACAGTTGGAAGTATATCCAAATCTTTTTTAAGGTCATACAGTGGTACCTCAGTTCTTGAACTCATTATAACTCGAATTTCTTAAAAGTCGAACCAACCAGTTCGAAAATAATTTACCTAGAACTCGATCTGAATCTCAGAAATCAAACCGTAAACGGCGACCTAAGATAACTTGTACGTGCAGGGAAATGAGTCACGCAGCACGTCTCTTAGTGGAAACAAAGGGTAACGCTTCAGTCTCAGCCTCGCATTCGCTGTGATGGCATTGTGCATGTTTACACTAGCTGAATACATATATTTAGACAGTAAAAATACATTTGGACAATGATAGACAGTAACAGTAATTATTATATAATAAAATACATTTAAAAATAAAGATTTCTTATTAATTATTTTAATATTAATAATAAACCATTAATACATTTAATTATAATAATATTGTCGTACCCAGCGGGGACGGAACGAACACAAAGGCGCAGACGTCAGGGTATCGGGGAATACGGGTTTAATTACAGGCAAGGCAGGCAAAACGCAGACAGACAATACAATGACCGGGCTGGGGAAACAAACTGAATCGCGGACTAAATACAGAGGACTAATGACAACCAGAAACAGCTGATCACACGGGGATTCCACACGGGGTTAATGAGGAGGCGTGGCACACGGACGGAGTGGACGATCGGGACAGGACACATTGTTTGGATATATTTATTTTCTTACTTTACAAATTACTGTTTTGATAAATGTGCTTAGATGTGTTTAGTACAGTATATGCTCTTCTTGTTTAATCCGGTTCATTTTGTGTTTAAATGCTAAAAAAAAACACATTTCGGTGTAATTTTTTGGGGCCGGGAACCAATTAATTGGTTTTCCATTATGTCTTATGGGGAAAATTCGATCAGAACTCAAACTTTTTAGGATTCGATCTGGAGTTCTGAACAGATTAAGTTCGAGTTCTGGGGTACCACTGTATTTGAGTTTTTCTAAGGCAGACAGACAACTCCCCCCACCCCCCCAAGTGTGAAAGACTGACCCCTTACAAACATAGTCATAGAACTAGCTGTCCTGATGCTAATACTAAAATACTAAAAAATAATTTCATTCTTTGGCCAGGCCAGCTGAATGATGTAAAAACCTTCATCACAACACTATGTTACAGGGCCTGTTTTGTCCGGTTCTGCAGCCATGTACAGTACTGCTGGTGGCATTTGATGATGTTGGTTGTTAGGTTTTTGGTTCCCATGTCTTAAGAATTCAGTTTTACCTGGGATGTAGTGATGACAATTTAAAGAAAAAATCTTTTGTCCACGAGTCATGTCAAACCTTCCTACTTTCAGCTTATCCATCTTCTCTTCTGTTTCATGCTTTTTCTCAGCAGCTTCTTAACGCAGTGACACCCAAGTTTGTTAAAATACAACCGCTCCACTGATGGGATATTAGAAACCACGTGGTTGCATTTTGTCAGTAGTTTGTAGCATGAGAGCCAATATGGCAAGTGGCCAAATTTAGTCAGATTCACTGACAAATTCCTTTTGAGTTTTTTATCACAGACTAAGCACAGAGAAAAATCAGATGGAAGATGAGGTAACGAAGCTGCTTCCAGCTATATGAAAAGTACCTACCACAGGCGAGGGTTAGTTTGTGTTACCAGGGCATTTCAGCGCCTGTTTTGACATCTTTCCATGGTCTGTTGATTTAAAGGGCAAGTCACCATTGTTTTTGTTTGAGTTTTGTTCTACAAACGGCATAAAGTTCCTGACTGGGTTGTCTTGTTTTATCCTCCTCTCCCCAGAAATGGACACAGCCAGCTGCCTCTGCATATCCATCCAGATTTGGAACGCAGTGCAATTTCCTGGGATTCAGCAGCTGGTTCATATCACCAGGGGTGTAAATTCGCTGGATGGTGGTTTCCCCAGAAGAGCACGGTCAGTGTCATACCTAAACATCCAATGAATAAACGACAGCTACAAAGAGGGCCTCCTGGCTGAAACAGAGAGCAAGACCAAATATTTTGGTCTGAGTCAGACATGTTCATCATAAGGGTTTCCTGATTAAACTGGGGTGGTTTGAAAGTTGACAAATTTCCATTGCAATAACACTGCCGTTCAGCATGACCACCAGAAAAATTATGGTGTTTGAAAGGGCTACCCTATCAAGTTCAGTGTTGGATTTTACATTTTTATTTATTTAGCAGATGCTTTTATCCAAAGTGAGGTCCTTCTTGTTAGGGAGCAGAATCAGCCAGTCCCTGGAGTAACTGACAGAATCACTCTACCGACCCTGGGATATGAACAGATGACGTTCCAATCATAGGCGCAGCACCCAAACATGCTGAGCCACATACCCAAAGGCTAAGGGCTAGAGCAAGTCACTATTTACTCCTTGGGAAATGAACAAGGTTTGATTCCTGTACCTTACCTGACCAGCCAAAAAGCTGACAGCTGAGTTTCTGCTGCCATTTGCTGAGCTGCTCAGTCGCTATAATCCATCACCCCCCCCACCCCCCCGGTAGCCTTTGCAGGCTGCTGAACATTACCTCTTCTCTGGCAGATTCCTAAAGGCTCACATATAGGCGCTTTTCTGTCTCCTCGCAAAATAAAAGATACCTGTTTGTTTTTGGTAAAGTGGGAGATTTGGGAGTCCTGTGCTGGCTGCCATCTACAAATCAAGTGTCAGTGTCCTGAAAACTTTGCAAAATTAACACAATGCTGCTGTAGCTGCTGGGGGGGGGGGGGGGGGGACAGTACTGAGGAGTACAATGGCATATTGGGTAGAATTACAGCCTCACACCAGTGGCAGTCCCTCTGAACAAAATGAATTCAAAGTGATATCAAACATTTGTTCAATTGTACCTTCTCTAGCACTCTCCATTGTCATGGCCAAAAAAACCCGTTTGCCAATGTTCAGCTGCTCTACATAAAAGATATTCAAATAGGAAAATAAATATTTGTCTGTTTGAAAACATCCCCGTTTTAATGGAACACTCATACTATGGGAACCCTCTTGTTATTTTACAGTCATGAACAGTGTACACACACTGGTCCTAAACAGTTCTAAGGTAAAAAGTTCAAAATATGGTAACATATGTAGGGAGGGCAGGCAAGAGAGGCCTATCCACACGTGATTTATAGCTTAAGGCCAATACACAACGCATACCGATTTCACTCCAGTTCCCTAAACTCTGCAAAAGGCACTGCCGTATTTCAAAACCCTTTTTAAAAAGCTGATTAGTTATGTTTCCAGACAGCACAGCACAGCACAAAACTCATTCTCTGGAGAAACTTCTGGGGAAAAAAACACCACTCGCCTCATACTGATGCCCAATGATGTTAAATAAAAAATTCTGCAAGGCCCTCATCAAGACGCACAGCACTTAGGAGTACCCCAGAACATATTATTCTTCATGCCGGTAAACGCAAATTACTTGTAACAAGGCAATTAAGCAAGTTTAGCAGGCAAAAGTATTTTCATTAACAGCACATTTATAAATTCAAAGTTATGAAGACATGCAAGAAATAAGACAGAAAAATACAATCAATTAATCTGTGAATTTTTTCTTCTAATTTTTCCTTGGACTGAGACCTTAAATATGCAGTATGTACATATTTTGCAATGATAAACTTGTAACATTTTCAAAGAATTTATACAATTAACTATTTGTAACAATACTTTATAGATAAATATTTAATGACTGTCCCATGTTTACTTATGGATAATATTTTATAATTCTTAAACTTCTTTTAGATAATATACAAATATTTAATTGTTTCTGCTGACGGCTAACATTGAATCAGTGTTACACTTGCTTCTTTTAACAATTGTTTTAGTATTAAAGGCATATTTACCTTTGTGATGGTCGCTGAAGTAACTGAAGTATTTGGGACAGGAAATGGTGACCACCTCTCCCACCCTGGCTGAGGGCCAGCAGGCAACGATTTCCCACATGCCTTTGCAGCCTGTCAGGATGAACAAAGCTGGTGTTTCAGGACATGGCCAGTGGGAACACCAGTCACATACAATACTACTACTGCTGGAAGTTTGATCCCGATATTATTCATGTAAATAGATATAAAGGTCACCCTTTTTAGGAGCAGATAATAGTGCATGTGCCTAGATTAAAAGAAAGAATAAAAACAGGCAGAAATTTCAGGTAGCCTTAAAAACTTCAAATACTATTTAGCACAAACATTGGAAAATATGTATATTCAAACATTTTGCATATAGAAAAGAACATCTAGCATGATAAAACAAAAACATACCAAGGTGCAGACTAGAATTGCCATTAAAATGGTGACAAATAAAACAAATTGAAATTGTTATCAATTGAAAAACAATAAATCTCTTTTAAAATGTTACTTTTCCCTTGATCTCTGCAGTTAATCAATTCATACACAACTATCTTTGGCTTACTGGTCACTAAACGGAAGCTAGCAGCACTTGAACCAAATTTGGGTCCTTGATTACTGTGTGCTTGAGATATGCATTATATAGACAAAAGTACTGGGACACCTTCCCATTATACCCACAGGAACTTTATCACATCCCATTCTAAATCTAAAGGCATCAATATGGAGTTGGCCCCCCGTTGCAGCTATAACAGCTGCCACTCTTCTGTAAGGCTTTCTACAAGATTTTGGTGTGTGTCTGTGGGAATTTTTTGCCCATTCACCCAGAAGAGCATTTGTGAGGTCAGGCACTGATGTTGGACATGAAGACCTGGCTCACAATCTCCATTCCAGTTCATCCCAAAGGTGCTTGATGGGGTTGAGGTCAGGGCTCTGTGCAGGCCAGTTCAGTTCTTCCATACCAAACTCACCCAACAATGTCTTTATGGACCTTGCTTTGTGCAATGGGGCACAGTCATGCTGGAACAGAAAAGGGCCTTCCCCAAATTGTTCCCATAAAGTTGGAAGCATAGAATTATCCCAAATGTCTTTATACTGAAATATTAAGAGTTCCCTTCAGTGGAAATAAGAGACCTAGGCCAACCCCTGATAGATAACCCCATATCATTGTCCCTTTCCCATCAAACTTTACAGAGGGCACAACGTTAAGGCAAGTAATGCTCTCCTAGCAACCGCCAAACCCAGACTCGTCCATCAGACTGCCAGAGTAGCATGATTTGTCACTCCTCAGAACACATTTTCACTGTTCTAGAGTTCAGTGATGGCATGCTTTACAGCACTCCATCCGAAGCTTGGCATTGCACTTGGTGATGTGAGGCTTGCATGCAGCTGCTTGGCCATTGAAGCCCATTCCATGAAGCTCTCAGTGCACAGTTTTTGTGCTGGAGTTAATGCCAGAGGAAGTTTGGAACTCTGCAGTTATCAAGTCAACAGAGCTTTGGTGACTTTTACACACTATGCCCCCCAGCACTCTGCAACCCCGTTCTGTTACTTTACATGGTCTGTCACTTCATGGCTGAGTTTCTGTTGTTCCTAAATGCTTCCACTTTGCAATAATACCACCTACAGTTGACCGTGGAATATGTAACAGGGACGAAATTTCATGAACTGCAAAGGTGACATCCTGTGACACTGCCACACATCACAGCTCTTCAGAACAAGCCATTCTTTTCAAAAATGTTTGCTAACCTGACTGCATGGCTCGGTGCTTGAGTTTATACACCTGTGGCAGTGGGTCTGAATGAAACACCTGAATTCAGTTATTAAGAGGTGTGTCCCAGTACTTATGTCCATATAGGGTATTATCCGTCTCATTTGTACATCACTTTGGAAAAAAGCATCTGCCTGATAAACCAATATGAATGTACTGCAGATGGCGCACACCTGGATCCTACATTCACTGCATAGAGAGGCATTCCAGCTCACACACTGCCCAGGGTTTTAAGCTCATGACACCTGGCAGCTTAACAAAAACTAACTTGATGTGTGTCCTGGCACTTGGGAAGCTTGTGCATGTTCTGGGTTCCATCACGTCAGTTGTCATGGTAGCAACCTTCTTGCTTAAGGGCAAAGGGAACCCTGACTGAAATTACAAGCTTGTGTCTGCAAACAAGTGGATGAGAAGCTGTACCTCCTGAAAATTTGTGTGCGGTGAGATGCTGGCCAGCTTGTATGTTTACTACAATGCATGAAAAAGAGTCATTTAGGCTTTGTTTCTCTTTGCCGTTGAAGGGAAACCCATTTCCACTCAATACCTACTCCTTCTGCTCTGGTTATTGAAATATATTTATTATTTTTTAATTTGTATACAGTTTGGGTCAGCAGATTTAGAGTGTAGTTATGTACATTAGAATGTACGTTTTATTTTGATCCATTTCCATCAATGAAATAACATTTGCATAGGATATACACTAACTTATGATCAAACAAGCCTTATTTACACATGAGAGGAGGAAGGTTAAAAGCCAGGATAAAATTAAACTCTGCAGCCTCTTTAGCTACCTAAAATGTATTTACAGGCTATTATCGCAATCAACAGAAAAGTTTCCCTCCACTCTGATTATACAAATTTCTCAGCGAAATCATACTGTAGGTTTCACCAGGTTCCCATCCTGCAAATGCATTCTTTTTTATATATATAATAATTGATACTTTATTGATCTCCATGGGGAAATTCTCTTTATACCTGCCCCAGATAGGGTTAAAGGCCTTACTTAAGGAGCTGTAGATATGCCGAGGCCAGGCACAAACCAGCAACCTTCTGATCACAGGCACAGAGGCTTAGCCCACTGAGCCACTCACTGCCTCCAGAATGGGATTCTTGCATGATACCACTACAGTACATCACCAGTGCTGACGTGACCTTAAAAATGCAGCAACACTGTCCACAATACACAACTGGAGAAGTTGGTCTTCACTGTCTTTAACACACACACACAAAGAAGGTTCAGAAAGATACAGCATGTTGTCATGACAACAGGACAGAGTGAACGAAAATCAGACATTATTAACTAGGTGAGCATGGAAAATGGTCCCAGACAGAATGGGTTGTCCCAAACTGCACATACCCTTCTGGCCAGGTTTGCTGCCTGTCAGTTGGGATGGGTATCGTTAGGATTTTATCGATATCGATACTGCTTATCGATACTGATACATTTCAGTACTCTTATCAATACATCTCTCCATAATGTGGTGCAAAAAATAGACATGACACGATGTGAAGAGATTTAAGAGTTATTTTTAATATAACTTTTTTGCAAAACTAAGTTTGTTTGCTGTATTCCTGTAATGCTGCTTCACCATCCAGTTAGTCTTAGATGTAGAAGGTTGAATTTCAGATTGTATTTTAAACCTATGAAATCTTGGCAGCATATTTGTAAAGCGAAAACAAAAGAACTGAATATTACCTCTTGAATTATGAAGATGGCATTAAAACATTGAATGTTTCCAACTAAATTTGTTGTTTTGAAATTAATTTTGAGGCAAATATAAATGAGCTGAATTCATGTTACTGAATTATAAAAATGAACTTTATAAACTTTGTATTTTGGAACTGAAGTGTGGAGCTGAATAGTTTTATATTTATTATTTTACCACCGAAATTACAACTGAAATATTTTCAACTGAAATATTCAATATTTAAAAGAGCAGTGACATTAAATTACAGCCCCCAAATATTCAAGTATTACTGAATGGAATACATTTTTATTACAGCATTATTAAATGCAGTGCATTATTATTCAATTAGTGTAATTCAACATGCTTTTTTGCATCAACCACTTTAGTCATTAATTTATTTCCATAAGCATAACATTTCCTAAAGTAAGCCCACACTTTTGAACGCTTTACCTTATCTGTCATGGTGACTGGAGAGGACAGTATATAAGCACACACCTACACAACTAAAATGTGATTGTCAAAATGTCCCCACAACATGATGAATGCCCATCTTTTTTACCATATGGGAAAACTCTATTTTAAATTAATTATTTGGTTATAGTTAGGGCTGGGTAGGGGTTAATGTTGTCATAGTTAGCATTAGCATTTTTCCCATAGAAATGAATGAACAGTCCCCAAAAAGGTAGGATTACATGACTGTGTGTGTGGATGGATGAGTGTGCCCAGTGATAGGCTGGCATTCTGTGCAGGGTGTCTTGCGTAAAAGTCCCATTCCAATGGTGACACTTGGGAGGACCAATGAAAGTACACCAGAGGATATTTACATGATATGGACATTATGTATTCTTGACACGAACACCTTCTCGCAGTGTTAACTTGCATTACCCATGTATTGCCAAATGTTAAAATACCATTTGCATATTATTTCATTTGCTGCCTGTCAAAGGACAGGAAAGGTATCTGTTCTGAGGTGAAGCATAAGTGATAAGGCATAAATAATTACCAGTTTACTCTCAGTACATATTGCTGCGGTCCTGCCTCAGCTTGGTTTCTCCAGGGTGGTATAAAGGATATGGGGAAGTCTTTGAACGTGGATAAATTTCTTCAATCCATGAAACACTCATGTGGGTGGTAATGTTTGTATTTCCCAAAACTGGGAAATTTGAATGATTTTTTAATGTTTTTTTGTGCATTAGTGCATCCTTACTCAAGCTCCCCACATAATTACATATCTTTGAAACGTGACTGAGAGTTTTGTTTTATTTAAATAGGGGTGGTAACATTTCAGGGTTATTTTGTGGTAATCATTATAGTGGCTGGTTGCCAAGTAAACAGGCATTTCCCCCCAGACCAACGTTTTTATTTTCCCTTTTTGGGAACACATGGTGGCATGGGGCAGTGGCAGATCTTGGCACGGGCAAAATGGGCAGTTGGCGAGGGCGATATCTTTGGGGTGTCGACTTTGCACACCACCCTCTGGGCAGTCTGGCTTGCCTCGGTCCCCACACAAGTTTTGACTACCACTGCTATGATGGCTTCCTGTTTTGATCCACACATTCGGAGAAATATCTCAAAACTTCACTGTTTAATATTTAATAAAGTAGAATTATTCTGTATTACAGCCTTGGAAAAAATTAAGAGACTGCTCTATTTTAAACAAAAATGCATTTTTAAATCCTGGTTTAATTGTGGTTCTGCTGGCAGAAGGCAGCACATAAGAATAAGGTGAAGCAGGAGACACTGGGTATGACCATAAACCAGCCAGGTAAAGGGCAGGAGTGACTTTCTAATGCCAGAGATGACAGGTAACTTAACCAACAATTTCTCATGAATCGTAGGATGACATCAAGTGACCTTCAAAAGGAATGGGAAACATTAAGTGCAGGTGTGAAGTGAACTGCTAGGACAGGATCGTATCAGGCTTCTAAAAGCAGGACTGAAGTCCTGTAAAGCAAGGAAGAAGCCCTTCATTAATGAGAAACAGAAAAGAACTACCATCCCTAACTGCAGTTTAAAGAAGAGAAAAGAAAAGAAAATATATATTATTATTATTATTATTATTATTATTATTATTATTATTATTATTATTATTATTCACAGACACACACACCCATAAATTAACAAATGAGTGAAACAAAAAATTGTGCTTCGGTCTCAATTTTTTCTGTGGCTGTGTTAAAAAATTCTGCTGAACTATGAAATGTGGTTCTGTTCTTTGCTGCTAAGATGAATGGCCATCAGTAGAGCAGGCTGCTTTCTTTGAAATGAATAAAATCAATAAAAGTAAAGTCCCTCGAAAACAAATGCAGCACAAAGCTTGTTAATTTGAGCCACGCATATCTCCCCATCCCTCTTCCTCCTGCATGCTTGTCTTTTTATTTAAATTTTTATTTATTCAATTTCCTTTTGAAGATGGAAGTGGTCTCACTTTGGCTGAAAAACGGTGAAGGTCTGCACTATTAATACATTGCATGTTATGCACATCACTAGTCAGCTAGATTGAGAATAGGGTGTCTCCCTCACATTTCATAATTATTCGTTTGGACCCCCGCCACATTTAACATAAAATATTAGTTTATGCCAGTGTGTCCCCCCCACATTCAAAATGCTTCTGACGCCCCTGCTGTACGGACATTATAGTGCAAGGAGTTCGTTTCATTAAAACATTTTTACTTTGTCATAGGAAAAAAACTTAGCTAGCTTTGCAATTTTAATTATTACTTTTACAGATTATCTAATATAGGTATAAAAATCAGTTTAAAGTTTTCCTCCAATACTTTTGTGTAAGCATTGTAAACGTTCTCCAAAAAAATTATAATCATTTTCATCGTTGCTGTTTAAATCACTCCTAGATGGTTTTGTGAGAAATTTATGTTGAACTCCTTTTTCCTTTATAAATACAACAATTACAACAAAATAATGCCACCCTAGTATATTATACAAAATACTTACATCTTCTCCCTCCAATCTTGATCTTGTTGCATCTGTTCTTCAGACTAGATCACAATTAAAGCTTGGGTATCAATAATTATCGAAAAGTACTGCCATCGATCAGCAGTATCGATATTGATTTATAAAATCCTAATGATACCCATCCTTAGTCAGGGATGCATGGCTGCCAGTTACCATGCAATGAACTCCAATTCAACTATTTTGTTTTTTTTTTTAATTTAGTGATCAGTGGTCATTGTTGACACACCACAGCAAAATGTGTCCTCTGTGTTTAAGTGATAAGCCTGGATGTTCTTTCCTGATGGTATAGGTGAGACTGGAATGCTGGTCCTGGGAGTGTGAGCCAATGGTGCTAACCACTACCCTACCAAGCCACCCACCTCCTCTATTTTGATTTTAATCCATATGTAACAATGAGACATAGCAGGGGGCAGCCAATTGAACACCGGGGGAGCAGTGCTTGGGGGCGGTACCTTGCTCAGGGTACCTCAGTGGTGCCTTACTGGTGCTTATCTTTCAATTACGAGTGCACTTCCCTAACCATTAAGCCACCACTGACCACTTGTTTTTTATTTATACATTTTTTTAAATATGCTGAATAAGTGCATTTATTCTTAGCATTCTTAGTCTTCTAATCTTCCATCTTTCCTCTCCTACTGTATGTATCTGACTTTCAAAATGCGGAGCCATCAGTGGCACATTAAAATAACAATGACAACTGCATTGCTTTTCATTTATAACAAGTTGCACTGTTATCACGTTACTGACTTCTGCTTCAATCTAAACGTCCAAGCGGTAATCAATTCGCCATTGTTCCCTAAGAATGATAATAAAAAGATGATAAACAATGGGGGACAAAAACAGAACTTTTCCAGAGACCTAAACATTAACATTCAAATACAGCATGAAATGAAGCACTTTATTGTTGAAAATTAGCAATCCTGTCAGCTCTTCTGGAAATGAGCTGTTCATAGCAAATATCCGTCAGCAAAGACCCCAGGATCATTTTAGGAAGCCTTGTAATCAAATAAGAATTTTTATTTGTTATTGTACCAGTGGGTTACAAAAGTGCAATGAAATATATATAAGAAGTTTCCCCCACTATCCAAAATCAGTGTTGCTATGAAACCTTTTGTAAGCCACAATGGCAAGAAACGAAAATTAATTGCCATTAATTTATATAGGACAAAACTGAGCATTCCCAGAAAAAAATAACCCACCAAATAACACATGAAATATAAACTAGCACTAATATATAGTAAAAGCAGGAATGAAAGGATAAATACACAGCCTACATCAGTAGTTCTCAATCCTGATCCTGCCGCCCCCTGTGTCAGGAAGTTCATATTCCAACCCTACCTTAATCAGGCTCATATTGTCCTAACAAGGCTAATAATGAATGTGGCAGGTTGAAAACAGCGTGGGTTGGGATGAAAACATTCTGGTGGGGGGGGGGGCACCAGAAACAGGATTGAGAACCACTGAAATATATAAACTACAAATGATGTAAGTACAGTGTAGTTTCACTCACCAGAATCATTAGTTACGTGTCACTTAACAACAGGGATGCATATGAGAAATGCATCGATAGGTGACTGTGCAGCGGTGAGAACATCATAGAGTGTACTTACACAAACCTACAGTAGGTGATATAAGGTAGGTTGTGGTACAGCCTAATAATAATAATAATAATTGATACTTTATTAATCCCCCTGGGGAAATTCTTTTTATGCCTCCCTCAACTTGCTCTTTGTAGAGCAAGCTGTCTGCAAAGGGCAGCCACCTGTTGGGGTGTCCAGGGAACTGGGGGTTAAGGGCCTTGCTCAAGGACCTGCAGATGTGCTGAGGCAGGGCTTGAACTGGTGACCTTGTGAATGATAAGTACAGTACATACACTATATGGACCAAAGTATTGGGACAAACCTCTTCATAACTGAACTCAGATGTTTCAATCAGGTCCACTGCCACAGGTATAGTGGTTGTGCATGATGGCTTGGGTGAGACTTGAACCCTGGTCCTGGGAGTGTGAGGCAACACTGCTAATCACTACCCTACCGAACCACCTACCTCCTCCATCTTGATTTTAAGTGATAAGCCTGGATGTTCTTTCCTCACTGTTAGTTATGCACTGGTGCTGTATCAGGTAATGTAGAAGACCAAGTTGTTGGTCAGAAGCTCATGAGTTCAAGCCCAGCCTTGGCCTACCTGTGGCTTTAGAGGAAAAGATGGGTTTAATGGTTGTGAATTATAATTATTAAGTCCTGCTGTTCTCACACTTGTTTAATAGTAAGGTGGGGACCCTAAGTGTGGCCATCTACTTTTTCATAACTATATTTGGAGTGATCCCCTCCTTGGATTGCTACCTTAACGTGGTGGAGGGGTTTGCGTGCCTCTGTGAACCTGGGGGCTATGTTGTCGGGG
>JAODJU010000001.1:23284288-23306748 GCA_026776725.1 Gnathonemus echidnorhynchus
GTAGGATGGTATCATGGTCTAAACATAGACTTGGGAAACACTCTTTACCTGATTTAAGTATCCCCCTTTTTTTTTTTCCTCTTCAGGGAATGGATTGATGGGAGGGAGAACGGGGTGTAAAATATTTGCTGTGCCTACGTGACTATTATTCTGTATCTGTGCAATCTGTTGTGATATGCAAACTGAAAAAAGTAATAAATATATTGTTCAAAAAAAAATATCCTATGTTTGCGTAATGTTTATCAATTTGATTTCTGTAAAATGTTCAGAAATAACTATTAACATGAACACTCTGAAAATTATTCTTAGGGTTTCTTTGATGTTAAGTACAGCCCAGTTTCAACCCAATCAAGCAGTAAAATAAGCAATTGGTGAGGCTTAGAATACGCAAACAAAGAATCACAAAAACGCTGAGGGCGAAACTTTGAAAATGTATAGCAGAAAAGATATTTAGGGGACAGCCGTAGGATTTTGCATGATCGCATGAATGTATTGAAAGTTTTTGCATATTTCTTTTCCCAAGAAAATTCATGACATGAGCTCAGAGGTCTAGATGAGTTGGTATAAAATGACATCAATGCAACCAAAAATCCTAAACCTGGTTAGCAATCTTTTCAGATGTACAGACATTTATAGTAAACAGCATGCTGCATGACAACTTATGTGTGCTGGCAACCACATTGAAAAGTTTTGAATGCATTTTAATACGCCAGAGACAAAAAAAAGTAGAAAATACTCCTCCCAAGTTTGTCACAATATACTAATGATTCTGGTACAATTCAGTACATTTCCCAGAATGAAACACAGAGTGACTTTCTAAAATAGCAAATGAAGCTGATTGCCCAGCTGTTTCAGCGTTGGCATTTTGAGTTGTATATACATCAAAAGGCTTCCAAGAAGAGGTATTTCAGACTTTAGTCGAGTGTGGTAGCTTTTTTCTTCTCTGCATGCAAGCAGTTGAACCCTTATAATCACTGGTTTCTGCCTTACATCTGTATAATGACGGCCAAGGGGCATGCAAGGCATTTTACCCTCTATCTCTAGCTCCAGCATATATTTCCGTATCAAAACCAGCTTTCCACCGTTGGTGCTCTATTTAACTAGAGGCCGACAAGCATGAATCTGAGACCTGAACCATTTGAACAAAATCGTCTGTGTCGCCACCAACCCCAGGGAATGTAGAGCGATATCAAGAGGGGGATGGAGATTCAATCATAGCAGACATACAGTAATCAAAGTTAAAGCCTAAATAACGACCATCCTAAAGGTTATATTCAGTTGACACCATTGCCCGTCAGGTGATGTCCTACTGACAAATTCCTCTATTGTGGACTTGCATTCTGCTTCTGAAAGGATTTAGCCCAATGATGACACCAGGAGAAATTTCCAATCCACTCACAATTTAAAGTTTACTGGGATTAAAAGTAAGGTACTTTGGCCAGTCAGTCCACTGTGCATAATTCCTGGGCAGAGGACAAAGTTACTTCAACCAGGCAACCTTTTGCCCCTTGGCCAAATTCTCCAGCTTTGTTACGGAACAAAAAGAGCCCACATTACAGTAAATGTACAGCAAGGAAAGTGTTAAATTAATGCAATCCAGATTAACTGAATGCATTACAAATACATGGTTGAACGTAAAACGGTCAACAAACTGTAAAGACCACATTCTCTCTACCATCGCCTGTGGATTTTCCACATATGCCATTCCGGTGATTCATAACTGCCATGTACTATAAACTTCACATTTCTAAATTGAGCCAGTATCCTCAGCCTGCCATACCATTGACTGTTGACAGTTTAGTTTCACATAAGGAATGGGCATTTTCCAAACATTTACCAAATCTGAGGGGGAAAGTTTAAAGCATCTCTTTACAGGTAACAGTATTGTATCACTAATGCACATGGAAATGCAACAGTGTTTGCACAACATGGAGTCATCTGACCCAGTCTTTAAGGTTCTCTCGCTTCACTCTCTCTATGGTAGTGTGCAAAATTGTACAAACTCCTCCCCTCCATCCATAAATCTTGGTCAATGTCACCAATCAGCCCAACTGTGGGACACAGGGAGAACATACAAACACACACAGTGGAGGTGGGATTCAACCCCACACCCTGGAGGTGTGAGGTGCCGTACTATCCAATGCATTTTAAACGCAGTTAGCCAACCATTTACTATCCGAGATACGATTATATTTTCAAAAGATGTGTAAAAAACTGCAGTTATAGAAAAGTCTCCAAATTTCAACCAAAGAGTTACCGATTTAACAAAAAAAACTGCGCTCTCTGATAACGCGCTACAGGGAAAACAATCCCCACACTCAAGTCGATATTAAAGTATACAGGCGTAAGTAAGCTTTCGGGAAACGCTCGTTAAAGTCGTAAGTAAATTCCACGCAACTATCTTAAAGTCTCTGCTTAATCTCAAAGATAAACCGGAAAACCTCTCTCGCGTAATGAAAGCCCCCATATAAAAAAACTGTTCCTACAGAAATCCATGCCACTTTCATATTAAAAGGTCCATGTTTTGAATTCAGTATCACTTTGAAATGGTCATTTTTTCAGAAAATCAACTGTCCCTTAAGAGCACAAATGTGTGACCAGAAAGCTTCGTGGTATTCTGTGTAGTGGTTTTCGTTTATTAAAATAATAATGATTTTTAACACGTACGTCCTGCTTCAAATCTTAAAGACGGCTGACTGACCAAACATCAAATTGATCCGGCTGCCGACGCTAAACAGTTAAATATAGCTTATTAATTGAAGCATAAGCTCTTTCATCACTTTCAAATCGACATGACAATTAATCATAGGAAAGCCTTTTAATACGAATCCCCTGTTATTCCAAACTACAGTGTACGTAGTGCAGCCTAATATATAGGCTAATACAAATGGAAATACGCAAGCAATATTAAAGTGTGCTTTGCTATTCCTGAATGCACGTAATAATGAGGAGTCGATGGAAAAGTAGTAAGTAATCGCGGTTTTTAAAAACAAGCATAAAAGCTGAGGCAAGACAAAAGTTTTTTACTAATAGAATTAACAGAAATTAACAGAAATTCTAAAAGACAGAAGTCGTCGACGGGGATGTATACGAGTTTCCAAACAGCCGTATGATGAAGTAAGGGGCAAATCTAAAGAGTACAACGCAACACGTCAATTCTCTGTGTGTTTAATTCAAACCAGAGCTGAGGAAACTGACCCCTCAAATATTATTGATCCCTGTCCTTCTGCGAATCGACACATATAACACGCCTTACATCGCCCTCTCTCACAATCACACACACACATACATGAGCTTTAATAACCTAATCAGTACGACTTGGGTAACTTACTGACCGACTTCATTCTGTAATTTCTGAAAATTAGAAAAAGTGACGGTGTTTTTTACAACGCAGACAGTCTTAGCATAGGAACACTGTCGATGAAGTTCAGTTCATATGTAAATTTTGTTTCGACCATGTATTTTTAATGCATATAGTATTACCACTGTTGCATGTTACGAATCACGTTGACTAGTTTATATTACCTTTTACATAGTTTTGCACCACTTTGACCTGTTCAGATTAATCTTTTAGCATTAATCACGTATGAACGTGGCTCAAATAGGCTAATCACTACTCATTTTCGATTCGGATAAAATAGGCCTATTTGATTACTACCAAACGTAGAATAAAAAATAAATACTTACATGGCATGGTAATATATTAAGGATAAAAGCAAATACAATACAAAATGAAGCGTCCATTTCCTTTGTGCAATTATTCGTTGCCTATATGCTTTTTCTATGGTCGGCTTTTATTCCGTTGCGCTAAACTTGTTCCGATCGCAGTAACTTTCGACAGCACTAGATGATCTAACCTGATCCCCTAAAAGAGGCACCTACTGTAATTATGTAAAGTAAAACACCTATTTCCAGCACGTCGCAGACAAGCACAGCCGATCTACACCCCCAACTCCATTCAGAATTAAGTGCATTCGTCGGACCATCATCAAGTCCCAGACGCGGATCTTTTTCCAAAGGGAGGGGGTCTGGCGGCTCATTCCATCACGCCTGTGGCTTTATCACAAAACCTTAAACCGGATGTTAAAAAATATCTGCTGCCTGGATCCCTAATATTACAATTTCTCTAAACGGCAGCTTAATGATACTGAATGAATTTTAAAACAATCTATTCTTGTGTTAATTACTGTAATGCAGGCATGTAGACAGGTAGGGCAGGTAAAATCATTGGTTTGAACCTCCCTCCCCAACCCAGTCTACTAAACAGGGGGACCAAGGAGCAACCTGCCTAGGGTTGCCAGATACCACATCGGATTATTTCTGGCTGCTGTAATACATGCACAAAATCATCATGAGAAATGTGGGGAACATGATATGAAATATGATTTTGGATTTGAATTAAAAACATAAAACATCCTGTACACTTACAGAGGAATTACTCTGTCCCGACAGAGCAATGTACAATACGGCAGACAATTAACTTAAGAAATTTTCAGATCGATTCTTGGCCCCATGATGAAAAGACGGCGATTGGGATTGGGATTGATTGAACTGGATTTCATGTTCTCTTTTTTTCAAACAATATTACACCTATTCCTGCAGAGGATATACGAGGACACATTTCTTGTTATTTGGTAAAAAAAATGTTTTGTTTGAATCAATATCATTCCTGACCTCCCTGCTTGATTATAGATCCATAACTTTGTTTTGCAGTGTGGTTACTGAGATAGTCACCAATATCACCTGAGCTGTGACATTCATCTTTCTGTCTCATTACTGCAATTTATCACACTTTTGCACATTGTCACACATTACAAAAGGTAGCTGATATATTTAAAATGTAGAGGTGCATAAGTACAGTAATGACAAGTTAAATTTATATAACAACTATTGATCCTTTATTGTACTCATGGGGAATTTGTCTTTATGCCTCCCTCAGCTTGCTCTTTGTAGAGTAAGCTGTCTGTGAAGGGCAGCCACCTCTTGGGGCACCCAGGGAGCTGAGGGTTAAGGGCCTTACTTGAGGACCTGCAGACATGCTGAGGCTGGGTTTGAACTGGCGAACTCGGAATTACAGGCACACAGGTTTAGCCCACTGAGGCACACGCTGCCCTTTTCACAAATGCAAGGTCACTCTACAAGGAGGGAAACAAACACACACACATCTAAGCGATTTAGGAAGAGAAATGTTCATTAACCAGGAAAGTCTTTAAGTCAGATTTAAAAGTAGAACATAAAGAACAATCATGGATTACTGCTAGATGACTGGAGGGAGAGTGAGGGTACGAGTTCAAGGGGTCAGGACTTCACTGGGGTAGGGGGTGCAATGCCATGTGGTGCTTTGAAGGTGAGTAACGGGGTTTTGAATTTGACGTGGGACAGAACTGGTAAGCAGCATAACTGTAAGAGAATGGGAGTGATATGAAAAGAACCCTTGTTATGGGTGAGGATTCTGGCAGTATTGTTCTGAATAAACCGAAGCTGTATTGGCAGCAGGGCATGGTGCAGGCAGGAGATGAGGGTGACAATCCACTTACGGCTCCAAAACAAAGGGGTTCATTAAAACAGAACACAAGGGGTAAACCATGAAATAACAGGACCATGAGGGGAAAAAATGACAACAGGGAAACAAGAACTAACTACGAGAATCCTAAAGTAACATAACAAGGGATCAGGGCAACACAGGGAGCAGGATAATGAAACAAGCAGCAACATGAATACAATGACTGACTAGAGAACATGAGTGGACACTTAAATACACACAGGGAATCAGGGTGATCAAGGAACAGGTGTAACGCAATAATCAAATAACCAATCAGGGGAGACACAGGAATGAGAAACAGGTGTAACTACTTAACCAAGATGAACACAGAACTAGGAGGCTTAGACATACTCTGTCACTGAGAATACAAAGCCAAACTAATTACAAAATCAAAAGGTACAAAACCAATCCAGAACAGAGGGAGGATGAACCAAGCCCAGGAATTAACACACAAAATAAACACTGAGGAATAGAAAACTAACAAATACAAATTACTGGTGAGGTTGGTCACTGAACCATGACTTGGGGGAATCAGGGTCAGAGCTCCACACTCAACACAGTGTGCTAAGCAGCAGCCCGGGGGGCAGGGGAAACACACAAGGATTATCAGACAAGGATTGACAAGACAGGAAGGCCAGCACCACCTGCTGGCCAAATGGGGAAGAGACGCGAAGGGCAGGATCAGACGGGCGCTGACCCTCACAGAAGCTTTAGCAAAGATTCATCAGGAAGGCCAATGAAAAGGGAAATACCACAGTCAGTTGAGGACATGATGAAGCGTAGACTAGAGCTTGTGCATCGTTACAAGAGAGAAATGGCTGAAGGCGATTGATATAGCAGAGGTGGGAAAATGCAGTTTTGGTGAGGGACTATAGCAGCAATACCAATGGAGGACGGGCTTGAAATGAGGACATCATGATTTACATTGTCAAATGGTGCACTCAGCTCTAAGGGGAGGAGAATGCTAATAGACTCCTATGCATACCAAGAGTTAAACATGAGTACAGTGGTGAGGCAGCCTTCAGCTACTATGCCCCAAAATTATGGAACACACCACCAAAACTACCAGAGAAGCTGAGTCGATTACTGCCTTTAAAAGGTAGAGTTGAGTTAGGTTGTTAGAAAGATGTGTCGGATCCAGATAAGGGCTTTTGGGGGAAGGGATTACTGCTGCTGTTTTGGGGGCGGTAGGGATGGAGCAAGAGGAAGGATTTTTGTTTATAAATGTGGCAATTGGATTAGTAATAATAGACTAACAAGCTGTAAAGGGGCAGTTGACTCCAACACTGAAAAAGATATCCTTTAGAGGGGCTTTAGTGCCATCTATCCATCTAGGTTGTTCTGCTGGGAATTGCCTAGTTTTGGAGAAATTGGCCACAGGAAGGTTGGGCTTCTCTCGAATGTAATAGGAGTGAATGACATTCTTTCTATGGTGATTAAAGTGCAAAAAAATACATTTGAAAAATTAAACAGCATTGTCTCTTACCAGAAATCATGATCTGGTTACTCAGAATAATCTTGTAATGAGCAGTTTAATTAGGAACTCTTTTCTTCTATTGAACTCTACACACCAATCGTATCACAGAGCCGAAGATACGAGTTCCCAGGTGACATCTTCCGCACAGCGATATGATTGGTGTGTGTTGTGTAGAAGGAAATAGGAGGAACTAGACTTAGTAATCAGTTCAGTAACAGAAAATGGGTCGACAGGTGAGAAACTAGTTGTATTGTAATCAAACTGGGTGAATCTGTAGATAAAACTGGTTAAATAAATGATGGAAAATGGCTGGAAAATGTCATTGATTTTGTTTTCAAAGAAAGCCTGGCACTACTCAGCTCTAAGGGGACATACTAGTGGAGGATTACTTCATTAGTTCAGGGGTGAATCACAGGCTAATGCAAGTGACTGGGACCAAGCTGTTATATAAAGGTGCTAGATCATTAAGTAATGTAGAGATAGTGTCATTAAATAGGGAAACCATACAATTGGGGCAGGAAAAATCATAAAAGGGGTGAGAACTGAAGGGAAACAGCAAAAAAATCTGAACAGATAGACCTAAAAGTATGATAACAGACTGTGAATGTCAAAACCATTAGCGATTTTGTTCTAGACCCAACCCAGGGTGATAATGATTTCATATGCAATCTATAAGAACATTCCTCAGGTTTCCATTCCATTGGGACTCTCATCAAATCTCTGTAGGCTGGGTAAGATTTATAGCCCATATCTGATGTGACAGTTAAGAAAACAAAAGTATTACACTATTTGGTGTTCAGCACTAAGGAGACTCTGGGAACACCTCTTCAACAAACTGGCTGTTTTTTTCTAAATACTAATTACAGTCACATCCCAGAACTGGACATTTAAATAGGCTACAGTCTAGAACTGAATTTATTGTGGCATACAGTTATCATTCGTCATTCGAAGGTAAATACTAGGAAATGACGCTTGGAGCAGACAGGCAGAGGCCTTAAGGTCATTGTTGGCTTGTGATAGAGTATTTGTCTAATAAACAAATTCTTGAGGGCTGAGGAGCTGCATGGTTCTCTGTTGAGTCCTTGAGAAAGGGGATTTAGCTTAAATTGTCTAGGCAGTCTCACTGTAAAATTTTGGGTTAGTCACGTATATCCACTACCCACTGCATAAATAATGTAATTCAGTGATAAACTTGTTTGGAGCAATGACAGGCCTGAAGGCTATTAACAACCATCAATTGCAATGCTAAGTGAATGTGGCATCACACACATGCGAGATGCGATCACGTACATTTCACTTTCACGTGAGAGTTAAAATATGCAGCATTCTTTGCCCGTATTTAGCCGCCTCTACCTGGACTGACGGCTGCTTCGTTCCGCAGCTCCTCCCACATGCATCCAATCACATGGCCAAGTCACCCATGCAGTCTGAACTGAGCAATTATATATACTTTTATTTAGACATGTTAATCCTCTGAGTGCTTGTGATTGTCACGGAATCCATGTTGCTGAAGTTATTCTGTATCCCGGTCTGGAAGCAGATTTATTTCTGAGTGACAGTGTTGTTTAGAATATCCCGTTTCATGTCTAAATAAGTAACACGAGAGCAGACAAATTGACATTAATACTCCTGTCCCGCACATCACGGGCCCTACATTCCCTGTGGCCCATCGCAGATCATCAGGGGGGCTGAGTGGCCAGGCCCACATGACTGATGGTGTTTACAGACCTGCTCATGGACGGTTTCCCCTGACGTGGTTTGAGACCTGCACGTCGCCCTATACTTCCATATACACATCTACTGTTTAGATATTTAGAAGTAATGGACTGACCCCTTTGACCTTGACATGAAACCTCATCTATTTCTGTGGCCAAAAAGTGGATTTTTCTATACACATGTGGTGCGGTTTCAGCCTTTCAAATTAAAAGGTGAGCGAAACATATCAGTTTCGGTATGTGTATGTCAGAAAATCATACAAGACAATAATAATAAAAATATACTTTTATTTAGTTCAATTTGTCTTTATTCCAAAGTTAAATCTTACTGTGTGTAGCGTGTGAGGTGGTGGAGGGTAAACTGCTCAGAGCCGGGGTCCCCAGAGCTGAGCCCGGGCGGCTTTGGCATAAATTAAGCACTGCCCTTAACTCAAAACATTGATTAAACAAATAAAAATGTAAAGGATTCATGTTGTGTAAATTCAGTGAAGTCATATGGGGTCAAGATTGTGTCACCAAGGTACCACAAACAGAATAATATATTATTCCTAAGTGTGGGAGTTTTAAATATGTGCTTCCATAAGTCCCTGCTTGATAAGGGTTGGGTGGGGGGCATGAACCCCAATTCCAGAGGTGTGAGGCAACAGTGCTACAAATGTAACCATCATGCCATCGACAAATCAGCATGAGTTTATTAGCATTACATATTATTATTAGCATATTAGCATTACGGGACTAGGCATCATAATCAACAAAGCTGACATGAAGTCCCAACAAATTGAGTTGCGCTACAGACACCGACCTGTCTGGGAAGAGCAAGGCTGAGAGATGGAGAAGATAAGGAAACCGCTTATGTTTACCTGACACGCCATCTTAGTCTAATTTATACTGCTGGAAACTATATCCAAGAACAAGACATCAAAAACCACATAACCATAACCTTATAAAAATGACAGAATCAACAATATCCATATTTCCAACTAGATTAATATGCATTTATGTGATATTATGAAAGAACTCATGGGTTTAATTTCAGTTCCCTGTCCTTGGTCTTTTAGTCATTGTTCATGTTGTTTATGCCCAGAAACATAACCGTTCACAATTCCCTGCGAGACGCAGATTCAGCGGGATCTCAGTGTTTCTGTTTGCCTTTGATAAAGTTCACATATCCAGTCCAAATGGGGCCTGTGTCTATTTAATATGCTCCGCTGGCTCTGATCAGACACTGGCTAGCTGAAAGCGAGGCAGATGGACAGTGAGAGGACTTTGCAGGAGAATGACATCCTCATATATGTAAATAGTTATATACATGATTAATGCTCACTTGAAAGTTCAACTTGCCCTCTTTTTATCCCATATAATGCCCTGCAGTCATTTAGTTTCTGTTTCATTGCATCAAATATTTTTGTTTTTGTCAACTTGGCATCAAAATTTTTAATTCTTTCGAGACCTGATGTCTCTTTCATCCTGCCTCTGTTCACTTTTGAACATATCACATTTATCAACTTGAAATAAATGCTGATGTTTGTTTTTGGTTCCGCTTCAGAATCCGGTACTGAAATATTTGTACTGAAATATATATTGAGAATCCACCCAGACACATCCAGATTAGTTTGAGCAAAACTGCTTTTAAGAAGAATAAACATTTCTGTTGCTTTTCTAATAGTGGGTAGCATGTTGGCCCAAGGCTTGTGTTATTCTGTATTTTCTATATATTCTGGATTTCCTGTCGTAAGTGTTTTTGTGCCCTCTGATGGAATGGCATCCTAACCAAGATGTCTCCTGGCCCGTGCATTCTGGGATAGGCTCCAGGCTCACCTGGACCCTGCACTGGATAAGCAGTTATGGAAGACAGATGGGCAGTGTTTTGGTTTAAGCTACATACCGTCAGTTTCCTGTAACAATGACATTCTTGTGCCACCCACTGAGCCACCAACCAATCAAATTATGCTATAAGAAAATGTAAGTGGTGGCACAGTGTTTAACACTGACACCACACACTTCTGGGACCATGTGTGGAGTTTGTATGTTCTTCCTATATTGTTATGGGGATTTTCTCTGGTCCCCCCCCCCACACACACACAGTCCTATAGCATGCTAAGGTGAATTGAAGTTACCAAATTGCCCGTAGGTGGGTGTGTGTGTGTGTGTATGTGTGTGTGTGAATGGTGTGTGAGTGTGCCCTGCGATGAGTTGGTGCCCCATCCTGGGTTGCTCTCTGCCTTGCACCTGTAGCTTCTGGAATAGGCTCCGGATCCCCCCCAAGACCTAGAATATGACAAGCAGGTACAGAAAATGGATGGAATTGTAAGCATTTAAGAGTGATGAATCTGTGATTTTCCAGTAGATTCAGGTGTATGTTTATGGTTCATGCAACCTCTTCCTCACGATTCATGCATCACATATCCTGCCAATTCTTTTAATTAAAGTAATTAGTCAGTGTTACACATATCCCCAAGGTTATCATAGACGCAAATGTCACAGTAAAAGTCAATTTAATTAGAAGGGATCTTGATGAAACATTAAAAGATCGATTTTGCAGACAGATAAAGTCAAATTATCATGGCAATATATATTTGCAAAATTGATTGATAGATTTTCTCGATTGTACTGCTCCATGTTGAGTTTTGTATTTAGGTGACATATTTGTCTATTTGACCCATTACCCTGACCAGGAAATTGGGTAAGCAGATGGAGGAATGGATAATTCAAGAGTATTTCATGAGTATTTTTGTTCTAGGCAGAAGTTATTAAATCATAGGATCAATCATAAAAGCAAATTGCATTTTCCAACACTTTTTTTCCCGGAATATCGCTTTTAGTGTCTTTTTTTCTGTAATGTCCATTTTAGTTTTCTAATGCCTGAAAGCAGCAGTAACCCATCTGCACTATTTAAAAAATTTTGTTAGTCGAATATTCATAGGCAATCTGTTACCGCTGATCCGGTCAGGGTCATGTGACCGTCTTCCTGAAAGTGCGAAGATCATTGAGCAGGGTCCTGGTGTAAGCGCGATTTTTGTCGCACGGTTTAAAGTTGCTGATTCATCTGGCAACTTTCCGTGATGTATCTCAGGCGCAGGAGCAAGTTCAAACCAGTAGTCCTGGAGATACTATCTTCTGAGGAAAGAACTTTATTCACCCATGCTGCCATATCAAGCCAGCATGACAGTAGATAGTGAAATCGATTCAGCTAAGGTGAGATTATCTCAGGAGATGAGAGTGTTGGGAGAAAAATGATTGCGTGACTGTATAGAGGAGTACAAAGGAGTCAGGACTCCTAATTTCAAGATCAAATTTGATCTGATCTTCTTTACTCCTCTTACAAACTGTGGCAACTATGTGCTAAAACCGTGTGAACCATGTCAAAGGCAAGGAATAGCGTGACATTTGAATATTCTAAATGAGCTTCAGCATAGCAAATTGTCTCTCACAGAAAAAGGGAATGTTTTCAGAATTCTGGATTGGTCCCACTTGAATTGTAATTGAACGAAAAAAAGGCAATTATAAATGGATTGCAATTTTGTATATTCTTGTAGGGCTGATTTTGTGAAAACTTTGGACACTGTTACAAACAACATGCACTTAAACTCTTTACTTTGTCTCACATTAGGCACAACAGAGTTAACAGTTGGATATTTTCTGTTTTAACATACCTAACACTTTCTGGCGAAAGTATGACATTATTCAGTCTAATTTACCTTACTACAACATATCACGAATACAGATCGGCCTCCCACAAGGGAAAAATCCTGCAAGTTAAAGGTCTTTAGAAGTATATGGTTCTTATTGTGTAATGTAAATATCACAAACATAATTGACTTGAGACATGCTGGATGAAATGTACGAGGCTGTTTGTTGAGGGACTTTGGCAGTTAATGTCTCAGAGATCATCCACTTAAACCTCTCCACCATCCCCACAAGCAGCCTGACTGCAGAGGGTGACACACACGGAAACTATGCGACAAGGCTGCCATCCTCAAAAGCTGCCCGTTGCCTTGCAAATCACAAAATTTGTCAAATAGACCAAGAGTTTTAATGCACAGTAATGGGTTCGGGATAAGATGGGAATTTATTGAACGTTTCTGTTCTGACGAGCTTGTGGCACCCGATGTTGCAAATTATTACATAATGCCAATAGTTGAGGAGATTATGATCATAAATATTTTGTTAAAAGTGGATTACGTGGTTACTCAGAGATTCCATATCAACATGAGGGGGTGTGGGCTTTTTTCTTTTGTTGACAATAATCTACTTTTGTTATTACTTTCAGTTTTATACAATTGTGGCTATTTCTCTAACTGTCTATAACAGTCATAACTATCATTTGTTGCACTGAGGATCTGTCATGCTAATTCCTTTCATTCCTGTGATAACAGCCGTTATGAAATTTATGCATTGAAGGCTGAGATCATCCAAATGTTAATGCTTTTAAGGAGTCACGCATCATTGTATCGTCAGTGAATATGCACAGCTCTGGAAATTAAATGACAGATCTACACTTAGTAAGCTTAGCTCCACATTTTTATTGTTGCTAAAGTTTTATAGCAATTATAACAATTTAACTGAAAGTGCAGCAGTTTAAATGTTGTCTTTTGCCTTGTGCTCTGTGGGACTGGATCCAAGCTCATTGTGACCCTGTACTAGATAAATGATTATTGAAGTTTGAAGGATGGATAGATGTATGGATGGACAGAGGAATTCAGTCATAACAACTGGACACTCCAGTTGTTATGACTCCAAACTAAAAAATAAAAAGAATTAAAAAAAGAAACTAAACTAAATGAGCAATAGTCCAAAACATAAATAAATGTAACTAAAACAAGTCCTAAAGTCAAACATACACAAAAGAAACAAATCAGTTTATATCCAGCCCATTAAACATACAGACCACTTCCAGGGATCAGGTGTCCTTGCGGCCCTTCAGGATTGTCCAGGTTGTCATTACCAGGGACAACTGAAGGTAATTTCCGAAAAATCTGCAAAAGATCTTGTAGTTGCCTGATTTTATTGCTTTTTATAAATATCTGACTGTGATGAATATGTAGGACACATTTTGAGCAACCACAAAGTAATAGTATATATTGTTCAAAACTCACTTTTTGTAGTTTTTAATACATATTACAATGTACTCTTTCATGTGGTAAAGATACTATTCAGTTCAATTATTACTTTTCATTTTAATCAAGTTGAAATGATTATCCCCTATCTGAGGACAACTGATTTTGTAGGCAATGGGCCAGCATATAAACATTAAATTAATAAAAATAAAAAATAAGCCTATAAAAGAACCTTACATATGTGCAAAGGACCCCCTAATTATAACCTTGATTCTTTTTATTCATTAAAATGTTATTAATTTCCAACAGAATGAGCACTTTTCTTAGTGGGACATGTTTTTGCCAAGGTTTCAAGAATCTGTGATTTTTAACTATGTACATATGTTAGCATGTTTTAGGAGTCTGCAATGGGTTTTCTTGTGGGTGTCTGTGGGAGGGTGGATAGGATTGTGATTAGGTTACCTGAATGACTGTTTGACGAGTTCTTCCACCATGGTACACAAAATAACAATTAAAATATTTATTCTATAGGTGACACTTCAAATGTTGCATTCATCCATTCTGAATAACATAATATCTTTATAACAATATTACAGAGGTGCTGCATATGTTAACATGTTTAAAGATACTCGTATTGAAATACTAAGCTAGATTGTTACAGCTGCACCATCACTATATATATATATATATATATATATATATATAGCACAAAAATAAACTGGAGTCCCAAGGAAGGTAACTGGGATTTTAGAGCTGAATTGAATTTGAATTGTGTTTGAGAACAATATGCAGAATTGCAAATCAAATTTGAATTTAAGGAAGCAAAATTAAGACAGAATTGAATTCAAATATATATATATTCAAATATATTCAAATTTGATTTGCAATTTGCAATTGATTTGCAGTTGTGCTGGTTATTGGTGAAAAACTGAGTTTAATGAAAATGATTCAATAACAAACATATCTGTTGAGTTAGAAACTCAACTATGGCACTATTTCACCCAAACAAAGATTACAGCTTTGAACAGTTATTTATTTATTTATTTATTTTTATGAAAATAACTGTCAGACAAGGAATGTGGTTTATTTAATGTTTATAACGCTTTAAATGTCAGAACAGACCTATGTGCAGAAGTGTAATTTGCCTTCAGCTGTTACGCATCTTCACAGCTATTTTAAGTGAATTCTGGGTAATCAAACAGAACATAAAACTTCAGAAAGCATGACCAGGAATACAGGGAATTCTCAAGCGGCAGGTCCATCTTTCATTTGAAAAGTCTCACATGTTTCCCCTCCTCGTTACAAAGTCGCCCATCTCTCCTTTTGGCTCAGAATTCTGCCCACACTGTTTGTGATGTTGATGCTTTCCCAGCTGACCCTTAACAAACAGAACAGCACATAGCAGGCAAGTTACAACCTCTAATGTCCTGATGACTAGTGAAGGCCTGGACTGCTGGACGTGAGGCTCTCAGTCATATGATGCACACAAACTTGAATCAGATGATCATTTTAGTAATGCTCTGGACTCAAATGAAACTTACTGCAGAAATATATTGCAGCATCTTGTTATATGGAAGGAGCTGTAGTTTTATTATAAATAGTTCTTGTTGGTGTTGCTGTTGTTGGGGGTCTTCCTAGGGGGCAGAATGATAGATGGAATGATCGATGATTGGGGCGACTGTAATATCCTGAGCCTGGGAATTTGGAGACTGTTTAATTAAGGGGGTGTTTTGTGGGCTTTTGCTCTCTCAGTGTATTGAGAAGTATGGTTATTTATAAGGCATGGCTGTGGCCTATAACAGTCATTATTAAACTGTTGAAAGAAAACATTTGATTTATTTAATAGCAAGCATTAAAATATCATATCTATAAAACACTCGATGAAAATTATTCCTGCTTATACCACACTTGCTACTTCAATATAGCTAGCTAATCAACTGTCTGCATGATAACACAATTTGGCTGATTTTTTTTAAGGCTTGACCATCCTAGTCAATAAAATGAATCAATTTTGAGGTGCAGATTTGGGGCCTTTGTATCTGCATTATTACTGTAACCCTCAGCAAACTAACAGTACCAGAAATCCATACACTGACAGAATTATGACTTTTCAACTTCACAGTCACAAAAGGAGAGTCTGAAAATGAACAGTAAACCTTTCACAGATGAACATTTATATACATTTTATATAAAGCCCCATCAACTTCATGAAAGTACTTCTATATATATAAACATCTTGCTCTTAATGGTTTCTAACAAGTCCAAACTTTGGAATAATCAAACTAACCGAAAACTGCTTTATAAATATTTAATTCTAGAGGTGTGTAATGTACTGTCTCATTCATCCACTGTAACAGATTTCTTCAAAATGTGGACTTTGATCTACCTTTCATTTTCTTGCTCTTAAAAAGCCTACAGCTTTTTTGACTCTTGAGAAATATACGATATGTGCTTATTCCCGTAGGTCTGTCGTCCCTGTTCCCATCCTTATCAGTATTGCAGATATTCAATGAAGAGGTAGAATGTTCGCTACCTACTCCCCCGGGGAGGAATGTCAATCGCCACGGAGACCACCGAGTGACAAATTTGATGGGCAGTGTTCCAGAAATTCCAAGTATGTGATGGACTCATGACCAAAAAAGGAGAAAACTGAAAACTAAAAAAGTTCAAATGAAAATGTGGGTGTGGTGTGTGACTGGGTGGGTTAGGACTCTGTGCCTATAATCGGAAGGTTATCAGCTCAAATCCCAGGCTTGGCAGAGTGGTTTCCCCATTGAGCCCTTAAACAAGGCCCTTAACCCTCAGTGTGCTTCAGGGAAGATGTGGCCCTGCTCTCTCAGCTGTGCATGATTTCGAATAAAAGCATCTGCTAAATAAATGTAAATTAAAACAAGCATACCACAATGCAGACGAAATCACAATGCAGACAAAATCACAATGCAGACAAAATCACAATGCAGACGGAACCACAAAAGGCCACGTTAACACAAAACTTCCATTTTCCAGAATCACCTGTGCAGTGCAGCTCACACGATGAGAAGGCTTCCAGTTAGACAAAAGCTGTCATCGATCCGCAAACTGTTCCTTTATTTTACCTTTTTAAACACAAACATTGCTTATCCCATTCTGGGTTATGTTACTGAGTCAATTTGGTACCTCTGTAAGCATATTCGGTGTGACAATGGCCTGGATTTTTACCACAAAACATTTAAATTACCTGAGGAAACTAACCAGTAGTCCATGTTGCATAATATTCTCAAATACACTGAGATGAGTGTGAAAACATTCAAACATGCTGTTTGAAATAGGATTCGGAACTTAAGCCTTTCAAAAATTCTCCTTTGAAATATTTACAGACAGACGAGAGATTAAAGTGGGCAGCTTTCTCTCCCTCAGGGAGAAGCTTTACCCAGCGCTGCTCTGGCTGTTCTAATTGGCAGAGTCTCCTGGAAAGTACTCAAGTACCTGTGGATGCAAAATCATGTCTATTTTCTGATGCCCCGTTTCTCTGCTGCAGACAAATTACCTTTCTCACAGGACATTCCCAAGTCTTTATTCTTTCGCAAGAAAGCATTCTGTATTAAACCTTACATCTCATTAAGCATGACATGTTGTTTACTATCAGTCTTCCTATTAGATATGTAAATAAGTTTTTGGTGCTGCAGCATTGTGTCATTTATCAAAGCTGTAATTAAGAATTAAACTGATCTCTTTGCAGATTAATACATCCAGAAACAGGCCACATTGTACTTCTTTGGAGTTTCTACAAAGTGATTGTTTCATTGTCATTAATGTTTATCTTCAGTTGATAGGTAGGGGTGGGGTTGGGGAGGTGGGCATGGTGACTAGCAGTTATGGAAGATTATTGGTTGGATCGTATTCCTGCAATTGCTATGGAACCAATCCAGCTTCACAGTAGGGCCAGAGTGGGCCTGATTAATCCAATCGCAAGCTTGGCCCACCCTAAGGCTGGGCAAATGCCAGCCAACCACAGAATTTTATATAAATAGGCAAGAAATAACCCAATAAAAAATAAATTAAGATGGATTCTTTGATCATACAGATATATATGTTTCATATATAGAAATCTTTGGCCCACTCTATATCTTTTCAGCTGGAACTTGCCCTGTTGTGAAGTTGTCTCTTATTTAGACTAATTCGAGGTGCTGTTAAAGTCAACTTGAAGAAAAGCTTTTTTAAATTGACACACATTTAGTATAGAAGTCTAAAGAGGTTGTGTGAAAGAGCACCCCAGCATGAATTTGGCTGGCATGACCGTAGACAATCCATCCATCGAACCACCTTTCCCTGGTCAGAGTCACAAGGGAGCATGAAACCAGTCCCAGTCAGCAAAGGTCACAAGGGTGGGACTCACCATATGTGGGTTGACAACAGCAAACACGCTTTAGAAAAAATAATCCATGCAGACTAACAAATGAAATGTATTCAGCATATAGGTTTTAATGGGTCCACAGTAAAGAGAGGTATTTTAGGCAAGTTTTAAATGCAGATGCCATTTCTGTGTGTTTCTTGTCTATGACTTTCTGTGCTGGTGTTGTCTCAGAAAAAGTCCTACGCACACTATTTATTATAAAACCAGAACTGAGTTGCATTCTTCCATGACTGGGTCACACGACCATGTAGGTTTTATTCGGGAGGATGATAATCTCACTCACACATGCACTCCGGTTTGAGGAAAGTGTTGACACAAGAGGGAATTATGGGATATGATGAAGATATACACACCCAGTGTAGATGTTCTTTTAGAAGAACTTAATGTACTGAAGCAGAGCGGCAGGCTAACTGACTTGGTTGAACTGAGAACTTTGAAAAACCCAAAACTACGCAAAACTACTTTGAGTTACACAGAAACCAGGCAATCTCACTGCTGCTTATACAGTATAGAGCAGGGGTCACTGACCTTTTTGAAACTGAGAGCTACTTCACGGGTACTGAGCCATACAAAGGGCTACCAGTTTGAAACAAAATCCTAAACTTATCTACACTTCATGTATAATAAACATGTTTTAAATGCCTTTTTTTAGATATTGTCATTTTCAAATCTATATAAATGCAAATGTGATTAAAGAAGAATAGCAAGAGGATACAATTTAATTTTAGATGCTGCTCACTGGTGAGTTGTGCTGTTTTTAGAACAGGTCCGCGGGCGACTCATGTGGTCCTTGGGGGCATCCTGGTGCCCATGGGCACCATGTTGGTGACCCCTGGTCTAGACTCTATGTATCCCAGGGTCTTTCTGAAAAAGCACTGAGAACAAGGCAGGGCAAACCCTGGAATGGATGCTAGTCTATCACTGGACATATACACAAGCAGAGATGCCAGGTTTCCTAACCACATGCTTATGAACTACAGGTGAGAACTGAATTGTGTAGGCAAATGGTGCAACAATTTAAGAATAATGTTTCTCAACATAATATTGCAAAGAGTTTGGGACTTTAATCATCATAAGTCCACAAAGACACAATGCAACTCCTTCTGACCTTCTCTATACTTCTCCATCAACACCCTCAGAGCAAATATTGCATCTGTAGTGCCCTTTCCTGGCATGAAACTATAACTATACTGCTGTATAGCTCACTAATCAACACCTCTCAGTAACCTATAGCTTCCACTACTCTTTCCTGTAACATCATGCTGTGGCTGATCAGTTTTATCTCTCTGTAGTTACTACAGCTCTGCACATCACCCTTATTCTTGAAAATCAGTACCAGTACACTTCTCCATTCCTCATGCATTGTCTCACTTTTCAAGATTACATTCATCTGGTAAAAGAAAAACTCCACTGTCATCTCACCTAAACACCTCCATGCTTCCACAGGTGCATCATCCGCACCAACAGCCTTTCCATTCTTCATGCATGTCATAGCTGTCCTTGCTTCCTCCTTGTTAACCCTCTGCACTTCCTGATTGAGTATCTCCACCTCATCGAACTTTCTCTCTCTCATTCTCTTCATTCATCAACCCCTGAAAGTACTCAGTACTCCTTCCATCTGCTCAACACACTCTCTCCTCACCTGTGAGTATGTTTCCATCATTATCCTATATCACCCTAACCTGCTGCACATCTTTCCCAGCTCGGTCCCTCTACCTAGCCAATCAGTGCAGGTCCCTTTCTTACTCCTTAAGTGTCCAACATGCCATACACCTTAGCTTTAGCCTCTGCCACCTCTCTCTCCTCCTTACACCTCATCTCTTTATAGATCGGATCTGTCTACTTTCTTCTTCTCTCTGACGATCCCACTCCTTTGCCAGCCTCTTCTTCTGAATACTCTCCTGTACTCTGCACTTCCTCATTCCACCACCAGGTTTCCTTGGCCTCCTCCCTCCATCCAGATATCACACCAAGTAGCTGTCTCACTTACCATTCCCACAATAGTTGCCTGGCTATCTGGTAACTCTTCGCTGCCACCCAGTGCCTTTCTTAACTCCTCCCTGAACTCCACCGTACAGTCCTCCATCTTCAGTCTCCACCATTTGATCCTTTGCTCTGCCCTCACTCTCCTGCTCTTCTTAATCTCTAAAGTCATCCTGAAGACCACCATCCTATGCTCCCTAGCTACGCTCTCCCCTGCCACTACTTTGCAGTCTCTAATCACCTTCAGACTAACCATCCTGCACAGGATATAATCCACCTGTGTGCATCGTCCTCTACTCTTATATGTCACCCTGTACCCCCCCCCCCCTTCTTAAAACATATATCCACTACAGCCATTTCCATCCTTTCCTCAAAAACCCAGTACCATCTGACCTTCTGCATTCCTATCCTTGACACCATACCTACCCATCACCTCTGTTCCCTTCAACAACATTGAAGTCCACTCCAATTCACCACTCTCTCTCCCTTGGGTACACTCTCTATTATCTTCATCCAACTCACTCCAGAATTCTGCTTTCTCATCCACCTCACACCCAACTTGCAGGGCATATGCACCAACAACATTCATCTTCACCCTTTCAGTTTCCAGCTTCATACTCATCACTCCGACACACTTTTCACCTCTCTTTTCACACTTTTCAGACCAGCAAGGCACCACTGAGCAAGGTTCAGTCCCCAAGCACTGCTCCCTGGGCACTGAATTAGCTGCCCCCTGTTATGTCACATATGGATTAAATGCAGAGGACACATTTCATTGTTGTGTGCTATGGTGTGTCAACAATGACCACTGATCACCAAATTCTAAATGTATAATGGAATTCAACATTATTAGATAATGCTTGCAAAAGTATGTAACTGTAACAAATATGAACACAAAATACTTCTCTATGTAAGTATTTACATTACGAATTTAAAAGAAGGTTCAGCTTCAATTAGAATATGTAAATATAGACAAATGCAACATTTTATATGTTTAAGTCATTAGCAAACTCTAACAAAAATGAGCAACATAAATAAAACTGAAAAAACAGTCACTGGTGCTGTCAATGTAACTGTTCCACCATCTTTTACTTATAAGATAAATGTTACAATATGTCCTATAAAAACAGCAGGGCAATATTTTGCCAACTATTATTTCCAGGTTCATAAGTCATTCTCTTCATGTTCTTGTCCCGCCCTCCATCTTTGTCAACGGCATAAGGTCTGTTTGTGAAACTGAGTATCTCTGTTTGTAAAGCTTGGCGGGTTTGCATAGGTAAATTGGGAGAGAAAATGCAATTCAAACAGGAACATAACTGTAGATCTATGAGATTAGCAAAGGGTTTGAAAATACACAAATGAAGGAAAACTGGGAGTTTCATCTGTTCTTTTATATTTTTTTCTTTTCAGGTCAAAACTTTGACCCAGACAACCTACTGCCAGAAGATTACTACTTTTGCTGGGAAAAAGGGTAGGCTTTTCCCTATTTGTATTTCATCTTCATATTCCATGATATTATGTTATAATTTACATTTCCCTTAAAAATACAGAGCAAAATGTGCCAAAAGAAGAATCAAGTTCAGTTGAGCTGCAGAATGGGTGTAGCTGCAGAACTCATCGCAAATACGGATTTGATCGTAACACAAAAGGCCTTCTGGGAAAAGAGAGTTATCGGATTACGAGAGTAGGTCCCTTTCTTTGAGAGCAGGTCCCTTTCTTTGAGAGCAGGTCCCTTTCTTTGAGAGCAGGTCCCTTTCTTTGAGAGCAGGTCCCTTTCATTGAAATGGTCTGACTGCATTTCTGTACAGGGGCCTCTTACCTGTGCAGCAGCTGTCACTTTAAATAGGAGAAGCGTGGCGGTTTAGGCCAAAGGTTTCATTCCTGGCCCTGACTCTGTGTGTCTAGAATTTCTATGTTCTCACTGTGCTTCCTACAGGTAGTTTGGGTTTCTACTGTGGTCCAAAGACAGACTCCCCTATGAGCCTTCTCAGGATAGGCTGGATGGATGGATGGATGGATGAATGGATGGTTGGATGGAAGGAATGAATAACAAGCAGCTGCCTCAATTTTAATACCAATTAGTTTTATACTTTATTTGGTATTCACAAGCAGAGGTGTAAAGTACTTGAGTAATTTTACTTGATTACTGTAAAGTATTATTTTGGGGATTTTTACTTTACTTGAGTACAATTAAAAATGAATACTTTTACTTTTATTTAATTACATTTTTAAAGAAAAAAAGTACTTTTTACTCCTTACAATTTTATTTACAGTCAAAAAGTAAATCATTTTA
>JAODJU010000001.1:23306848-23324117 GCA_026776725.1 Gnathonemus echidnorhynchus
TACAATTTTAATGCGGTACTTTTTTACTTTTACTCAAGTGTGATTCTGGCTGAATACTTTTACTTTTAATTGAGTAATATTTTCACTCATTACTTGTACTTTCACTTGAGTAACATTTTTGAGTACTTTTTACACATCTGTTCACAAGTGGATAATAATTGTAGATGACAATCTGGACACGGTATGTGGCTAGCCGATGAACTAAAAATCAGAGAGAGCCAGTGAAAAGCAATTACAGCGTTAATTACCATTAGCCTCTGAAAGACTAGATCAAGCTTCTCTCTAAAGTACTTCCCTTGTAAAGCCTTTATGAAGAAATGCTGTAATTGTATAAAATAGATTGATTGTGCGATAGCAACTAATGGACACCAACTCGAAAACTAGCCTATAGTATGGAATTCTCAAATCTGACTGGTCAGAAGAGTGTGCTATTATAATCTTTAATTATAACTAAGGTTACTAAAAATTCCAGACATAGAACACAATTTAAAATGAAGTGAAACTAAATGAAAATATATGACATGAGTTTCCAGCTTGTGAACGTGAAAATAATGCCTTTGGGAACAAACGTGTAAGTCAAATGCATAGAGTAACTGCTGAGCTCTCTGCTTCCCCGCTGATACGTGTCCAGCTGTAAACAAGGATTTTGTTTTATGTGGAAATGAATGTTGTAGCCTCAGATCTTCAAGGGTATGTAGTTTGAATCTCACTAACCCAAATAGTTTCCAGGTTCCACCGCCAAAGCTTTTCTGAACATTTTCTTTATCTGCTTTCTGTTGTGTGACTTAAAGGACATAAATATGGAAATATAGATATTGCAGCTCTTTTTGTCAGGCTCAGACTGCCCTGCCCCCATCACTTGGTCAGGTTGCCTGTTTGGTCAGCTGGAGGTGCTGTCCATTCCTCTCTATGTGTTCCCCGAGACTAATGTGCTTCCTAGTCCCTAGTGCGTGAGCCCTGCACCCAGCGCTGCTGTGTGGCTCCCTGGGCTAAGCAGGTGGTCCTTAAATATGTCCCTTTTTATTGTTTTGGGTTCGAGGCTGGCGAAAGGCCAGCTTCACCCATGTTAGAATGCACATTTTATTTCTTGTATTACACGTTACCCATGTGTGCGTGTGTGGTCCAGGTATACCTTACCTTGTGGGGACCAAATGTCCCCATGTGATGAATACCCATTTTTTTACTTTATGGGGACCAGGAAACTGATATATTTTCCTGGTCCCTTTATGGGAAAACTGTATTTCATAAAAATCCGTGACTGCAATGATGCAAAATGCAAAGACTCTTGTATTTTGTTTGGTTTCTTATGGTTATGGTTAGGGCTGGGTAGGGGTTAACGTTGTCATAGTTAGCATTAGCATTTTTCCCATATAAATGAAAGAGCCGTCCCCAAAAAGATATGATTACACGACTGTGTGTGTGTGTGTGTGTGTTCTGCTTCTTGCTTGGTCCCCTCATACCTGAATTGCTTGAGTCTTCTTATTTGTATTTTACGTGTTCGTTTACTTTGTGGTTAGTTATAGTTCAGATCTTGTTCTTACCTACTTTTTCTGACTGGCATCCCATCCAGGGTGCATCCCTTACTATGCTGCCTGAGAGAGGATCCAGGTCCCCTATGATCCTGACCAAGACAACTAATTAGAAGACTGATGATTCATATTTATCATGCCAGAGCGATACCATGAGGATCACTTCAGTAGAAATGATTTAATGAAAAGGTAAATATGAGGTGAATGATTATTTGTCTGTACATGGGGTTGTACAAAGAATTTCAACTTTACTGTTTGCAGGATGCTTAAAGGTACATTTTCCCCCACTATATAGTAGGCTAATATTATGTTTGCAAATATTTACACAGAGTACCTGAAGGAGTCCTGGGTATGATGTTAAACTGCAACTTGCAGGGGAAAAAAAACGGATTGTGTCGGTTCCCATGGGTCTGGAGACCGTGGTGAAAACGTCTCCATGTTTCTTGACTTTGCGAAAGGTCAGGGGCTGCGGGTCGCTGGATCCTGGTTCCAGCGCCCTGAGCCGCATCGTTGGACTTGGTACTCCAGTACTGGTGGTGCGGCATGGGAGGTCAATCACATCCTCATGGGCAGACGCTGGAGGCTCCTGTAGAACTGCAGGGTCTACAGAAGTGCCCAGTTTGTGAATTCTGACCAAACACTTGTTGCTACTCTTAAGATTCAGCTTAGGTCCAGTAGCTCAACACCTACTAGAATGAGGCTGGACTTGGCCAGACTCCAAGATCAGGCTGTTTCTGATATGTTTACACGCAGTTTGTATGAGGAACTTGCAGACTTGGGTCCGACTGCCAACTCTAATGTGATGTGGGAGACCTTCTGTGATATGACCCTGAAGGCTGCTGAGGGTTGTGTTGGTGTTATTGTGTTCTCAGAAGGAGATATTTCATCTCACAGGGCACCCTGGATGTTATTGAGAGGAGTCGAAGGGCACAACTTGGTGGCAGCTCCAGTCTGTATTGGGAACTGAGGAGGACGGCTGTGAGGGCTCTGAGGGCAGATAAGGTGGCGTTTGTTAACAGGTGACACACCCTCTGTGGTCTAGTGACCCACATCCTGCTTACAGAGGAATTGAAGCATTACGCACAGCTGAATCTGTCTCTCAGAGACTTGTAGTCAGGGCGGGTGATGGAACGGTCCTTACAGGTAACACTGCAGTTGTGACCAGCTGGACCGACTACTTTGAGCTGGTGTTTAAAGCTGACCCTCCAGCTAGGATGTTGGACATCTCTGGGCCCACATTTCTTGAGGCTGATCCTCCAATCAGCTGCGAACCACCTAATCTCACTGAAATTGCACAGGTGGTGAGCCAGCTGGGGGTAGGGAAGGCCGCAGGGATCTGTGGTATCTGGGGTGAACTTCTCCAGGCTGGTGGTAAGGCTGTTCTTCTGGCTTTGCAGGCAAACTTTTCCATTTGGGAGTCGGGTGTGATCCCAACTGACTGGGAAAACGGGACTTGTAGACTCTATCTGGAATGGGAAGGGTGATCACTTGGACTGCGGCAACTGCCGGGAGCCTAAAGCATTGATTTTTCACTACTGTTGGTTGTTATCTTACTGGAAAACCTGAAAGCACAGCAGGTATATCAAATAGCATTATTTTTCCTTAACAACATTTTATTATATAGTAATTAAATAATAATCACCTAGGTGAGTAAAACTCTGGCTTACATGATTTATACTTGATTTATTTTTTAACAGTGGATTATGACTTCTGAAAATATACAGGGGCAAAATTAAACTGGTCTGGTCTAGAACTAAATTCCAGCTGAGCACCAGGTTGCACTGTGGGTGTAAGTAATAGAGGGTGCACTGGCAAGGGTATGGATTTGAGTATGGATCGTAGGGATATGTCCCTGACAATACTGTGGGAGTATCATCTGTTTTTACTGGGGCGGGGGGTCAGGCTGATTTAGTCCATACCAGTGCCAAAAGCAAACCTACAATCTGAGCACTGCTGTTTTATAGTTAGAAGTGTGATTTTTAAGATATTGCCCAGTAAGTAAAATTATAGTGGGTCACTTTAGGTGTCTAAAAGGAAAACGGACATTAAAAATAATGAGAATAATTCAGGTTCCATTAGCATGAAGAAACTGGTTCTTTGTTCTGCTCCTGTTCTGCCCCCAGCTAGTTTAAATGTGGTTTTTTTGTTTCTTTAGGCTGGTATCTCCTCATCTTAGATGTGCCTTTAAGTTTTTCATAGTTTGATTTCTTTTATGCATACAACATGAGGGAATTAATTCTCAGGGCATAATCAAAAATTAAACAAATTCCATCCTGGCGTATAGTCCAACAGCTTTTATAATTGCTTCAGACTTACCTTAGAAGAGCGGCATGATTTCAAAACATTTCTGCTGCTATGGCGCCTCTTTGTGGCATTACATTGTAAATTACACAACTGTCTGATGTCCTATTTTCTACTCTCCGCTGCCGGGTACGCAAGGTTTAAAATAATCGGCTTGCGTGTTTCCTCATCGCCTCTCACCTGCCGACACGCTCACAAGCGCGAGCCGCTATTGATAAGCAGCGACGAGTTGTTTGAAGGCGGAGATAAGCCACGTGTAGAAACACCGACAGAGGAGGACATAAAATGCACGCGAAGAGTTTATATTTGCTATTGTAACAATGGCACACATTCACTGTGAAATCAGAGTTTGTATTCACTATTTTCACAATGGTGCATTTTTATTGTGGAATCAGGCAGTTTGTATTTGTTATTTTCACAATGACACTCTCATTTTTACACCGAAGAAGCTCTGCAAGAAGTTGAGGCATTTCCTGACAGTGATGAAATTAATTCTTCCTCAGATGAAGACTGCGATAACGATAAGGACCATAAGGCCCACTGACAGGCTAATTTGGGTATGGGGAGTGAATGTGATTCATATTCATGACCACAGCTGTATGCCCAGGTAGAGACAATTGAACAGAAATAGTGACATGCCTAAGTAATAGCTCTATTTATTAAACTGAAAGGAATTTGTGAATTACTTTAATACATTTAAATAGCTAAGACTTGAGCCTTGTACATTGTGTGTACAATGTTCCAAAGTGTGCTGGATACTGACCAATTTTTGACATATGTTTACATTATTTCATTATGTTCAACATACATGTAGTACGTGTTTATATGTACGTATTATATGTTTTGACAATCAGTTTTTGCAGAATGTATCTTTTGTAAAAAAAAACATAAAAAGAAAATATCTTGGCAAAATACTGCTACCATATTTGCGTTGGTGCTGAAAACAAAAATTGCGGTCATGCTGAACCATTATGCTTCGCGCTGCTGATGTACAGATGCTCCCCAGGTTACGATATTTCAGCTTTATGATAAACTTTTCTCCCTTTCAGTACATCATCCAATAAATTACATGATATTCAACATTTTATTGTAAAACAGGCTTTGTGTTCATGTTGCCCAACTGCAGGCTAATGTAAGAGTTGTAAGCATGTTTTAAGGCAGGCTAGGCTATGATGTTTGCTAGGTGTACTGTATTAAAATGCATTTTCGCCTTACAATAGATTTATTGGAACATAACCTCATCGTAACCAGGCGAGAGGCTGTATACAGAAAAGTCAGAGCATGTCAAGGCATCTCCAAAGTGTCTCAGAAGGGCTTAGACCCCAGGGGGTTAAAAATCTCCGAAGCACTTTTACTGCCTTCTGCCGTGTTTTCACACGAAAGAAGCCCACGTTGCCTGCTGGGTTTGCACACCTGTCAGGGAGACTGTCGCTAACTTTGGTTGATTCTGTACAGTATTTAGCAAGTCTTTCAAAGCACAATAATCAACAACGGTTTTAATGATAATCAAAATCTGAAATATTAATACTCTTGTGAAAATACCATGAAACTGGTAGTCATTTCATAAGGAGTCACCAGCTTTTTGCAGTGTGACAAATCATACCAGCCTGCTGTGGTGTCAAAATGTGTACCTGCTATGCAAAAGGCATATAGGTTGGCAGATCTGCACTCTTTAAATTTGTTGGCATGTTTTGCTGTTGGCACTCAACGCACCTTGTTTGTTGCTTCTTGTGGCTGTATCCAGCAGGATTCCCCCCATGGGATCAATAAAGTGCATCTTAAGTTAACATTTATTTGAATTTTTCATTTCAAAAGGATTAGGAGCATTTTTTTTTCATAGCCCAAGCGATAATTCAGATTTTAAAACCAAAGTCATAAATTTCCAGCTTACCTCAGCTTAAGAGATGAAAGAAGCATTTAAAAAGAATACTTTTTCCCTTTCTTGCAAAACTTAAATGGACTTTAAAAAACAATATATATAATTGATTTTTTTGTTAACAAAGACCATAAAAAAACATTTAATTTAGAGCAGAAATCAATTTGATGATGTACAAAAAAAATGTATCAGCTGCACTACGAAACACATTAAATAATTACACCAGCATAAAATGCATATTATGTACACAGGAATTTACAGATGTTTGTTTCACCTTGAGGCTCAGCTCAAAATACGAACGAAGGCAACACTAAAACATTAAAATGGTCCAACAGCTTAGACTGTTAATGAATGTAGCCATAAAAAAGTAATGCAGGATAATGTGAAGCCCCCCCCCTCCCCCTCCCTAAATGGCATCTGACAGCATCCGGTGGAAAAACAGCACAGCTGGCTCCGAGGTCAGATTCCGCATCTCAAATGGGTGACCTGGGGGGGGGGCATGATAGATGACTAACAGCCACATGCAAGAGAAACCAAAATAAAGGTCTGAGGGTCAGAATGGTATCATACCACGGGGCACCATGAACGTCTGTCCAGAGGAAACGCAGCTCTCCACACCATTGATCTTCACGCTCAAGGAACTTGTCAGAATGTTGTAAACCTGAACATGAACATAAAAGTAGCTTAAACATAAATATAAAGGTGAAAATCTAATGAGTGTTTAAAGCAATTAACAGGACTCTTCCCTTACAAGATTACAGATACTGCACATACAGTGCGATGATTGTGCATCACGTAATGCAAGACATATGAATGCTATTGCCAAACTAAAAGCAACTGTGTGCCCTATGTTGCTGCCCCCCATGACCCTGTACCAGGTAAGCATTTGGAAAATGATTGCGAAAGTTCAGCGGAGGGTGAGCAGATGTACTGACCGACAGGGCCTGGCTGTCCACTTGGAGAGGCTTCTTCATGTAGGACCCGAGCAGGATCTTGCCACTGGAAAACGTGTTGCTCTTCAGGTCAATTCTGCAGCCCATGGCCTTTCCATGGTAACCGTACCACCGGAAGTGCTCAGGAGTGATGACAGGGGAGCCACCTGGAGCAGCAACAAGCCACAAACACATGCCGTTTGGTACTGGGTGTCATGGCAATAGGTCACACTTTAAACAGTACCTACGTGCCATTTTGAGCACCCTTGCTACTAAAAACATGCTTTACAGGTCTAACTGTAATTTAAAACCAATCTAATGAACCTAAACAATAACCAACCTAAATTCTGTGCAGGTTGCTTATGGGGGATAAAGCATATCCCTCTTTATAAGATTCAAACCAACTGTGAATTCAAATAGCTAAGGTATCCATGTCTCATTTTCAACTCATTAAAAAAGAACTGCATTGTTACACTGTTCAATGTATTTCAATTTTGTAATGATACTGCAGCTGATCCACAATGGTAAATTAAACTAAGACCAACATAACAAGGGGCTTGCTGGCCAAAGCAAGCAAGAACTCACTGTCTGGGAAAGAAACGTGGAATCTGATCACCAACTTGTATACTGTGAGTTCATCATAAGTAATGACCGATTTTTATTGAAAATGAGAAGGTAAAATTCATAATCACCCCATGAGATTTGCAAATTTGACATTTGCGGTTTTTCACCATGACCAATGACCATGAACAACTTAATGGCAACATTTTCATAGAAGCTTGCAGATGATGCCAAAAATATATTAACTGTACTGAAAACAATTTGGGTCACATAAAATCATATAATACATAAACAGTTTTTATTTAATATTTGTTAGCGCAAGTTATTTTTGGTCGAAAAACGTGTGGGATCTACACATCTTGGTTTGGATACGCCACGCATCTTTGTCTCAGCAACCAGCCTCACTCGTGTTAGCGCCTTAGTGACCATGGAATCTTGTGGTTCTCACAGTAACTTACAAACTTTTCAGTGCCGTTAATTTAGCATTTTTAATAATGGCCCAAAATATTCACAAATTTTCACAATCACTCTCGTGAATGTGAAGGGGTGACTGATCCCCTCTACCATGTGACGCTAGGAGCAAGGATTGGCACTGACCTGGGCTGCACCACACGCTGTTCAGCCACTTGACCAACTCTGCCCGGTCCTCCACCTGCAGGCTTATGGGACTCAGGGGTGGGTTACACATGTGACCCTCAGATGGGATGTCCATGGCGTTTTGAAGAAACTGCGCTCCTGGAGTATTCGAGAGAGGGTTAGATTCAGCATGGAGAACAAAACCCCGTAGCTGAACCGCCCCCCCTTCAGGTGGAAGGACTACTCTACACTTACTCGTATTCTCAGAGGCCTCCTCTTCAATGAATGATGATGGTCCACTCCTGAATCCCTTCAAACTAAAATCATGAAAACAGGGGAGGAAAAACTTCAGGAACGAGAGCACACCAGCACACAAGTACACCGACTTATCGCTAAACCTACCCTTCGGTTTCTGTTGACTGTTCATCAAGGCACAGCACTGCCTCTCTGTTCCTGGCCATCTCTAATCGGCTGATCTGCACGACTGGGGTCTTAACCAGGCTCACAGTCGGAATCGATGGTACGGGCTCCAGATCATTGTCAAGCTTGTCAATGGTATCCGGTACATCATCCACTGGGGACAGGCTGCGTCTGGGTGCTGTGTACTTGTCCTGTAGGTGGCGCTGTGGCAAACCTCGGGTCACAGCTTTGCCAGGGGTATATATGGCATCAAAGGAGGCCAGAGAGGTTCGGACGTTCTGAGGTGGGGGCAGATTCCTGCTGTCCCAAGCGGCAGGCTGGGTTTGCTGCTTCGGATTCCCCCTTTTCCAGGCGTTGCCAGTGTCATTCAGAGCTCTGCGGGCTGGCTGGTTTCTTTGTGGCATTTTCGGGCATGCTTCCTCCCGGCATCTCCTGGTGGTTCTGGGGGAGCAGTGAGGCGGTGAGCCACTGTCCTCATCCATCACCGCTGACTTTGGGACCTCCCACCAGTTGCTGGAAGCCTTTCTGCACGGATTTCCCAACCTGTCCCCCTGGACTCCATGCTGGGATCCTTGCTGGATGGGGGAACGGCTTGATTTCCCGTGTGTCCTCGAACCATCTGCACGAGTTTTGCATTCGGAATTCTGCATGTGTTCACAGTCTATAATAAACAAAGAAAATCATCACGGGATACTTGTTTATCACCACACTCAAAGATCACTTAAAACCCTAAGAACACGCATTTTAAAAGTAGAATAGACATTTGAATTTATAATACAAGTCTCACTTCTGCCCTCATGATTAAAAACAAGAAGTGACTTCTACTATTTTTTCGGATACTTGTGATCAAAGTGGAGACAGACTTGCCAACTTCAAACTTTTCTATAACAATTACGGCTCTCTTAAAAATAACTTCAGCGACATCTAAAATTATAAAAGGAACGCTTTTGCAATCACAAGAGATGGAATTTATTTACAGGATGTAAGGCTGGGTGATATAATATTTTTGGTAATCGATAGGGCTGTCACAATCATGAAATTTTACCTAACAACTGTCATGCAAATAACTGCAATTAACGATGTCTTCTGTTCATTTTATAACACTATCAGCCTAGACTTGGCTAGTAAGCAGGGTCACCTCAGCGCAGGTATGGGTTGGGTATGGCTTGCTTAATTTACAATGGAAACCAGTCTTCGTGGTATGGCTTGGGTACGGCTCGGTTCTTGGTGGCAGTAGAAAAGCACAAAAAATAAGATTAAGATTTGTGATTTGGCTTTTAGTTCAGCCTTCTAGCTAACGTTTCTGAAGCAGCTTAAAATATAAACAGAAAACACCATACTTGAGGGGATACAAATACTATAGTATGTTCTTCATCATTAATTTATTGCACCACTCTTATCTCAAGTATTATATTTGCTAATATGTTAATTTGGTAAACCTTTGCAAACTACTGAATGAACCACTGAATGAAGTACTGTAGGAACAAACAACATGTAAAATACTGATCTTGTGTTTCTTCATCATAAGAACATGAAGTTACAAATGAGAGGAGGCCATTCGGCCCATTGAGCTCACCTTGAGGGAATTAAACTAATAATTTAAAGTTGGCAGGATCTAAAGTTCAGATTTGAAGGAATCTAGGGTTTCAGCATGCACTACCCCTTCAGGCAGAATATTCCATACTCTAATTACACACCACGAGAAGTTGTTCTTTTTCAGATCCAAACTAAAGTGTTCCCCTACTATGAATGAACGAACGCTACATTTATATAGCGCATTTTAAGACACCCAGAGCTCTTTAGAGAAACAATGGGGAGCCACCTCAACCACCAAAACATCGGTGTACCACCCCTACTCTTTCGATGGATGCACAGGGATCTTTTATGACCTGAGAGAGTCAGGACAACATCTCATCTGAAGGATGACACCATTTTTACAGCAGTGTCCTAGTCACTGCACTGGGACATTGGGATCCACACAGACCACAGGATGGGCCAACCTGCTGGCCACAGTGTCCCCATCACTGCGTCGGGGCTACGGGATCCACACAGACCACAGGTTAACCCACTAGCCACACCAACATCTCTTCCAGCAGTAACCCAGTTTTCCTAGCTGGTCTGCCATCCAAGTACTGGCCAGGCCCAAACTTGCTTAGCTTCAGGCAGATTACCTAGTCTGAACTGCAGGTGGGGTAGCTGATGGTACTAGTTTCCAACTGGGGCCACGGGTTCTTGAATTCGAACTTATTTTTAAGTAACAATTTAGATGAAAAATTTAGACCTATTACAATCTTGTATACTTGGATCATGTCAAGTAATTGATCGTTAATGAATTGTGACATCATTTACCCCATGCAGTTACTATTTGTTTCTATATCTGTTAATTATATAAATCTTAGTGAACTACTGAAGGAACTACTGAAGAAAAAACTAAGGAACTATTTAAGAAACAAGTAATGAATAACAAGAGAAACAATGTCATGTTGGTTTTAAGTCCGTGACAGATTTTTAAATCATAATTAAAACCAGCCCACCAATCGATCATTTTCCAGAGACAACAAAGCAACGCTCACCACTGATAGGCTAATTTTAACACTAGCTGTGTAGTGGATTATCCATATATATAGTTTTTTCATTCTTTTACATTTTAGTCTTGACTAACGTAAAAATGTAAAAGCCCTGCTTGGTGTCACACGCATGGGGGAGGGGGGCGGGGGTCGGTGCTTGATGCCTTAACATTGCTTATCCCAATGTTTTTAAATTAAGACAGCATTTTATTAGATATCGCCAGGCCTAGGGCAGGTATGAAACACTCAGCAGTACACATATAGATTATGAGCATGATACCTGCTGGCTGGCTGGTGCTGTGGCAGCGGTCAGATGTCGGGGGGCAGGTCCACCCTGCAGGTTTCCGCTTACAAGACCCGGTGCTGTTCTCCTTGGCCTTGTTCCTGACAGCCTCTACGCTGGACCCTGTTGCGTTCTTCTTTGAGCCGGCATGTCTGTCCCGCTGCTGCTTCTTGTTTGGGTGCACTGAACCCACTCTCTCGTGACGCCCCCTTCCTCTTTTCACTGCGTCGTCGCCCTCCTCTTCATCGCCATCCTGGTTGGTAAGCCACCAGGACCCAGGCTTCCTCCGCATCCTCCTGCCTTCATAAACGTCTGAGACATGTTTGTTCCCTTCCTGCCTCTTGCACGGATCTTCTGTTGACGTCAGCTGTGGATGTCCACTACCTTCTTCCTCTCCTGCAGAGGAAAAGTAAGGAGAGATGCAGAGTATTCAGCTTGATGAAAACAATTTAAGCCAGTTCACAGGTTCCTCTCATTTTTGCATGGCACAGAATCACCTAAAGGCACTTGTGTGTGTCTGAGTTCATGCAACTTGGAGTATCCATCACAGTAATCTGGATACACACAAGTCATTAGTAAGACAGATCCCATTTTCACTGAGTACATACATAATCAGTCTGTATATTCCATTGACTTAATGTAGCAGCAAAAGACTGACACAGCTGGAGGAATATGAAATATATATGAACAGGATTGCACATAAATGGCATACAAGTACACACTCACCTTTAAAGAGGATATGTGCAGCAACTGATTGTTGTAATGTCACAAATGTGTACGTATTTAAGTGCATTTGTACTGTTATGCCAAGAAATTATCGTGCATTTTAACCTTTATATGCCAATTCATCTGAAGTATACAAGATAAAATGCACTGTAATTTGCCATAGCAACACAAATGCACATTAAATATGTACACACTTCCGCCGATACATGCGGCAGTCAACTTTTGTAATGCTTTTAAAGGTGAATGTGTACTTGCATACCAGTTATGCGCATCCCTGAATATGCATGACACTTTTTAGATTTTAAAATCCACATCATAATCAGTGTAAGCAGATATTTCTCTAAACAGGAATCCCATAAGAAATAATTACAATTCCATAAAATTTATTGGTCATATCCCAGCTGGTAGTCTAATTTTCAAAATTAGAATAAATTAATGTTACGTTATTGAGTTTGTGACAATGATCCTTATATTTCCCTTTGTGTTAATTTTACATTAATTTGGGGATTCAATGTGTAAATATTTCATTGTAAGTTTTAATTTTGGGTGTGTTTTTTTTTTTTATTGCTTCACAGCCCTAATATTTAGTTATCTATCCAGAATTTGTTTTATTATAGACAATACAATATAGACAGCTACAAAGGTCTTGAGTACAGTGTTAAGCCCCTCACCTGGAGTGGGGGTGCATTGCCATGAGGAGTCACGTCCAGTGTCTTGGTCAATCACATCTTCCCCTGGGCCATCTGGACCACCTGATGTTGCATCTGTCAGCCTCAAATTCTGTCGGCCGCTCCTCTTAAGCTTTTTCCTGTCTGCCTGTTTTTCAGCCCTTTCTATTTTGGAGTTCTTATCTTTCTTCTCCATTAAAATCCCTTGTTGATTGGTGGAGGCGATTTGCGGTACCCTGGCAACTTTGCCTGATTTAGTCTTTTTGGTGGATACTGAATGTTCTACTCCAGTGTCACTGTCATTCGTCCTATGGGCTTGACGTGGCTCAGTCTTTTTGGTGGGCACTGAACGTTCTACATCATGGTCAACATTATTCTCGCTTTGGACTTTGCCCACCTTGGTCTTTTTGGTGGGTACTGAACGTTCTCCGTCAAGATCGTCTTTTTCCATTTGGCCTTTGCCCACCTTGGTCTTTTTAGCTGGTATTGAATGTTCTACTCCACGGTCACTATCAATGTCATTCTCACTTCGGACTTTGCCCAGCTTGGTCTTTTTGGTGGGTACTGAACATTCTCTGTCAAGATCAACGTCTTTTTCCATTTGGCTTTTGCCCACCTTGGTCTTTTTAGCAGGTATTGAATGTTCTACTTCACGGTCACTATCAATGTCATTCTCACTTCGGCCTTTGCCCACCTTGGTCTTTTTGGTGGGTACTGAATGTTCTACGTCAAGATCACCGTCTTTTTCCCTTTGGACTCTGCTCGGCTTGGTCTTTTTTGATGCCTGAAGCTCATTGCCTCTGCCTGTCTTAGTCCGTGTTTGTGTGGGACTCCCTGTCCCAGACGAGGCCTCATTGGGAATTTCAGTGCCATCCTGCACTACCCTCCTTTCCTCCCCCACCTCACTCTGCTGACAATCACTGGCGTCATCGTTTCTGTGGGGGTTTGGTCGCTTCCGGATGAAAATTCGATCTGGTACTGCAAATTCTTCATCATCCATTATTAAGAAGTCCTCTTCTGGATCCGGTTGGGCAGAAACAGCAACAGGTGAATGCTGTTTCCAAGAGCTAAAACAAATAAATTCAATAAATAAAGCAATTGATCAATTCATTGTTGTTGAATTAAAATTATTCCAGTCGATCTTCAACCATGAGCTACCATGAACATGATAGAACAATTGACCACTAAAATGTCTACCCAAACGAATGAAGAAAACTATTACTATAATAAATGTTTTTAAACCACCTTAAAGTAAATTTACCTATTAAGCTTACATACCGATTATGCACACTGACATGTTAATTCTCAAATAGCACTAAAACCTTTTCTGGGACCTTAATTTATTAATCAATGAATGAATATCTTATTACATATCTCCTGCAATTTCTAGCTAAATCAGATAACGGCGTGTTAGGATATGGTCATACACACGCTCACATTCAGATGCAACCATAGTGAAAGCAGGCTGAAAAGTTCTCGGTTGCAGACACCTGGGAACTTCTTTTCTGGGGTAAATGTTACTACATATTGAAAATGAAGAATTTGTTCAAAACTGTATAGCATAACTATGAGCTTGACATTGAGAAATTATAATGCAATTAAAAGACTTTTATAGACATAGCAAGAGCTCTATAGAACACAGCAAACCGGTTATGGAAAAACTTTGACACTGGTTTAACATCAAATTGCACTCTTGACCGAGTTCCACGTGTGAAAGATGTGTTCCTGTGTTCATTGTTAACTTTTTTGTGCTTTAGCTACTATACATTCAGTGATACAGTAATCATGGACCCTAAGAAAGTGAGCAGTGACAGCAACAAACCAAAGAGGAAAGTAGTGAGAGGAACTGTAGAACTTAAAAAGGAAATCACAGCGAGACCTGAAGGTGGTGCACTTCTACTCTCACTTAGCATGGAATTGTCATTTACTTCATGTTTATCACTTTTGTATGTGTGCTTTTCATGTGTGTATGCATTTTATATTGATTGTTAAAGCTTTTTATCATTAGTTAGGTAGGTAGATAAGTTTAAAAAATCATTTCGGGGTCTGGAATGGATCAAATCCATTTATATAATTTCTTATGGGGAAATTCGACTTGGACCTAAGTTTGTGTTCCAAAGTACCACTGTATTTTCATTTTCTTAAGCAACAGCAGTTTTAGATAACTAAATATTTTTACAATTTTACGTCCATGGTGAGCCTAAAAGGTACAGTGCTAGTAAAATCATAGCACAAGTGTGACTTTATGGTGAAGTATCCTTCTTTTGCAAACATTTTCAATATCATTTGTTGTTACAACTGCAGTATATCCATTTATTGAGCGACCAAAGTGAGTTGTATCTAAACATAGTCACTCCTTCACATTTGCGAGGGTTAGGGACCAAAGACCCTTGTGAATGTGGAAATTATTTAAAAAAAAAAAAAAAAAACTTGGGTCCTTTATTAAAAATGCTAAATCAAAGATAAATTTAAAACATGAAAATGTTTCAAAGTTACTGCAAAAAATGCAAGACTCCACAGTCACAGAAACAGCCAACGTGAGTGGAACAGCAAGTTGGTTCCAGTAATATCACATGATATCGACTGGTGGTCCACAATGATAATGTGATTCCACGCAACATTTTTTATATAAAAGCTACTATCTATAATGTAACTTATGTATCAGTGGTGCAACAGCCAAAGAACACTAGAAGTAGTAGGTACTAGTTTTAAACCGCCTAGTTTCAACACAGAACGTCATGATCAAACTTACGCTTAACTGGTACAACCCACTGCAGAACTTAAGTTAGTATTAGCCTAAACATTTAATAGAACTTAAAAATGTTACATGTCCATCATGGACATACTCCCCATCTGTTACAAATGTTTTTAACCAGTGGAAATGCAGGCTGGTTCTCAGGTCCTGCCATTAAGCACCACCTGAGAACCAGCTCCCTTTTAGCATCAGTACCAGCACCAGTAGAAAAAAGGAGAAAGATCCTCCTTCTGAAATACCACAGAGAATCATACCTTGTTGCCTTGGGTCGGCCAGCATCCTTCAGTTTCAGCAGAAAGCCAGAGGCTTCCTTTCCTCCTTTCGAAGGTCCGACCTTTGACCCCTGGGCAAATTTGGGGTCTTCAGCTACAGGGTGAGCATTAAGGGCAGAAGATGCTTCTTGTGGCTCTCTGGCACTATCTGTGCTACTGTCAGAAAAAGGGTGAGAGGGGAGCACTGAAATAACCAAACAACATGCTGTGCTCGAGCTGGAACCACACCATATTTAGATCATAACCTTTTTTATGGTACAATACTTTTTTTTTTTTTTTTTAATCAACCTTGCTGCTATTTCCCAGAAAATACAGCCCCACCTAAGTAACACTGAACACATGCATAATGCTGCAGATTTCTCCTAAAAACCTTATTGTGGCAAATGGTAGCTTTAAATACAAATACTGAGGGGGTGAGAACAACACATTTGAGTTTCAGTTTCTAACAGGATTTAAAGTATTGTGAACAGGCCACTTCACTATAAAAATAATAACTACACACAAGATCGGATCATGTGAAACATTTGCAGGGTGCAAATATTTTTGCAAGGTATTAGATATATAGATACACATATGTTTTATAACATTTAAGCAAACACATACATCTGAGCAAATTTACAGCGTAGGTAATTCCGTTACCAAAATGTCATGCATTTGGTGAGAAGGGCAACGCATTATGCTGTATAATTTGATAGCTGGGATACAACGATAGAGAACTGATGGCATTTCAAGCAAAGCAAGTCAATCATTTTCAAACAGTATAAAGATGTTCCACTGACTGCAATTCCATTACTATAGAACTAGCCATACACATACCACTTGGAAGGCTCTTTCAGTTCAGACTGCAGATCAGGATCTCCGTACACTTTGTCAAAGAGCAATGGGGAGGCCCTGATGTGATCCTCATCAGCGTGTCCATCTCGACTTCCCTCGTTCCGCAGCTTTTCAATAGGGCTGGAGGTTCTTATCATGCCATCATCTTTCAAAGAATTCAAATAGAACGACACTTATTTAAGGTTACTCTTGCTAAGCAGTTTTACTATTAATACAGCCTCTCCCTGTTTAGCGACCAACTCGGTTAACAACCATTTGCCAATACGAATTCGCGACCAAATTTCATTCACCTATCAATGACAAAAGACAGAGAGAGATCTTTGAAGTAGAATGTACAAAATGTTAAAGCCAATTTCGAGAAATAATAGAAACCGAGTATAGAACACTGAAGAAAAGCTGTAAGCACCATCATGGGAATGCCAAGGCCAGGACTCTTCAAATCTGGCCCTCAATTCCAAATCCAGGCCTTGTTTTCAGTTCTCCCAGGTAGTTTAATAATTACTGATTCTGATTGGCCACAGAGGCTTCAGACCTGGATCACAGGTAATGGAAGGTTGGAAAATCAGCAGTGCTTGGCCCTTGAGGACTGTGATTTAAATAGCCCTGGGCTAGGCCAGTGCGATTTTCGCTTAACGACCCGTTGTCTGTAAAGAACTGTTGCAAAACGAGGTTGTATTTACTTGGATTCCTATATATCCTAAAAGCATTTTACAGAAATGGCTGCAGTCTCCCCAAAACCAAGGTAATAAAGCTGGCATTATACTTCACGGCAAATTTTATGATTTGCACCATTTTGTTTCAAAACATTTTCACGACTAGGGATGGCACGGTTCATGAAAAAAAAACGAACCGTTCGGTTCGCTTGTCTCGGTTCGGAGCACGCATGGGTCGCACGGTTCATGACATGCGCAATGTAGCCTCGTGCCCCGTATGTGACGTCAGTGTGTTTCCCTTTCGCGCGAAAGAATG
>JAODJU010000001.1:23335527-23361135 GCA_026776725.1 Gnathonemus echidnorhynchus
ATTTAGCCCAGACTACCTTAAATCTGGCAAGTTATCTGGCTAAGCAAGTAATCCTGCTTTGTGAAACAGGCCCCAGGGGTTTCTGTCATGGGAACGAGGCATGGTGCAGGCAGGAAAGGAAGGTGACGATCCACTTGCGGCTCCACAAGACAACAGGGGGTTTATTTTCAGATAAGGAGAACACTGGGAACACTACAAACAAAAAGACCACGAGGGGTCAAAACTAAAAGAGGGTACAAAGAAAACTAACAGAACCAAAAAGACCTACCATGAGGAAGCTGGTAATAAAGAGAACATGCAGGGAAGCAACCATCTCACCCAGCAAAGAACCAATATCAGGGACCATAGTCCATGACTCCACAGGGAACAGAGCAGGATCCGGTATTTAAATACAGAGGGCTAACAAGACAACGCAGAACAGGTGAGAACAATCAACAAGGGCTGGCACAAGAAAGCAGGCAACAGGTGGAACTGATAGCAATTAAACACAGAAACTAGAGAGCCTAACAAATAACAAGAACTAGAAAACACTGGGAATAAAACACTAGGAACAGAACACAAGGATAATTAAACAGAAACCGAAATGAACAAAAGAACACAAGCAGGGAAAACCTAGGACAAGAAAAGGAATACAAAAGAAACACTAGGGAACAATATTTACTAAAGACAAAAAACAGAGGTGGCTGGACTCAAACACATGATCGAGGGGTTTATAGGTGCACACTCAGCACATAGAGCCATGTGGCAGTCTGGGGAGCTGGGGAAACACTAAGGACTTGGACAATAAGGAGGACAGGACGGCCAGCGACACCTGCTGGCCAAACGAGGAGGAGACACGAAAGGCTGGGACAGATGAGTACAGACCATGACAGTTTGTATTGTCTCTGTAGATTGTTAATTTCACACAATATGTATGTTTGTCTGTGAACTACGTTCTACCTGCTGTATGCACAAGACAGAGCATGCACTTTGCAGTTCATCATTCTAGCAAATGTAATTACTGAAATTCAAGCTGTGCAAGTCTGTAGGTAATAATGCTTCTCTGCTTTCTATATATTTGTTACATATTGTATTATTTAATATTGGTATTTTAACTTGTTCTACTTTCTTACTGTCTTTGAACAACTGTAACCACATAATTTCCTCAGGGATTAATAAAGTATTCTGATTCTGATACAGTTTAGATAACAGTGAAGGGCATATTTGTCCACAGTAGGGGTTTTGGGGGCTGGTCACTCACTTAGCCAAAGTGACACAGCGGTCCCTCTCGTCACGTAGTGGTGAAATAGTCCTGCCGGCCTCCAGAACCAGGCCATGAAGATCAGCATCACACTGCTGGGTCCACGGCTTCATCACCGAAGCATCAGGCTGAGGTCCGCTCTCGTCCTTATCCTTCTGCCTGTCCTCCTCTCTCCTGACCTTGCTCCTAACCTTACTACCCAGACAACGGAGGAGGAAATTCAAAAGCTGTGGGTTGGACGGGCTTGGGGGGCAGCGTTGAAAATGCAGTTAGCTGTCCACATTCGCCTTTTACTACAGTGCAAACAGAGCTTCAACACACACAAAGAAATTTGACAGAGATAGACTTATAATGCCCCCAACACAAATAGATCTTTGACACAAGTAGGGGTTAGAACAGCAGTCACCTTCTGCCAATGCAGTGATGACCAGACGTGGATATGCAGTTTAGGCAAATGCAGGCACGCACCTGGGGGATCTCACACCGCTCTTGTTCAGGACAGTCGAGGAAAGGGAAGGGCTTGGGTCATCTTGCAGTTTATTGTTGGAGGACTCAGTGGATACCCTAGAACGTACAATGAGTTGTTCACTATATCAAAACGAACTCTCGGGCCTTGATACCGACCAGCTGTGCCAACAAATGCTTCACCTCTCGTGGCTGGGCAGGCAGTATAATGACTAAGAACATGGTGCCAGTTTCTACAGGCCCCAGCAGGGCCCTTGCTGTTGTACCTTTGAAGTACATAAATATGAACTGGAACAAGTAATATACAGCTTCATAAATGTATACAATGGAAAAAATATACTTTGTAAGCAATACAAGTTGCTTTGTGTTCAAAGATATAGGCAACACTAATAAGCAGAACAGAAATGAATGAAATAAAAAGGCAGCATCATCTCACAAATTCACCATGCACCTCCATTCAATTTATATGATACATTTGCAGCATAATAAACAGCATGGCTCCCCCTGTCTCACAATGCACTGCATGCTCTGAGGGCCCCAAAGCACAGAGCTTGAAAGGGGGGAAACTCAGCTGAAGGGCTAAACCAAAGCTGGAATAATTACATTTTCATCACAAGCAGCTTTTATCCTCACTTGGCTAAAACAGTAACAGGGGCTGGTTCAGATGCTTGGGCAGTGGGGGGAGGGGGGGGGGTGTCATATCTATTGAACCTTCTTGTCAAAATCTTGGGACTAGATAAATGTGGTATGTATGAACTAGAACTAGAGCCCAGTGAAGAGAGTCAGCGTGCCTATAACCCAATGCCATACCATTAACATAGTCTGCCTCACAATTACCTAACAATGCCTGTTAGCAGGGCTGCCTTTTAACATTCAAGTGGTATCTAGCCAGAGGAGAGTTTAATGACGCGAAAGTTCCAGGTTTTAAATCCTTTTTAAAACGCGCCCTTTACCACCAACAACGAGCCCTTTGCTTTCCAGCAGTTTAATTCCACCAAATTAGCCAGAAACAAAATGACGGATTTCACTGCCGACAAAGGTGCAGTTACTGGCCTCGGCAAAAGTTACGAATAAAAGTTGTGCTGCCAGGCTAATGTTTCTGCACACATTCACACTGCTGCCTTTTAGTTAATTTGTTGTTTAGAGGCTGATGCTATTTAAAATAGTGCAACGTGGATATATTGTCGATCTTGTTTCCTCTGGCTGCGTGATGCATGTGCTGATGACATTACCATCAGCCTTCATATTTAACGAGACCTTTTATATTTCCACCTCTCTCGGAAAAAAACAAGGCCAGATCAGAAGAGTTTTTGAGTTTTATGCTCAGCCTGTGGTATCTGAGGCGACAGATGAGTAAAAACGTCTGTCATACAGTAAGTGGGTTATGGGAAAAGAAAAAAAAAAAAAAAACGCTGACTTACAGGTCGTCTGGTTTACCATTGACCGCGATGACTGGCCGGTGCTGGTTGACGTTCTGTTTGGCCAGATCCTCCAGAGGAAGAACCCGCTGACCTGGCCGCGCCTATGGAAGAATCCCAGAGGGAAGGGGCTAAAGGTCAGGTGGCCTGGAGGAGGGGGGGGGGGAGATGCCTGAGGGGAGGTTAACCACCATTAACCACCTGTCCGGGATCATAGAATCCGTCGCTGGTGATGTCAGACGACGTCAGCTGACCTCTCAGGCTGTACTTGACTGACAGGTTGCTGTCCAACAGTTGCTGAAATGCAGCTTCGCTGAACCTATTCCTGCAGTTTGCTGACATGTTAATGTCCTGTAGGATTTCTAGGGCTCTGTTAAACAACAATAAATAAAAAAAGTTTTCAGCACACTATATTTTATGAGCTCATATAAATATGAGAAATTGAAGTCAGGTACAAATTTGAGGCAAATGTATGTGCATTTTTGGTGTTTTAAATGACCCTTTAAGAGGTCTTCAAACAAAATTCTTTATACTTGAAAATGATTGATAGAAGCCTGTGTTCCATTTATCACTGAATATCTGACATTTCGGTCCTCATTGACAAACAAGAGCGAAAATAATGCACATTCTTGATGTGAAGAAAGTACACCAAAAAATACATGAGCAAATGATCTGGTATTTTAAAGCAAGTTATTGTAAAATAATGTACTGTGCCTTTAAATATCCTCTCCATTTGTCAAAGGGTGTTTCTCAATATCCATATTTGACCGTACTTGTGTTCTCAGGTACCCGTTTTATGTCATCGTCCATTGCCGAAGACCAGTTCCAATACTAAGAACAGAAGTACAGAGGAACGGTAAAAATCCCCAGATGTCATTCTTGCCCCTCCCCAAATATCAAGGATACATCGGGTGCATCCTCGCTAAATGAGACCAATCCCATGATTCATTGCACCCCAAGTTCATTCTTGAGTGGCAGGTTAGCAAGACCACTCTTACCAAGACCACAGGTATGATCTTTGTGTTCCAGGTATTGAGAAACACCCAGGGGTTCTAGGCAGCTAATGTTAGGCTGTAATGCCACCTAGTGGCAGTTCTGATAGCACTCTTCCCACAGTTCTTTCAGGTTAATAATGGCGGTAATTCACCCCAGCTTGTACATCTCAGTGGCTGTAGGCTCATCGTTGGCACACACACGAACAGCCCAGCATGCATTGCGACAGATCTCACTGTCTTTGGAGTTCAGCAGTTTGACCAGAGGGCCTAGGCCTCCTGCGTTCCTAAACTACATATTAGAGATGCAACACGTTAAATCCAACACACATGAAAAATAGCTACTTCTGAGTACTGAGTACTGGGGGGAGGGGGGGAGCATCTGCAATGCAAAAATTTCCCTTCCAGCCCAGACAATTTTATTGAGTGCCGCTTTTGATAAGACAGTTACGCAAAATCTACAACAAATTTCCAGGAACACCCCACTCCCCGGCTCAGCAAATTGTACTGAGGACCCCTCCAGCTGTGAGACCCCTCCTCCACCGCCTGCTGAGTACTATGTCAGTCTCCTGGCCCAATAGACAGCAAGTAACAAATAAATACCTTTGTCATTCTCTCTTTCTATACTATAAGTATTATTTCAAAGTCAAGTGGTAACAATGAACGTGATTTAAATATAAAAGTTTGTGACTTGTTTTTTTACTAATTTATTTTGAAAATATAGCTAAACGTTTGTTGATTCACTATTCCGTAATGTCTTTATCTTTAAATCTGGGATTATTCTTTATATAATGAGAATTTTGTACCTCCTTCCTGCCGTCAGCATCACACGCCAGAGCAGCCACCGCCAGGGCTGCACTGGTGAGCGCGTGAGCATCAGCCCCCTGCAGTTGCCCCGCCAGGCACTGCATGCCGCCACGCGCCAGGATGCTGCGGCGTAGAGGCTCCTGGGCCGCCATGTTGGCGAGGACGCCCGCCGCATGAGCCATGGCCCCTGGCCGAGGGTCCTGCAGCAGTTGCACCAGAGGCCCCACCCCCTCTGCCTCATACACCGCCCTGTTGAGGGACACGGGGCGGTCGCCCAGCCGTCTTAGAGCTACTGCATGACCAATTAACACGGCTAGCTGTGTGACCAGTTAGCTTCAGCTAGCCATGCGGTCAATTAGCTTCAGCTAGCCAAGTTACCATTTAACTTCATTTAGCTGCAAGACCACCTAGCCAACTGACTAATTAGGTTCAGCTAGCCAAGTTACCAATTAGCTTCTGTTAGCTGCGTGACCAGTTAGCTTTAGCAGCCAAGTTACCATTTAGCTTCTGTTAGCTGCGTGACCAGTTAGTTTTAGCAGCCAAATTACCAATTAGTTTCGACTAGCCAAGTCATCAATTGGCCTCGACTAGTTATATTGGTATTTCGCTCCTTAGCACAACAGCAGGAGCTGTAACGGAACATAATCACTGATCCATCATACAACTGATTCCATTATTGCTTCCTAAATGGAGATGTAGCAGAGTTCTCGGACACAGAAATATCTCAAGACCTTTGAATAAATAAAATTCTTAGGTAATCACCATTAAGTTACAGCTCCTTGAGGTTCACTTTACAGGGTTGGCAACTCAAGCTTTCAAACTATCAAAATATCACAGCAAAGTTATACTATTGCATTATAAAGCTTAAATTAGCTACATCACAAGCACTGGGCCAGTTTGCAAATCCTACAAACTATTTACAAGGTAATAAAACTTACATGCATCTAGACTTGTGCACGAACTAGTCTTGAATTGAAATGATTTTACTCCAGCAAGCTGACCAAGGTTGGCAACCCTGACTTAATTGTCCTTTATTGTCTCTTGGTACTGGTGTGTCACTCACTGGGAGTTGGGCGGGCTGCCATTGGTCAGTCTGGACAAAGCCTGGGCGGCAGCCTCCCTCTGCTCTCCACTCTCATTGGTCAGGAGTGGGACTATGGCCCGGATCCCATCTGAAAGACACAGACAGGCCACACCTAACCTTTTACGACGTCTTTCAGATCAAAGCAAGCCGTACACTTTCACAGATAACAATAGCATGATTCTGGGTATAATTTTTTTTCACTCTGAATCAAGATAACGATTTTCTCTCATGATTCTTGAGTGATTTACCAACTGTGTCATTTCTTTATAATTATTATTTTGCATTACATGCTGTCTTTATGAAGATGGAACAAACAGTACACACATATATCAGTTAAAATATAGAAAAAGTCTGATACTTAATTTTTATCAATATTCAAAGTTAGCAGCATTAAACCTGCTTCTGAAATAATAGAGAGAACTACATCATACACTCTCCATTGTAAAGGAGAGCTCATTAACTACTTAAAGAGGACTCAAAGCACCAGCCCATGAAGTGTTTATAATAAATTATTATTATCTGGCCCGTAGATCAATCATTCATTTTCCACAGAATAAAAAAACATTTTTGCTAGTCTGTGCCAGCAAGCTTGTTAAGTTTCACCGCTTTTTCTGAATAAAAAGAAAATATCCACCTATCTTCATGCGACTTGGTTTTCCTTATTGCGATGCGCTCTAACCTGAAATGCTGTATTCAAATCTGCCTTGTTAAAAGTTAAAAGGATAGGTTGCTTTTTGTAAGATCAATAGATTTGATCATAGAGTATTTTTACTTTTGATACATAAGTACTTTTAAATCAGGTATTTTTGTACTTTAACTTAAGTAGTATTTTGCTGGATTGCTTGTACTTTTTCTTGCATTACATTCTGGGCTCGTATCTGCAGTTTTACTTAAGTACGAAAATTCTATATTTTTTCCACAACTGTCCCCACAGTCGACAATTTGTATCATTGTTACTCCCCTCCCCCACTATAACTTTTACCGTTGCCACTCCACCATCAACATCTTTTACCATCTGCACCCCCTCCACCTGAGGGACAACTTCACTACTGCTTCATGGAGAGTCTCGTATTGTCTGAGGTGATACGTGGTGTAAAAACTTTAAGAAGCACTACTCTAAGGTACATAAGCATTTAGTAAGATTTACTGCGGGAATAAGCAGTGTTGCTCAACCCAGTCCTCGGTGAACCTCAGACAGTCCACACTTTTGTTCCCTCCTGGTTCCCAAAACACTTGTACCAGGTATTCAATGTTCTTGATTGTTCAGTTTGTTCTTGATTGTTCTGTTAGTTCTTGATTGTTCAGTTTGTTCTTGATTGTTCAGTTTGTTCTCGATTGTTTACCTGAGGTGTGCTGGGAGGTGGGAGGGAGCAAAGAAGTGAACTGTCTGGGGGTACCCAAATACTGGGATGAAAAACACTGCTTAATTGGGAAACATCTGAAGGTTAGGAGCTCAGCACAGTAGGAGGCCTCACCCAGTTGCCTGAACTTGTCTTTGCTGGCACCATTCTCACTCATGCCGGTCACTGCCTGGCAGGCGGCAACCCGCACGTGGTCATTCTCCGTGGCCAGGAGGTTAACGAGAGCACTTTCCACATCATGTTCATGCAGGAGTTTCCGGGTCTCACCTGGGAAACTCACTGATCAGGGACGGTCTGTACATGTCAAGCGAACATCTTTTTCTAGCTAGACTGCCCATCACAGGAGAAAAACAGTAACTAGTGACACTGAAACTGAGAAAAAGGACTTTAAAGATTTTTGACTGTCTACCCCAGGGACACAGACACTTAGTAAAAATGTGCGCTTAACCCCCGCACCCTCCCCCACCAAAACTGACCAGGCACACAGCCAGTTTGAACTCCCCTCAAAATTTGCCGGCCACCTCAAAATTGATTTCTTTGATTAGCTTTCTGCTACAGGCCTGGTCCTCCTGTATATGTAGCAGGTAGGTTAATGATACTGTGCTTATTACACTTTATGTCTGATTTGCACTCTCTGCCACGTGCCCTTGTATATTGTATTTATATTTCTCTTGTATTTTAAAATTTTTATTTTTTGTATTAATGTTTTTCTGTTTAACTAGGGTTTGTGAGAAAACGTTATTTCAATTCTCTGTGTGTTCTGTACATATGGCAGAATTGACAATAAAGCTGACTTTGACTTATTAAACTGAGCATAACTACAATGAGATGTTTTCTTATGAGATACTCAATTTTAATAAACTATCCAATTATGGTGTTTCACCTTTGTGTGGCAGTATAAAACACACCTAGCTTAACCTTAGCAGGAAGAATACTTACATAGTTTAAGAGAGTAACCCTCTCCTCCATACGCACAGGAATAAACTCGGCCCACACACATTTATACCCTGTATAGCTCCCCCCTCCCTGAAAGACCACACGCGTGCTCCCTCACACCACCGGAGCAGGCGGCTGCCTCACCACTCCTAGCCATCCTGGAAACAGCCTTGGCCGCCACGCTCAGCACCTCTGCGGGGGCAGGAGAGGCGAGAAACTGCAGAAGCTGGTCCAGCTTCCCAGATTCCTTAAGGAATGGCAAGGAACCAGCATCCTCCAGGCAGTTGGAGATCACCCTCATGGCCTCAGCGTGCAGGTCACTGTGCTCCTGCGGGTGTGAGCCCAGGTTACACACCTATTCCGGGTTACACACCTATCCCAGGTTACATACCTATCCCAGGTTACACACCTATCCTACTCTGACACAGGAAACACCTTCACTTGGATTCCCTCAGACTTCAACTGCACTGATTCCAACCAAAAAAAAATCAAGCTTTATATTCTTAGACATAAAATACTCATTTAAACTGTATACTTAGATATCCAATTTCAGAAATTAATGCCCTGACAGAAAGTTCTGGAGGAATGCCTTATATTTTCTGAGATCCAGCAATTCATTTTGTCCTCTGTGGAGGACAGTATGTTTTTGCTCATATCTCTCATACTCTACATGCCGCTCTATTAAGTCCTATTGTTCCTTAAAGAGGACATTTAGGGCTTTAAGATGACATCACATCTGTGGGGGTGTGACCTTGTCAACTTCCTTTCTGTCAAATCAAAATTTTAACTATTAAAAATGTTTATTTTCCTTGAATCTCCTGAGGATATATGGTTACCAGAAGTTGGTAACTAATAATAATATTTGAGAAATAATTAAAACGTACTAGATATGTCCTAGAAAAACATCATAAATTTACAGCATGCATGGCATCATAAGATGGAGTGAGGAACATGGAGAATACAGGACATACAGCGCAGACAATGAAGTAAGATTTTCACTGGACAGGCTTTAAGGAGCATTACTGGCCAGAGGTTGGTAACAAAGGCTGCGAGTCTCACTCTGGATGACAGAAGCTCCAGCAGCTGGTGGAAGCCCTGCCCCCCCCGGAGGGCAGAGCGCGCCTCTGTGTCGGAGGTGACCCTCTCCAGCGTGCGCAGGACTAGCTGCTGGATGACGGGGAACTCGGACTGCAGGAGGTGCAGCAGGGGTGGGATGCCGTCGAGTTTGCAGACGGCTGAGCAGTTCGGGAGGTCCTGCGAGAGCATAGATACACATATGGACACAGACACTGGTTAGACATGAGTCCCCAACAACAATACATTTACCAAGGGGGTGAGGGGTGGTAGTGCAGTCTGGATGAATCCCAGACCCTGGTGGCCAGCCCACAACCCGGATGGGAATTCTCCCAATCCTCCTGATTAGCCACTCCGGCATTCGTACAGACAGATGTCAGCATCAAGACAGACAGGCAGGCCCAGTCCTGACACACACAGATGCAGACTGGCATATTGCCACGGCTAAGGCTGCTGGAACAAAACACATCGTATATTTACTTTATTTTTTTCACAGAGGCTTTTCTCCAGAGTGAGGCGAAGTGTGGCAGATGATATATCACAAACAAGCAGCTGTCGAGGATATATATAATACTCAGCGGCCAATTTACTAGATACACCTGCTCGTTAACGCAAACAGCCTGCTCCTACAAACAGAGAACCATGTGGCTGCAACTGAATACACACAGCACGCAGACAGAATAAGGAGGTTTATTTAGTGCCCCGTAAACCTTTATACTGGCCAATATGCATACATCTAAGCATTTTTGAACATGGTGTTTCTGTTGGTGCCAGACATGACGGATCCACCATCGCCCTGTGATTTTAATACGCCACGGTGTCTATAGTTTATAGACGAAAGTGCGATCAACCATGAAACATGCAGTCAATGACATTTCTGTAGCCAAGATATCTTGTTGAAGAGGGAGGTCAGAGCAGAGCGGCCAGACTCGTTAAAGCGAACAGGAAGGCCGCAAGTGCAAAAATAACAGCTCAGCAGAACAGCGGTGTACAGAACGGCTTGTCTGAACGCACCACTCGTCTACTCTCGAAGTGGTAGGCTGCAATAAAACGCTTCAGAGGAGTAAAAGACTGTCTTCCTGCCATGTGAGCACTCCACAAAGAAGGATGTAAACAGAGTTGATTAAAAATACAAAAATACCTGAGAACATTCCTGGAAGTCATACACTGAAGTGTATTATGAATTAATGAATAACACAACACTGTCTGACACTGATACTGACCTGCCATCTTTGACTTCACATCATCCTGCCTCAACATCAGGCTGCCTTCCCTAACCTCAAGTCATCTTACCTGAACAAGGTTATAAATGCATTCTAGAGAATTCTTCTGCACATCAGGATCTGGACTCGACAGGAGATGGATTAGAGGATCCAATCCATTGTTGTCACTGATTCGGATCTTGTTGGTAAATTCAGTGGACAGGGCGGCCAGACACAAGGTAGCAAATTCATGGACAACAACATCCTCTACAAGTAGAACACAAAGCAACCCAAATTCTAATCTTCAACATGGAATAAACACATCAACTGACTATGTGATTATGAGACCAGCTGTCTTTGATTTAACTACTTGATTACAGCGATAGAATGCTTTACAAGATACAATCATTTTCACATTAAAAATGTATTGTTTCTTAAGAGCCTTTGTAAGTTGCCAAGTGACACATATACAAAACAGCAGCAACTTCATTTATCATACCGTCTGGTGACAATTTGCTGATAACCAAAGGTATGATATCCATTTTCTTCAAAACTCCTTTTACATCATCTGTTGGTAAGACAACAAAACAAAAAATACCATGTGTCTAGGCCAGGCAGTGTGGTGGTTAGGAATGCACAAAACATTTATGGCCAGATGTTTGAACTGCTTAAGTAAACCTAAACTTGGGATTTTCAATTGCTTCAGTATACCTTAACATGTTCAACTTACATCAGCATAAATAATTTAAAAGTAGAAGTTGATGGTGTATCACTTAGATTCTACTTGGTAATTTAATGCAACCATGTGACCAGCTCCCTGACAGACCATGTGACCAGCTCTGCTTAGTCAAATACTTACTGTTAGATGACATAATCCCCAAGGCCATAACAGCGTTCCTGCTCACTAGACTGTCCCCGTGAGATAACAGATGGCATAAAGGTTCCATAACTCCCAGCCCTACCAGGGAGCTCTTGTTTTCATCACCTATGGGAGCAGAGAAGTTACCTTGGGATTCAATGAATACAGCAAAGGTAAAGGTTTGATTACCCCACTGCTGGACAGGATATTGACAGTAACAATTCATCCCATCAGGCATGAAAAGACACACTGAGCAACATGTTACACCTTTTTCTGCGTTTCTCAGGATGGCTTCACATGCTTTGGCTAAGACTTCCTCTTCAGGGGAGCTCAGCATCAGGATCACGGTGGCTGCCTTCTTGCTCTCGATTGACAGAGGGTCAAACTGTTTGGGAGTTCAGGCAGGTTAGCCAAATATGAAACACCACTGACAGTGACCAAAGCAGGTTTGTGAGTCCCGCTTGACCTATATTAGTGTGGATGTTCTCATAGGTAGGAGGGATTCTATCAAAACTGAACTAATGTAATCTGTCGTACCATATATCTTATATCTGCCTTAGAGGATTCTAAAGCCCTTAACTGGCAGTTATCTGTCCTGTCCGGTGTGTTAATACAACGGCTCTCTTACTGTATCTTTGGAGGGAGTCTCAGGCTCTTTCCTCACTTTCTTCCCCATCCTGAAGAAATGTCAAACATAGGTGCATGTTTTACAATGAGAGGCCTGCTTACATTAACATATGAATTGTGAATCCTATCTCTGGTTCCTAGCATGTATATTATACACACACATATTATGGACTTCCATCAGATAATGTAGTTAAGATAATTATAATTTCGTACAGTATCATGCAGTATAAATGTAAAGATAATTTAAGACTAGCCCTTTGTAAACCATTCGCAGTGGATTCGCTAAGCGGCTTATTATCGCTTAGATAATGAACACACGCCTTTGCAGACTGATAACGTCTCGCATGTAAGGTACCCACGTAATCTACGTACTTATTTTTCAGAGATGCTTTATGAAATCCTGGGACCTGTAACTCCGGTGAAGGAGACGGAGGAGGTGAGAAGCGCGTGCTGCGGTGCAGTGCGTGCCCTGGGTCACGACTCACGAGGTCCGTCTGCTCTGCGTCCGGCGCTCGCTGCTTCGCTTTAAAAGACGAAATCGTCTTTTGAAACTTGTCCGCAGTTATTATACAGGAATATATACCATGTTTATACCTGCAAAATCCTGATTTTAAGCCAGTTATGCAACATAAAAGGAGACCCCGTTGCCCATCTCATTACTTCCTCTCCAGTTTATTAAAATATTTTTAACTTAATAAATAATTGAAAATTAGTTTATGTTAACAGTATCGTTATGTTGTGCGTCTGAATAATACATAACAGTTTATCACCTGATTTATCTATTCCGGCAGTTCTGGGTGTTTCGAGGGTTCGAGATCCTCTGTTGACACTGGTTGCTAAGAAACGGACGCCGAGTTTAGCGCCGCCCCCGGAAGCCCGAGGATGAATGAAGCTCGTGCATCCCCAGGAAATAGGGACAATGGGACAAGTGTACTCTGAGAAGTTTGTTTAACCACCTGTAGATGCCAATCAAAGCAAGGGAGTAGGGACAGGGTCTGTCTTTTTAGCAAAACAACCAGAAAGAATGATAAAAGTGATGCGTGGCATTTCTATCACATGTTTATTAAATGGGGCCTGCATTGTGAAGCCGGATTTGCTGGTCGGCTAGATACCTCGTCAGATTTAAGGTGCCTCGGCTTAAAAGGATTTTATCTTCATTCACTTATATTTAGCCCAGACTACCTTAAATCCAACAAGTCATCTTGCTAACACAAACATCCAGCTTTGTGCTACAGGCCCCTGGTGAAAAATCATACACTGGGTAGTTATTTATTATAGTATTATTACTCCCATGACCCTGACTTGGATAACGGGATGAACGGTGGACAGATGTTGTTGTAATTAAGGCTATTTCCTCAGTCGAGTTATGATGTCGAGCAGTATGTGCATGCAAAGCCCCATGTCTCCAAAACATATCTTTAAATGAGGATTCATTTTGGCCAAGTAAGAGTGATTAACAGATAGAGAGAAATATCTAGGAACTGCTAGGTCAGTGGACAAGACCTTAGTGTCATGGAAGAATTCTCTTCAGTGTTCAAATAATCAGATATGCATATATAAAACTGACTGCAGTATAAATGACCTATGCATGAAATCCAATATTACCTTTGTATTATAAGTGCTGACCCATTACATGCAAGCTTTAAATATTCCATAGGCAGTTTACAATTAATATTTTAACTAACTATGAATTCAGGGGAGTTTCTAACTATTGAAAAGATTAGTGGCTAAGTCATGTTTACCTGGGGCTTGAATTTTTTTTTTTGAAGAAGAAGAAGGATAATTGGCATGGGGGCTATAGCCCTGAGTGATGAGACCTAACGGCGCCCATATATGAAACCAAAACCTTTGGCATTCCTTATTCTATAAGTCTGGAGTATTTATGCATTGAATGTGTGGCTGTACCGTGACCTACTTGCCTACTGTTACAAAAACCAAACAACTTTAATATACAAACTTTTGTACAGTATAGGGGTCTATTATTTTAAATTTTGGAATTGTAGTCAGCTGACTTTTTGTCATGTGGCACAAACATCATTGCGCATGCATCATGCATCCATATTGCTGAGAATATAAGTAAATATACAATTAGATTTGTATATAAATATCTGTGCAAATTAGCCTCAGAGTGAATCCACATAAAACATCAATGGCATTGAAATGATTAAGCTACAAATTAACTAAAGACTAAATTTTAAGTTCATATGTGACACATCAGAAAGTAGATCAAGGGCAAGGGACTGGTTTTAAGTGATTTTCTGTTGCCATGGTGATGCTTCTACCCATGAACACCTTTCTTAATGAAATCTAGGTGGCCTTAATCGGATTGATTAGGCCGTTTTGGATGAGCAGGGCCAAACAAGAAGCCAAACGAGTGGTGTGAGGATTTCTGAGGCATCTGATATTTTGCCTCTATCATTGAGGCACTCTATTGCCCGAATTTGAGCTGCGGGGGATAGTAGAGGCATGAAGGTCCACCATGAAGGTGGACCTGGATGCAAAGTAAACACAGGGGACAGGCAGGAGGTCTGGTAATGTCAGCAAGGTTCTGGAGCCAGGAAAGTAAGATCAAACACTGAAAGTACACAGTGAGGCTCGGCTGGAGGAAGAACGATTGCAGAGAAGGTCATGAAACGGGTAGCAGTCAAACAAAGCCATGGTGGAAAGAGATGTCTGGCGGAGGACAAGGAAAACCTAGCAGGACAAATCTGAACCATGAAGCCAAAGCAGGAGATGAGACAAACAAAATGTTTAAGGAAATGGTAGCAAGAACAAGTGGTGAATTGCATGCAGTCTAGTGAGTATTGAGAGATCTATGTCAGCCAAAAAGATATGACTGCAGAACTCAGGATGGAAAGGTCAGCATGGAAACAAATGCCTTTGTTTATTTCATTGTCATCAAAGTCAGGTGACCAGAAAGTACGCCTTTTTTCCTTTAAATTGAATTATTTTGTTGTTCTGATCTTTTTTGTGTTTTTATTACTAAACTCCGAATTCCCAGTTTCAGCTGCCACCATATTAACATTTAATGGAATTTAAAATGCAGATGTAACATTGGTTCAGTGGGTATCAATGTTGCTTCACACTTTCAGGACTGGGTGTTTAAATCCTGCATCTCCAACCCGCACATAGGACATACTTGTTGAATAGTGTGTGTCCGGAGATGAAGTGGAATCCCATCCAGGGTGTACCCCTGCCTTGGGCCCTATGTGGCCTGGCATTGGTTCTAGGCCCAGGTTTGCATTTGAAGAAAAAAAAATATATATATCTAAATGGCACGGGAAATAGGGCCAAGAAACAGTTTACAGAAATAAAGAGACAAAACAATAGGGAGGTCAATTAAAATTTTAATAAAATTACTAGGAAAATATGGGCGTACGTCTTCATTGTGATGATCTAGAGAAAACCCCCCGCCACTGCACATTAAAACAAGATTATTCCAGCGTGAGAGTGAATCGAGACATGCGCAACACCGCTGAGCCTGAGCGACTGCCATAGAAGGCAAGCGGAATTAAATCCCCTTGGTACGCGGAACAAAGGCGATATATGGTAAATGGCAGGATATGAGACGATATGCATAATTTTAAGGCCGATTGTTTTTGATGCCTCTTTCCACCCGTACGCTCCCGCGATTTCCCCACTAATGGTGGACTTGTTGAGTCTTCTGCTTTTATTTATTGTGCCCGAATTTTAATTTTGCTCCCATTGTCTCATTGTACTGTTCTAAGGCAAATACACGTCCGATTGGACACTACAAAGATTTCATCATTGCACGCCCACGTTTTAAACCACTAGTAATAGATGCACGATTTTTTGGGTTTTCAGTGCTGACTCCCCCCCTTCAGAATCGGCACCAGACTCGTAACACATGAAACTGAAACTAAAACTGAACTGCCCGTTTATGATAATAAGCCACTTTCGTAATATTTCGAGAATGATTCTCTTAGTGGGTGTTGATTAAAAATTCACGGTTGCGTAAATACTGTAAATTATGCATTTGTTAATTGTGCGTTTTATTTTCCTGCCACCTCGAGCGTATTTCCTGCCCTTCGATTGGCCGCGAAACGGAGGTACGATCAGCGCCCGTCGGAGCGCCGCTCGCTCGGCCGCCTCCCACTTCCAGTTGTCAGCGGGCAGAGCGGCAGCCAGCCGGAAGCGCTGGGAGTCAGCTGCAGGCTTTTTAAACATTAAAATTCAGCGATCTGCGGCATTGCAGCGCTGCTTTCTCCCCCTCTTTCGGAGTAACTGAACGTTTCCGTGTATTTTCACTTTTGGAGAAGAAGGAACATAAAGTGGGGGAAACGTGTTTTAACGTGGCAGATCCTGAATTGGGTGCGTATTGGGATGGTGCGAGCACGTTAGAGAGCATTGGTATTTGCTGTAGATAAATCATTATTTTTAATAGTCGCCTTTTTCTTAGTGAAACAATAGCTTAGTGAAATCAACTCGCTGTCGTTTTGAAAGCGAGACGGTGCCAGAATCGGCGAGCCTCGCTCGGGCGCATATGGGGTTCGGGCTTGAGGAAGGAAAGGGGGTGACCGATGATGTCTAGGGGAAGTGCGGTTTGCTGCAAAACTAGCTAGCTAGCGCAGAAAATAAGTTAGTTATTATCATTAATCTGAGTTTTTGATTGCATCACACAAGCATTGGCATAGCGCAATAAGGGCATTCATTTTGGCGGAGAAGAATGCTTGGGTTTTAAGAAGATCCATTATTATTATTGATATTATTATTATTTATTGTCTTGGTTTTTAAGAGCGCGTCAGGTTTTGAACTGGCCGCAGTTAGTTATAAGGCGGACAGTTCATTATAAGGCGTATCGCTGAGTGTGCGGCCAGATTGATCGGCATGGCTTCGGCGAGCGGTATCGTTGCTTCCATCGCCAGCAAGACCAAGACCAAGAAGAAGCATTTCGTGGCTCAGAAAGTGAAGCTCTTCCGTGCCAGCGACCCGCTACTCAGCGTCCTCATGTGGGGAGTCAACCACTCGGTGAGTCCAAATGATATTTCAGAATAAACATGTATTTCATTCTTGCAGCTCCGGCAGCTTTACTGGAGCGTTGTCAACTGTCGGATCGTTGGTACCGGCAGCCGGCTTAGAGGAGCGATTCACCGCCCGCCTCTTCCTCTCCGCCTTCGGCATGTTCCCCATTTACAATTCTGCAGCCGATGTGGGCGGCGGTGGGACGCCGAGGCGGGGTCGGGACCGGGTCGGGACTGGGACAGTGCTGTCCAGGCGGGACGGTTTTGCAGGGGAAAAGGCTTGGGTGCAGCAATGAGGCACGTTGCTTTCGTTTAGTTGCCACGATCGCGGCTGTATAACAATGGGATTGGGTAGATGCGCACTGGCAGGGCATTAGAAAAAGACGAGAGGGATTAAATCTTAAGATATTCAAACGACAGTCATTTATTCGTCAGATGTATTCTATTTTTTTTTATCTAATTTGTCCAGTGAAATCCGAGGTGACCTTGTTCAGGAATATATGCATGCACCGAGGGTGACAGATATTTTTCGGGCGACCTGTGGGCTTGCTGCCGGTTACAGTGTGACAGCCGCACTAATACGAAGCGTCTATGTGTTGCTACGTGCGCCTGGGATTTTGCTTTGGGGTTGTTGTCGGTGCTTTACGGTGGGCTTTGATTTGCAATTTTAAGGCCTCGGCTTTAGAACGTGTGGTGTAACATTTTCCATTCCTGCATCTAAACAGTTAGTGTCATCGCTGTAACTCTGATCTTGTAAGATAGTGGCTTCTTTTCTAGCTGTTGTATTTGCTATAGTGAGTAGTTGCTGCAGAGTAGTAACCCTAACCTATTACTTTTCTTGGAGTCAGCAGTCCTTATAGGTTTTCAAAGGGTAGCACAGGACAGATACTGTTTCTAAACCAGACCAGATGTGTTGGTCAGTTTACTTGTCCAGACACTTGTATGAACCCAGATGGAAAATTCTTCTGAAAAATCTTCTTGCACTTTCCTCTAGGGGCTGTTTAGGTTTTAAATAGAAGATGAACATGAAAATACAGTTGCACGAAGCTGAAGGCACGGAGATTTTATAAATAAAGTTTGACCTTTGAATTTGTGACTGTCTTGTGAATGTAATAAAGGACATAAAGATGTCCATGTCAGGCGTGAGTGTTCCGTTGTAACTTTGCACATTTCTGAATGCTTTATGATGACAACGTGCTGCAGGAAGATCGTATAGTTCAAGATTGAAAGGAGGCCAACAGGTGGACTGTCTCGTAAGTCTTCATGTCTTCAGAGACAAAGGCCGCTAAACACCAAGCTGCCTGCAGTATTTGCCTGCAGTTCGTTCTTGTTGCCGGGACGGAATTGCTGAAGGACAACATGCAGCGCATGACAGCGGGGATTATGGGGGGGGGATGATCTTCGGCCTCGTTACGGTGGTCAGTCCGGCAGCAGAAGTCGTCTCGCATTGTCGTCACACCTAAATCCTCGTCACCTTACCGAACCCAGCTGTGCTGCAGCGTGAGCTTGTCCCTCGCATGCAGATACAGCTAAACCGTACGTGATGGTGGCATTAAGGCACGTTTCTTTTGGAATAGACGGATGGAGGTATGTCGGTGGAGGACCCATTTCCAACTTTCAGTTTAGTTTTGTTTTTTGTCTTAAATTTTTTTGGAGAAACCACCATTTTAAAATAGTCCTCCCTGTCCCCAGAGTGCAATTTTTCTGTTCTGTTATTTCTTTTCTTTCATTTGATGTCCAGAAAGGACTTTGGTGTGGGCGGTTTACTTGGTCCCTGGTCAGAAAATGACCGCTGTGTGATCTCTCCGTGGGTGGTATCCTGTTTGAACCTGTGGCTCTCTGCTTGAGTCAAGGAGTTCTCCGGTAGGAATGAGCCTGCCGGGGGAATGATTTCTGCATGTATTGGAAGTTACATTTTGGAATCTCTGGGGTAATATGGAGTCGACCAAAGCGGAGGTACTGTTACGTTCTGAGGCGACATCCCTCGGCTGTGGTGATGGGGGGGGGGGGGCAGTTGTCATGTCCTCCTAACGGAAACACTTATTTCCTGCTGTAAAGCATGGCCGTATTATCAGACGTTTCGAAGGAGGCATCTATTCTTCACTGCTTCTTGCCATCGCACTTCCGTTTTTGTGCGTGCATGATAAGCGAGCGATGCAGTTGCATCTTTTGAGAGAATGAGGCGTGTCCTGTGCAGTTCGGACGCTTGATGCAGAGACACTGTTTACTGTCGCTTGGGTGCATGGTGTCTGTTAGCTATGCGTGCCGAATTAATCTCCAGTTCTCTTTGAGGTATCTGCTGATCAGCTGATTTCTTATTTTCTCTCACCTTACACAAGCACCGCCCCCCAGGCTGATCTTATCTGTTCATTCGACTTCTGTAAGACTTGCAGTTTCCAACTGCTTTTTGTATTATAAAACTTTGGTGTCTGCACCACTAATGATAAAAATTTCTCTCACAGTCCTACCGGTGGTAGTTAAACTCTTCACATTACAAACATATATAAGAATTCTGGAAAAATCTACTGATTGCATTGATTTGTGCAGAGTAAATGTTGCCTCCATATTTGGGCTGGTTCCTCTTTGCCATTGTTTCTAACATCTGTTGATAATTGGGGCTTTTCCTTTGAGTTACCAGAGCGTGGGCAGTGATCCTGGCTCCAGTCTTAGAAGCTCTGAGGAACGTCATAAGGTCAAAGATGGGAGAAAGAAAGAGAGCTAGCCTGACGTGAAGGGGGGAGAGCAGCAGGAACACAGAGCCCTTCCCAATTACATATGGGTTACTGAATGTTCCGGAAGGCTGGAGGCTAACGCAGTTATCGTAGTTTCTGCGGCACAGCATCGATTGACGCAAGACTTATTAGGAAGGAGTTTAATTTTGACCAAATGAAACGGCACGTTTGTGAGATTGTGCTGTGCAGTGGATTGTGTCCTGTGGTGGGTGTTTACCTGCCCTCTTCCGGGGTAACTGCAGCCCTTATTGGCTAATTGGCATGGATGGATGGCGGCACAGCGGTGCAGAGCTTAGCACTGCTGCCTCACACCTCTGGGACTCGGGTCAGAGGCTCCGCCCCTGGCTCTGTGTAGAGTTTGCATGCTTCCCCTGTGTTCTGGGGTTTCCTGTGGGTACTCTAGTTTCCTCATTAATTGGAGTTGCCAAATAGCTTGTAGGTGTGACTGTGTGCGTGTGCCGTGGTGGGTTGGGGCTTGGTCCTAGGTTATTCCCTACCTTGCACCTGTAGCTTCCAGGAGAGTCTCTGGACCCCCACGGCTCTGTATAGGACAAATGGATGTAGAAAGTGGATGGATGATGATATAGAATGTCATTCTCTGCTGTGTGTTAATTCGTGTTTGGGCTTAATCAGCGAGGAGCAGAAAATGTCTTTGTTTAAAACAGAGTTTAGTTTTTGCACTAAGAACAGCTCATGGTGTGTGTGTGTGTTTGGGGCCCACACTGACAGAGTTCTGATTTTCCAGGGGACCTCTCTTCTCCCAAACTTTACCACATGTTCAGTTGTGAAAGTCAGCTCCAAGCTTTGCTGGGTTCATGCAAAGTGTGAAAGATCATCTTCCTGAGCTCTTTGCTAGGTTCATATAAAGTGTGAAAGATCGTCTTCATCTACCCTGTCTACCTTGGGGAGCCAAGGTATGTGTGTTGTGTCTGGTCTGAAATTCTGTTTCATTCATTTGGAGGTTTTTCGTTAATGTCAGGGTTTATCTTCTACTACTCTTAATGAAAGTTTCTGCAAGTATTTTGTAAGAGGAAACACTCCAGACAATTATATTTGTCATGCCTTTGACAATTAGGTTTCAGGTGGGTTACTGCCTCTTGAAAAAATGTGTGTGTGTGTGTATATGTGTATATATGTGTGTGTGTGTGTATATATATATATATATATATACATATACATGCACGTGTATATTTTTTATAAAAAATATATTTTATAAAATATAATAATTGTGGATATGTGTATATAAATATTTCATATGGAACTTCATAGCATATGTATCATATATCATATAGTAATTAATAACATTCTAGTTTGTTCTGGGTGGGACACACAAGTTTAGATAAATTGCCTTTGATCTCCCTACTGGTGTGGCTCAGTTTCATACAGCAGCTTGCAGTTTGTCAGCTGACAGAGCAGCGTTCACGTCCAAATGTTTCGACTCGGCTCTCGTTTGTAGGCTGAGCTACATCCTGACTGTCTCTGTCCCTTTCACTACAGACCCGCCGTGGGTGATGTAATTCTAATTAAATTCCTGAAATTCAACACCACACCTTGGCTATGAGCGACGACCGTGTCAATCTCTGTATGTAAGCTCGTCAAGCTTGCCCTCCCTCCACGAGACAAAGGGACTCCGTGTGACTCTACCTTTTTGATTGATGTTCAGCTATCCCCCCCCCACCCCTTGATTCAGCAGTCTGTCCTCTGTGGGATTTATTTTCACTTTCAAGTAGCTGGTGATTTGCCGTGTGTGCTGTGGAAATACCACTTAGACAGCATGAAGCAGGTATTAAGCTGCCCCGGTCATGTGACTTTTTAAATTTTTTGTTCCTGTGCGTCTACAGCTGCTAATGCTTTACTTTATCTCTGTATGGTGTTAGTGAGAGCTGCCATGCTTTGAATATTCACCACCAAATGTCCCAAAGCGGTTAATGCTAATCTGAGGGGATCAACACTAGATTTTTGGTTATGACAGTGGTTTCCTTCAGGTACTGGTATTGATGTCACGGGCTGACATCCATCCAGGATACCATCCAGGATCCCCCCTCCTGTATCCACGCCGCTTCCTGGGATAGGCTACAGGCTCACCACAGCCCTTAATGTTTAAGCATTATGGAAGATTACTGGATGGATGTCATAGGCATTTGTAGCTAAACCCTTGTGTGCTGCATTTAATAGCGCGTGTCTGGTAGATTTTACAGTATGTCGAAAGACGGCTGATCGAGCTTAGCTTAGCATCGCGGGAAGCAGCTGGCTGTTTCAGGGCTGTTGTGTGGTCCCACACCGGAGGACCGCACATCAAAATTCACAGTTTTTAGCTAATTAGCGCTATCGTGCACACTACTGGAGGTTTTTGTTTACATGTGTGGGATCCGAGGCAGCTAAGGCTAATTGCTAAGGCTAATTATTATTAGCTGTTACTTTGTCATCGAGGTTAGCTGTTGATGGGCCAGTGTAGATCCCAGCTCCTTTCTTTGGGTCCCTTTTTTTTCTTTCTTTTTTTCTTGGACCAAAATAAAAAATCCTCGTTTCGGTGTTAAAATGTGCCCCAATAACCTATAACCTACATTTCATTAGGCAGTAATCCGCAACTGCTGTAGCTAAGAGCATCCACTGGATCGTGGCACTTTGACGGAGCCGGTGTGAATAATGTGAGTGATTAGATCATCTGTCCTGATTACTTATTGGGGCGTGATACTCATTTAGCAGCGCGAAAATGGAGAAATTTTCGTTCAAGTGCTCTTCAGAAACGCTTAGAGCAGTATGAAAAGGCCAAGGATGGAAACAGTTTAATCACTGGATGAATTGTACTTAAGGATTAATGTAGAAGGACTTGCTTCATGCAGAGCGGGTTTCTCCGTGGCCGTCATACGTTGAATGCCAAGAAAAGCACTTCAAGCACATCCTTAATTTCGTAGCTAAACTTCACGTGATGCTGCCCGCCCACTGACATCCACAGGACAGAGTGGGTTGGAAAATACCACAGATCTAGTTAGCTGAACCTGCATAGGTATGTTTAGTACTTTTCCCTATTGCAGCCAGTCGTCCAGTCTTGCAAAAGTAATGCTTAATTACACGCTTTCCACGTTTTGTTGAATGAAAGACAATGTGCACGCCGATTAGCTAACGCTCTCAAACCGGCACATTTCCATCGCACAGTTTCTCTAGGAAATGTTACTAATACGCATATATAACATTTGTGTGTATAGGTTTACATTTCGGGCGGCATGGTGGTGCAGTGGTTAGCACTGCTACCTCACACCTCTGGGACCTGGATTTGAGTCTCCGCCGTGGCTCCATGTGTGTGCAGCTTGCATGTTCTCCCCGTGTCATTGTGGGGTTTCCTCCAGGTACTCTGGTTTCCCCACACAGTCAAAAAAAAGAAAAACATGAGGCTAATTGGAGTTACCAAATTGCCCATGGGTGTGCGTGTGTGAGTGTGCCCTGCGATGGGTTGGCACCCCGCCCTGGGTTGTTCCCTGCCTTTCGTGCCCATAGCCTATGGGATAGACTCCAGGGCCCTGCAACCATGAACAGGACAAGCAGTTAGAGAGGATGGATGGATGGATGCTTCTTGAACTGGTTGGCTTAGTGCATTTTTAAAAAGTAGGGTTCATCGGTACATGCAGAGAACACTGAAGTCTTGCTTTGTCGTGTGACCTTGAAGTCCTCCAGTAAACGGTGAGTAAAAGCTGGAAGCTGTTTTGAAGTCATTAGCTGAGCAGCAAAATAATATGCATAATATAATATAAATAAGTACCATTTGACGTTTATCTTTGTCCTTATTGGAAAATTCAGTTACTTCAAATAACTGCATTACTGATTCATCAGCCTTCTAGAACCACTTATCCTGCGATAAGGATCACGGTGAGTCTGGAGCCTTGTGATCACACTTTAAATATGGTGGATTTTCGAGAGTGTTTATTTGGTTTTTAAATAGCATGTCTGTGCTAATGGTCTAGGTTGCAATGGCTTACTTTCTGTGAGACCTCTCTATTCTGCCAAATTATGTCTGCACAAATGTTAACCTAATTTCCTGAACATTAATTATTCTTCTGTGTCTTTTCATTCAGAGTTTTTTCTTTTCCTCTTCAGTTTATCTGCAAGGCCGTTTCATATGCCTCAAATGGACCGGTCCAGTTTTCCCCATTTCATATGCTTCGAATGGACCGGTCCAGTTTTCCCCGTTTCATATGCCTCAAATGGACCAGTCCAGTTTTCCCCATTTCATATGCCTCGAATGGACCGGTCCAGTTTTCCAGCTGACATTTTGTTCTCTCTTAAAGTTTGAATTCTATTCATACAGATTGAATTTAATGTTATTGGAATTCAAATTTTTTTTTAAATTTCAATTTTTTTAAAAAAAGCAGACTTCAAAACGCCCACCACCCATTGAGTTGTATCCATAAATGATGTAAGTATCTGGGTAAATGGGATCGATTTTCCAGCTTTTCCTTGGTTTTGCTCACTCTTTTGTGGCCAGTGGCTTGAAGTTGAGGTTTATGGGAATCTTACTACAAAGGACCTCTTTCTGATATTTATGCTGGTTTCCTCTTGGTACTCCGGTTTTCTGTCCCACAATCAAAAAACAGGTGGCTTAGATGAGTTGGGGTGTGTCAGTTATCCACAGTGTGTGTTTGTCTGTGTGTGTAATGCTGTGTGCTGCAGTCCCATCCAGGGTGTCCCTGGCCATATGCTCTGTGCTTCCAGGAACAGGCTGCAGACCCTGCATGAAATGGATGTATGTGTATAATTTATATTTTATATGCTCAATGGCCACTTTATTAGGTTTGCCTAGTTAGAACTAAGTAGGTCCCACTTGTCTCTGGAGCCTCTCCAACAATGGACAAACTCTGCATGCAGAGAGGTCTTCCTGCACACCACTGTTGTACGGAGCTGTTATTTTTGCACTTGTGGCCTTCCTGCTCGTTTTAACGAGTCTGGCCGCTCTGCTCTGACTTCCCTCATTAACAAGGTGTTTCAGGCCACGGAAATGGCACTGACTGCATGTTTTTTGGTCATTGCACCGATTATCACTCCCATCACTCTGAAAACCTGAAACTCTGAGATGCGTGAACCACCACGTGTGGCAACCAACAGTCACGCCGTAATCAAAACCGCTGAGATCAGGGATCTTAGCCGCTCTTACGCTTAGCTGGACAGTAAGTGAGCCTCTTCATTCTGTGTGTATGTGTTCAGTTGCAGCCACGTAATATTCTGTTTGTAGGAGCAGACATACCTAATAAAGTCCCCGCCGAGTATGTGTGTATGGGGACATGTGTATATTACATTGTGGAGACCAAATGTCCCCACAATATGATAAAAACCTTTTATTTTGAATGAATGAAAGTTACATTTATATACATCTTTTGAAAGATGCCCTGGGGTCTTTTATGACCTCAGAGAGTCAGGACCTCGGTTTTACATCTCATCCGGAGGACGGCACCATTCTTACAGCACAGAGTCCTAGTCACTGCGTCTCTTCCAGCAGCAACCCAGTATTCCTAGTAGGAGTGTAACGGTACACATATTCGTAACAAAAATTTTCGGTACGGGTCTTTCGGTTCGGCACGCATAAGTAGTGAAGGAATGCAGCAAATGCGAAACCTTGCTTATTCTCCTGGACATATCTGCTGCATTTGATACAGTTGACCATGACATCTTATTAAATCGGCTACATTCCACCTTTGGACTCACTGACATTGCCCTCAGCTGGTTCCAATCATACCTCACAAACCGGATAGAGTACCTTGCTATGGGTGACTCCACCTCAAAGCCACACACAGTCTCCTGTGGCGTTCCCCAGGGGTCAGTTCTTGGCCCCATGCTCTT